>CM048919.1:1386765-1949265 GCA_026686955.1 Epinephelus cyanopodus
CAGTTAAGCAACTGCAGCAGTTTCTCAGCTTTGCTAACTTCTACCGCCGCTTTATCAGAAACTACAGCCGAGTGGCAACGCCCCTGACCCAACTGACCTCAACTGCTACCCCCTTTTCTTGGACTCCTGAGGCAGATGCAGCTTTCACAGATCTTAAGAAATGTTTTACATCTGCTCCAGTACTCACCAACCCTGACCCCTCTCGGCAGTTTATTTATTTTGGAAGTGGATGCCTCCAGCTCCGGGGTGGGGGCCGTGCTCTCCCAGCGCTCTGTTACTGACCAGAAGCTGTATCCCTGCGCCTTTTTCTCTCGCCGTTTGACCCCTGACGAGCAAAACTATGATGTCGGTGATCGGGAGTTGCTGGCTGTTAAGCTAGCTCTGGAGGAGTGGAGGCATTGGCTGGAGGGGGCAGAGCATCCATTCATAGTGTGGACTGACCATAAAAACCTGGCTTACATTCAAACTGCCAAGCGGCTCAACTCCAGACAGGCCCGCTGGGCACTGTTTTTTGGTCGGTTCTCCTTCACTCTCACTTACCGTCCTGGCTCCGCGGAACCTCAAGCCAGATGCCCTCTCCTGTCAGCATGCTCCTGAGGAAACACTTTCCTGTCCCGACACAATCTTGCCTGCATCCTGTGTGTTTGCTGCAGTAACCTGGCAGATTGAGTCTCTTGTTAAAGAAGCCCAGCAGGGCCACCCCAACCCAGATAACTGCCCCACTAACCTTCTCTTTGTTCCCAACTCTGTCCGGTCTCAAGTGCTCCAGTGGGCTCACAACTCTCGGTTTGCCTGTCATCCAGGTGTCAACCGCACCCTCTCCCTCTTAAAGCAACGTTTCTGGTGGCCCACTAGTGTAACTGACACCCGTGCCTTTGTTGCAGCCTGTACAGTATGTGCCCGCTCCAAAGCCTCCCATCAACCTCCCTCTGGCTTACTCCGCCCCTTGCCGGTCCCTGGACGTCCATGGTCTCATATTGCTCTGGATTTTGTTACTGGACTCCCACCATCTCAAGGTAATACCACTATTCTCACCATTGTGGACAGATTTTCCAAGACTGCTCATTTTGTGGCTCTACCTAAGCTCCCCACAGCCTTGGAGACTGTTGACCTGCTGATATTCCATGTTTTTCGCCTCCATGGGATTCCCACAGACATAGTGTCTGACCGCGGCCCCCAGTTCATCTCGCAAGTCTGGAAAGCCTTCTGCAAAGCCCTTGGAGCTACAGTGAGTCTGTCCTCTGGTTACCATCCACAGACTAATGTTCAGACAGAGCGGGCCAATCAAGACTTGGAAGCTGCACTCCGCTGCGTTGCCTTCAAGAACCCTTCCTCCTGGAGCACTCACCTGTCTTGGATTGAATATGCACACAACTCCCAGTCCAGTGCCGCCACAGGTATGTCACCTTTTGAATGT
This sequence comes from Epinephelus cyanopodus, assembly GCA_026686955.1. Lineage (NCBI taxonomy): Eukaryota > Metazoa > Chordata > Actinopteri > Perciformes > Serranidae > Epinephelus > Epinephelus cyanopodus. Next base: position 1,388,183 of record CM048919.1, read on the forward strand.
GCTATGGGGTTCCAACCACCTCTGTTTCCAGCCCAGGAGGATGATGTCTCTGTTCCCTCAGTCAAGGCGCACCTCCGTCGATGCCGTAAAGTTTGGAGACATGCGCGTGCTGCCTTGCTGCGCTCCGCTGACCACAACAGATGCATTGCAGACCGCCATCGGAGACCAGCTCCCAACTACTACCCGACTGTTTCCAGGAAACTTTCACCTCGTTATGTTGGTCCATATGAGATTGATTCAGTTATTAACCCCAATGCAGTCAGATTCAAGCTGCCCCCTCACATGAAGGTTCATCCCACATTCCATGTCTCTCAGCTCAAACCAGTTTCCTCCAGTCCTCTGTCTCCTCCAGCTGCACCCATGTCCATGTCGTGCACTTGGATCCCCACCATTGTTCGTAACAGTATTCCTAGTGCCATGCAATGCTATTTCTAACTCACTTATAGTCAGCTCAGCATCAAGAGTTGAGTCTACATTATCTTTTTTTCTAATTATATTCTGGTTTTCACTGAGTATTTTCTCTTTCCTCTTTTTACACAAATCATCCAGATTTCCACTATGAACACTGGCAAAACTCTTACCCAGCAAATGAGCCTTTTCTTTATCGGTTATAGCTATTGTTTCTCCATCCTCTAATACTGGTATTTTAGTGTACTTCCTTTTACCACTCATTTTCTTTAACATGTTCCAGACATCACCTTATTTCACTTCTTTACCTATAGTACCACAACATGTTCTCCATGTACTCTTTTTACTAGATTTGATAACCTTACAAGTCAGAGCTTTTTTCCTTTGGTAGTCTATTACGTTTTCTTGATTCAGGTTACTGCTCAGTACTCGTAAAGCTCTATTTCATTCTCTAACAGCTTTAGTACATTCTTCATTCCACCATGGCAGAACTTTTCTTTTTCCAGTTATATTACTCATGGGTATGCTCTTTATTGCAGCGTTTAGAATTAGATTAGTCACTAACGAAACACATTCTTCTATATTACCATCCATTGAGATCGAACTAGCTTTCTCTATACAGTGTTCTTTGAATTTGCCCCAATCAGCTTTTTCAAAGCACCATTTCTTTAGCTTGTATCTTTCTCGTGAAAAAATGTTAAAGTTTACAGAACAATGAATTGGGAAATGATCACTTCCTATGCTGGCGTTATCATCAACATTCCATTCAGATGAACATACTAAATTTCTAGATACAAGTGTTAAATCAAGACAAGATAGGCTATTTCTATAAACATCTAGTCTTGTTCCTTTGCCATCATTGATACAGACTAGGGATCTTTCCTCCAAGAGTTCCTCTTCCACATTTCCATTGTTGTCTGTGTGTTTGCTTCCCCAGAGACTGTTATGTGCATTAAAATCCCCGCACCATACTTCTTTTCTATGATCATGCTTGATTGTATTAAACATTTCAACACTTAACTTCTTGCATGGGTTGTAAAAGTTGATTATTTTAGTGTTAACGTCTGCATCACACACTTCAATAATTACGCATTCCATGCCTGCTGGTGATGGTAATCTTTGAAACACTATGTTATCTTTAACAAATGTAACACAGCCACCTCCTTGATTGTCTACCCTGTCATATCGGGCCGAGGTATATCCTGGTAGAATAAAATCAAGATGAGGCCTTAACCAGGTTTCTTGCACACATAAGATATCCGGTCGAGGTTCTAATTCTGATACATATTTTTTGAATTCTTGTCCATTGGCAATTAGGCTTCTGGCATTCCATTGTAGTAAATGGATCACCATAAGAAAGATGTTAATCATTACCCTGGGATCCTCCATCAGTGTTTGTTCTCAGTATTTCATGAATATCCTCTGCTCTTAAGTCTTGAATACCCAGGAATAGGGGTGTGACGAGATCTCGTGCCACGATATTTCTCGTCGCATTAAAAATCTGTCTCGCGAGATTTGTGAGCTATCTAGGGCTGTAGTCAACCAAACAAAATTTTGGTCGACTAAAGTTGTGCATAATCTTCAACTAATTGATTAGTCGTGGGGAAAAAAAAATCTGCATGTTACTTTTACTTCTGCAGTGATGTCTGTGTCACTCTGCAGTTACACCTCCAAAACAAAAGTTGGCGGTGGAGGACCGTGTTAAGTACTGTAAAGTTTAGTTCAAATCAAACTTTATTTATAAAGTTGATTCAAAACACACATTAAACATGGCTTAATAGAGACAATTTCAAACACAAGTACACAAATCAGCTTCACTATAAATCGCAGAACTGACAGACAAACGCTTGTCTTTATCTGGACACATTTCCCCCACCAATACAACGTGCTAACGTTTTTAGCACAAGTCTATGGCATTTTACATTGTATAAATTAGCCTAGCGTCTAGCGATCTTTTCCTCTTCTAATATAAAGCCAGGGACGACAGCAACATGTAACAAAGGTAACGGTGCATAATTTGGCTCCATTACAACTCACAACAGTCACCGACAAAACAACTGTCTCATACTAAACATGTTTTCCAAGCATACACAACACGCTAACGTTATTAGCGCCAGCCTATGGCATTTTACATTGTATAAATTCGCCTAGCGACTAGGGCTGCCACTAACGTGAATGTGGACATGCTAATATTCTTAAAAAAGAACATGGCTGTGTAGTTGCAGCAAGTTGTCAGTGACATACTTGGTCAGGCTCTGTTTGCACTATTTGCACTCTGTATTGACAGAGTAGAACTTTGATTTGGTTTTGCACATAATATTGTTTGCACTTGAAAAAAAAGCAAGAAATATTTAATTTTATTTATTTTATTTGAACTTTTATTTAGTTTCAATTTGTGGAAGAAGTTTATTAAAAGGTCATGCTTACATCATGCATGTAAAGAGTTATAATAAAACATTTCAAAATGCATGTGCAACTTGATTAAATAAAAGTCTGTTGTTCCAGTCATATATTTTGTCATTGTAGTTTTCTTAAAATCTCGTCTCGTCTCGTTCTCGTGAACCCAATATCGTGTCTCGTCTCGTCTCATGAGCTGAGTGTATCGTCACACCCCTACCCAGGAACTCTTCTGCTGCATTCACCACTGTCTTAATTCTGTCGCTTTTTTTCTTGCTTAGTAGCCACATTGATTATTTTACAGATAAAGGCAACAAACAATCATTGAATCCTCTTTAACCTAGCATTTATGTGTACACTGCACCAGCTGTGCCATTGGAGCCTTAGCTGCTCTATCTTCTTGCCTTCTAGGCCTGCTAGCTCTCTGTGGTAGAGACCTCAGGTCGCCACTTATTCCTCCTACTTCGCAGCTCATTACTTCTACATATGTTTCAGAGGGTCTACTTTGCATTTCATCATTAACTCTCTTTAAAGCTTCTGGATATGATATGTTATTGATTACCTTACATTTTTGCACCTCTTTTGCTTTAATCTGTACAGACCAGCCTCCAAATGCTGCACTATGTTCTCCTCCACAGTTACAACATTTCAGCTTAGCATCTTTTGCACATTTGCCATAGTCATGTTCCCCTCTACATTTTGCAAATCTTTGTTTACCGCGGCATTGTTGGGCTACGTGTCCCATTCTTTGGCATTTAAAGCATCGTATCGGATTTGGGATAATTGATCCACCCCATTCTGATCTCTTTGGGAAGCGTGCTCTCAAATTGCACCAGCATTGATAAGAGTTCCTTCTTTGCCCCATCTTTGTTTGTCTGAAGCCTCTTGACGTCTAGCACTTTCCCTCCTCTGATTTCTTTCATGACTTCCTCCTCAGTCATTTCTAGCGGCACATTTGAAATTACACCTCTCAGTTTAGCCATTATACCAGGAACATGAGTTGTAATCTTTACTCCTTTACTCCATCAAGTGTATATATCTTGAGGATTTTATCTTGTTGCTGCTTGTTCATAGCAGAAATAAGAACTCTGCGGTTGTTGAGAAACTTGGCAAATCTTTCCATTTTCTTTCTCAATTCCTTTAGTGTTTTTTAACTGGATGAAAGTGTCCCGTCTCTCTCCCAAACAATATGATGACTTTCCAGTCTCATGTTGTGCTGGATCTTCCCGATGAGTTCTTACTTTTTTTTAGGGCTGACCTTCGAATCCATATTTGGACATTCGAAGCTTCGGAGGTCAGAATATAATTCGAAGCATTCGACGACGAGGGGGGCGGGGGGCGTGACTCCTCAGAGGTCCACGCCCTGTGCGCACGGACTCCGCTCCGCTCACCAGTGTCACTCAAAAGATTGCTCGACATGTATTTTCACATCACCATGACAGAAATGTGCAAGAATTGGAGGTAATGTAGTGTTTCACGGACATTTTTATTGGAAACTACAACACGGAAGTGCGCTCAACACTCCGCTTATAGTGCGCCCGAGTTTGTGAACACCTTAAATTAAAACTCTCGGTGCACCGAGAGTTTTAATTTAAGGTGCTCACAAACTCTAAGCATTGGTTGACCTTCGTGGAAAATTAGTTGACATCTTAGGTAAATTCCACTTTCCTTTAAGGTTAACCCTTATGAAATCCCTCAACTGTAGATATTTTAAAAAAATCTTTATCAGATAGTTGGTATTTCTCCTTCAACTGCTGGAAGGACATAAAAATCCCATCTGTATAGCAATGTTCCAAGTGTGTGATACCTCTTTTAGACCATTGTTCAAAGTTTTTGTTTTGATAAAAAAAATGGGAATAAGTCTATTTCCCCATAAAGGAGTCTTAGGAGATAGAAAACTGTCCCACCCAAACATTCTATGTATTTTGAACCAGGTTTGGATTGAGTGCACAATGATAGGGTTATTAGTGATAGATCTAACTGACTTTTCATCCAATTTATACAAAATATCAGATGGGATGGTCTCTTTTATGTCCAGATTTTCAATATTCAGCCATGAGATTGAGGGATCTCCATCAAACAGTTGAGCCAAAAATCTAGATTGTGCAGCAAGATGGTAAAGTCTTAAGTTAGGGAGTTTCAGTCCCCCATTTGCAAAGTTTAAAGTGAGTTTGTTTAAAGAGATTCTTGTAAATTTACCTCACCAAATAAATCTTCTAATCATTTTATCCAATGAAGAAAAAAAGGTAGAAGGAACATGAATTGGAAGAGATTGAAACACATACAAAAATTTAGGTAAAATATTCATTTTTATAACATTAATTCGTCCTAGCAGAGTAAGAGGAAGGTTGAACCACTTATTCAAATCTTCTTCTTCTCTCTGTAACAAATTCAAGAGGGTGAGCCTATATAGATTCTTTAAATCCTTACTTACTGATATACCCAGATATTTAAGCCCATTAGGTGACCACTTGAAGGAAAATTTATGTTTAATATTGTCATATTTGAATTCTAACAATGGTAATATTTCACTTTTATCAAGTTTAATCTTGTAACCTGAAAGAGAGCTGTACAAATTCAACAAATCTACAAAATGGGAGAGAGAACTTTCAATATTTGTTAGAAAAAGAACAATATCATCATCAAAAAGTGACAATTTATGTGAAAAGGATCTAATTTGAAAACCGCATATACTGGGGTCTGCTCTAATGGCCTCAGCCAGAGGTTCTATAGCAAGCACAAAAAGGGCGGCGCTAAGCGGTCATCCCTGTCTGTTGCCTCTAAAGATGGTAAAAGAGTCAGAGGTAATCCCATTAACTGCAATCCTGGCTTTTGGAGACCTATACAAGGATTTTATTAAGTCAATAAAGTGGTTATCAAAACCGAATTTCTCAAGTGCTTGGAAGCAAGTCTCTTATTTTTATATTGCTACTGCTAGCTCCTCGCTTGGACCGGAAATCGTTCGAGGTCCGACATCTTCTAGGCCGTCCCAAGTCTCTTATCTGTGCAGTAAGAAGCTAGCACTAGGAGCTAGCAGCAAGCTTTAAGCAGCTACGAGCTAGGATGGTCAGGAGCTTCCTAACAGGAAGTCTTTTTCAGCTTGAGGCCATGACGCATAAATACCTGCCCCCTACATCTGGCTCATTTGAACGCGATAGCAGAGAAACAGCGCAATTGTACCCGTTACATGCATTCTTTGCAATGAAACACTGTAATTCACATGCCTATGTGACTACAAAGAGTAACGTTAATGATATTTCCTGCAAGACTGTCATGTTGTAATAAATTTTATTTCATTCACGACCCGTTGTGTTGTTCAGCAGACTGTCGGTGATGTGTGGATGTGAAATGTGCAGCTGCTCATGTCCAGAACCACATGTGTTATAACACCAGGCGCACACACACACACACACACACACACACACACACCTACACACACACGAACACACACGAACACACACACACACACACACACACACACACACACACACACACACACACACACACATTTGCCCATCATTACTTGTCCTGCATGTCATGTGAGTGGAATGATGTTTAATAGCTTGTAGATAATATTAATTAGCCTATTAATATTTATATTAATATTATTACTTTCATTAATAATATCTCTCTCTCTCTCTCTCTCTCTTTCTGTTTCATTGTGTCATACGGATTACTCTTAATTTATCATGTTGATCCCTTCTGTACGACATCTATTGCACGTCTGTCCGTCCTGGAAGAGGGATCCCTCCTCAGTTGCTCTTCCTGAGGTTTCTACCGTTTTTTTCCCCCGTTAAAGGAGTTTTTCCTTATTCGCTGTGAGGGTCCTAAGGACAGAGGGATGTCGTATGCTGTAGAGCCCTGTGAGGCAAATTGTGATTTGTGATATTGGACTTTATAAATAAAATTGAAAATAGATTGAAATTGAATTCCTGGAGTTGACAAAAGTCAATCTTGTCGTGCATGGCAGGTAGTTTGTGCAAATTGTTTATTTTTTGATGAAATATCTCTATTTTAGGCTTAGATTTGGCATTTGTTGCACATGATGTGTAGAAGGACATTTGGAAATTTTAAAATCCAATTTCTGTTTTTACAGTTTCTGGCTATATATGGTGCAATTTTGGTGATAAAATACAGCCATTTAAATTTATATGCCCCTCCACTCAGACAAAATAAAATAACATTAGCCCCTCCCCAGTGCTAAAAAAAATATTTGACATACCTACCCCTTTTTGCCCCAACTACATTAACCACAACAAAATGGTCTTTTATAACACTAGTGTGGTAAAAGAAGAGATAGCCCATGCAGACAATCTCTCTATCAAATGAGATTGGAGATTCTCCAAGTCGTTGACAAAGGATGCACTATTTTACAGAAAAAATGGATCTTATTCCTTAGTGAGTAAGTTATCTTCTAACTGTTGTTTTCTGAGAACCAGAATCCAGCTGGCATCGGGAGATCTGACTCCCATTTCATTGCATTATGGTTTTTGGCAGTGGTCCGTAGGATTTCTGTAAGTTTGATGGAAGGACAATGTATGATATTAGAATTCAAAAGGTTGCCCAGAAGGCATACCTTTAGGATCCACTTTTAAAGTAACTCCATCGATTGTGGATAAAGCATCACAGATGCCTCATCCTACTGTACATCGCAGACCTTCTAACCCCCAATTATATGCCCAGGTCCCTTAGGTCAGCTGACCTGGGGCTCCTGGCTGTCCCACGCATCAGACTTAAGCTCAGGGGTGATCGTGCCTTTGCTTTGTCTGCCCCCAAACTATGGAACAGCATCACCCTCCCAACTAGATCCGCACCCCGCAACTGATTCTTTTAAGTCCAGGCTCAAAACGTACTTTTATTTATTAGCATTTGAGTCACCCTGATGTGGCTTTCCCTGATGCATGCCTATGTGTGTTGTGTCTCTGAATGTGTGAGCAGTTATGTTGCCTCTCATGTATATGTTCTTGGCATTTTATTCCTTCTGTACAGCACTTTGGTCAATGTCAGTTGTTTTTAAAGATATTTTTTGGGCTATTTTGCCTTTAATCAATAGGACAGTTAAGTGTGAAAGTGGGAGAGAGAGAGGGAATGACGTGCAGCAAAGGGCCACAGGCTGGAGTCAAACCCGGGCCACTGCAGCAACAGCCTCGTATATGGGCTGCCTGCTCTACCACTAAGCCACCGACACCTCAATGTTAGTTGTGTTGAGTCGAGTGAGATGCCAAAAGCCTTGTAGTTTATAACACTGCCAGGTGCAATGAAGAAAAGTGTCGCCAACTAGACCACATCTAAAACAAAGGGATGAGAAGTTGGGATGAAATCCATGTAGGGGGGGAAATAAGTTTAATGAAGAAAACTGAACTGAAGTCATATATCTTAAGTAGTGTACATGTAACACCACATACTAGGTCCTTCCACAGTACGATGAGTCTCTATATCTAAATCTGTGGCAACAATTTGTTAATGGTCTATATGCTGATGGTTCTTCTGAGGCAGTGTCGTGTGATCGAACCTTTGTGCAAACTTGTACAGCTACTCACGTCCCTACAGTTTGTTACTGCAGACACAGAGACAGCTACTGCCATTTTGTTGGAGTATTCATACAGATTCTTTCTGAAAGCACTCTTGGTGTTTTGTTCCTTCTTAAAAAGGATTATATAGCACTTTGGGAGGAAATGACAGCTGAGGACGCCATAGTTGGAGATGAGAATGACTACCATTTCCACGGCTAGCAGGTACACTCCTGAAGTGGTGACGTAGATGGGAACAAAGAGCAGCCAGGCAATGAGGTAGAGCAGCATGCTGAAGGTGATGAACTTTGCCTCGTTGTACTGCTGTGGCAGTTTGCGGCCTTTGAAGGCACAAATGAAACACACTAAAGCTAGAACAGCTATGTAGCCCAACATCACCCCAAAGGCCAGATATGAGCCCTCATTACAGTACTCCAGCAGAGTGGTTGGATGCTTGATGGTGTGATTAAATGGGCTTTTCAGGACCAGCCAGCAGATGCAGGTAGTTGCTTGTAAGGCCACACAGATGCTGACAATGACATAAGGCTGGTAGAGCCTCCGCAGAACCTCCTGCAGCTCAGGATCAAACTGGAAGGCAAGCAGGATCTGCAGGGTCTTTACCAGGATGCAGGAGACACACAGAGTGAAGCTGATGCCAAAGAGCACCTGTCGAGCCTTACACCTGAAACTGTTGGGCCGGCTGACAAACAGCATGGCACTAATGTGACTGATGACTAGAGAGAACAGGATAATCTGGCTCAGCAGCTCCCCGGCAGCCTTCACAACAGGAGTGTCACGCTGATTTAGAAACAGAGCTGACACTAGCAGAGCCAGAAGGATGCCCAGGGCAGCAAAGGTCAGTAGGACCACGGCGAAGCCGTCCTGCCATGAGAAGAAGAGCAAGGCTTTGGGAATGCAGCTGGAGCTGCCCTCAGGAGACCACTCGATGTTTGTGTCACAGCTAAGACACTCGTCCATATCTACAGGGATGAAAGAGCACAGGCACAGAATAAAATGATCACTAGCAGGCTCACAAAGATTTGACTCAGGCAAAGAGAAGTTCAAGCCTAGCTTGGTTGTTTACATGTTTTCGTTAACAGAAGCATCATAGCAGGATGAGAATAACCAGGGAAAGCAGAAGTTAAAGGCAAGTGGATTCATCTTAGTCTGTTTTGTTTCTCATCAAGAGGCTTCATCAGCCCCTCTGACCAGTAAGAGTTCTTAGGCATTTAAATATTCTCAGGTCATTACATGTTTATGTCAGATTAGTGTTGTGAGGTCACATTTGAGTTGTTGTTCGTACCAGTCATGTGAGAGTTATTAAAGTCACATGAAGTGGTGACTGTCTGGCTGACAAACTTTACAGACAACTACAGTAGGACAGGCATATCTTGATTTATTGAATTAAAGAGGCTAAACATGCAACACATTTTCACTCTGACCTCATCACATATCAACGTTTGGTCACGAACTTTCCATGTCAAAATATGACATTTAAGCAACCTGATCTCACAAAAATATGTGAAATGTCCATGACCTCTTAACACTGCATTCCGTGGTGGCAGCACGCAGTGGGTTGAAATTACGTGCCTGTACCACAGAAACAATGCCAACAATTAGGATCCTTTGTCGTGGTGGACACATGAATTCCCTGGTTCAACAACATCCTGTATACACACAAAAACACGAAAGTGTTCTTGATACTAAAACGGCAAATATATTCCTCTGTCATAATTTCTCATAAATGATAGTTCTCATAAACATGATAGTTCGGCTGTACTAGATATTTGATTTATTAAGTAGATTTTCTTTTTTACGACACTATTTGACAACTCCACAACTGGAAGATCTACTTTCCCAAAAACACAGTTTCTAGAGTACGAGCTAAAATATCTAAAAATAACAACATCCTTACGTTTTCTTAATATAGTTCATCTAGGTGAAGTGTAATTACTAGTTCAGCTTTACTAGATATTGTCACAGTGTGTGGCAGGACCCAAATGCACCAGTAGCAGTAGCAACAGTCTTTATTAAAAAGTTATGCAGAGAGTGTTCAGGCAGGATTCCACTCCTGGTCGACCCGTGTGCCAGGCAAGCAAGTTACCACAGAATGGGGCAGGCAGGGTTCAGGGCTGTGAGAAGTAGGGCTGAGAACCGGTGAACAGACAGCAATACAGACGAAACCAGCTTTTAACATGTAAAGCACTTTGTCCTACATTTTGTTGTATGATAAGTGCTCTATAAATAAAAATTGATTGATTGATTGATTGATTGATTGATTGATTGATAGTAGTTAGATGATCTGGAAATCCTGTCTTCATCCTGTTTAAATTTCCAGGGTACAAGATTTGATACACACACACACACACACACACACACAACACACACACACACACACACACACACACACAGACACACACATTTCTTAACAGAGATAGTGGCGTTTAGATTTGGTTGCGGCAAACGGGCGGCAATTTGAAATGGAATGAAGCCCCCAGACAGTACAAAACAGTAGTTGAACGTACCACATCCGCCCACTGCACCTCTATCAAAAGCTGGCAAAATACATGTATTTTATTTTATTTTATGGCCTTAGCAATAACCCATCATATTGCTGAGTTATCAAGGACACTTTCGTGTTTTTGTGTGTATACAGAAATGTTAAGATATAATTGAGGAAAACGAGGTTGACGTGACGTTGTTGAACCGGGGAATCCGTGTGTCCACCACGAGAAAGAATCCGACTTTACATTGGAATTGTTTCCGTGGTAACGGCACATAATTTCAAGCCATTATGTGCTGCCACCACGGAATGCGGTGTTACTGTAAGAGGTCGTGGTCATTTCACATATTTCTGTGAGATCAGGTTGCATTCAAGGTACACTGGGTGCGTTGATGGGTGACATTCTGGGACGCCATGTCAACTTCTGCCTGTTGCATGCATTGTCTGTTTTCAAATACACTTATGTTTTCACAGGAAATGTACAGTTTGCATACCCTCTTTTTCAAAAATAAACACACATATAACACTGCAAATTGACATTTTTGTCTTCAACAACAAATGCACGTGGTTGGGTTTGGTTTAGGCAACAAAAGCATGTGGTTGAGATATCAAACAGACAGGAGTTTCCAGTCAATCCCCACCTCTAAATGTCTCCACTGCAACATCCATTCACACATCACAGTCATGCAGTAGTACACTATGCAAAACAGCACTGTGACTGTTGTCTTATCAAACGCAAAAATGCATCTTAAACAAAGCTGCAATTTTTTAGTCAGTGTGTGGACAAATCAGCCCAGTCTTCATGGGTCCTCTGATATGGTGGAAACACAAACAAGAATGCACAAGAGAGACTTTTGTTTCTGCTTCTTAAGCTCTGTCTCCACCAAGCAGTCCGGTATGGTTCAGTTCAGTAAGCATTTTGTCCATTTCCACTGTAAAAGGTTGTGGATGGTACCAATGAAAATGTTTCTAACCATCCCTTGTCTGAAGGGTTCTAAAGGTACCATACCAAAGATGTTTGGTGGAAAAGGGGGTTAAGTTCCTTGGTCAAAAATTAGCTGTACAGCTTGAGGATGTGATCACATCTGGATTTCTGTGCATTTACTGTTAGCAGTTAATTACAGTTAATTACATGATCACCTGAAACACACATTAATGCCAGTTAAAAAATGGGGTTCATGTCAACAGATGAATCTGACTCAGACTCTTAACATGGTTATTTGTTATTGTGTAGGTAAATGTATCCAGTGACATCGAGTGTGTGTGTAAGGGGACTGTCTTGCCTGTGTCAGTAGAGTAGTTGTTTGCAGTACAGTTGATGCACTCATAACAACAAGTGTGTTATCCCTCAGCTGTTTTCTTGAACTCTCCAGGGATGCAGCTACTGGAGCATTTAGAGATGATGTGCTGAGGAAAGCAGGGAAAGATACTGATTATTTTGTTGTTTTTTGATTATTTTTCCTGTATTTTAAATTAGATTCACTCTTATTTTACTGCATTCTGTGCAACTTATTCCCATACCAGATATACTGGGTATTAGAACTGAAATCCTGTGTTTGCAGTACTGCCTCAGTCAGAATGTTTTAAGTAAAGACAAACTGCAGTATGTGTGTGCGGGTCTCTGTGTGTATATATACAAAATAACAGCTGAATGAGGGCCCACCTTCAGGTCCCAGAGCTGTTGGGTGGTGTTGCGGTTGGTGTGGGTGAAGTTGTTGTTGTGTGGGTGGTATTCAGCCACAACATCATGGACATGAATCTTTCCTCCCTCTGATCTCCACATGGTAACATCATAGCCCAGACTGATGTCTCCCCTGCTGTCAAACTGATAGGTCTTTTCTCGAAGTTTAAACTTCTGCATCCAGAGAGCTTTCAGCACCTACAGGACACGGGACATTTCATTATCAGTTTATACTGTTTTGTATTTACTGTATGCATGACTAAACTTGAGGAGACCATCAGTTAAATGCACACAGTCCCCATGCTCTGTCCTTAAAGTGCTGCATGGTATTCTATCATCAATGAAATATTTAGCCTGTTCTCATCCACAAGTCATCAAATACCATTGCTTTGCCAGTGACTTTGGCATCAGACACCGATAGCAAAAGACAATTTTTGCAGCAGTATGATACACCCGCGGGCAGTGTCAGTTTGTAACGCAGCCGTACAGAACCTTTTGCAGTGTTTTGATACTCTGCCAATCAGCAGGATGGCACCCGTCACTATTATGAAACTAGGCTGGACGGGGTCAGCTTGAAATGCTGCAGCTAACAACGTAGTATAAGGATCTGGAAAGTACCTATAAAGCAGGGGACGGGTGGGGGATGGATCCAACAAATCACTTTCACCTGGGAGGCTGTTGTTTGCCTCTCGCATGAATGTAGATCTAAACCATTCTGAGTTTTTCTAAACTTATTGTGGCAGAACAGAAATATATTGTATCAAAATAAAACACCCATGAAAACTCTGGCCCCAAGCCTGAAGTCAAACACGAAGAGGGGCTCAGACGAGATTTCCGTAGATTATTGCATGACATTATGATTTCGAGATCTGCCAATTCCAGCCTATAGTCCCCAGTGGACACTGACGCCAGCATAGAATGGAGCAAGTCTGTGCCACAGCTGAATCGCGCATGTGTCAGATCCAGTGAGATTTCTTTAATGGGCGTGAGAGAAGAAATGGAGTTAATTGTTTAACTTAGGTTCAGGAGCAGGACCACGCCTCAACCACTCCTCTAATCACCTGACTAACATTCATTCAAATAAACACAAGAAGTTTGTGCTCTAGAAAAGGATCAACACTCAGTGAATACTCTCCTAAACCCTATGATATGCTATTATGGCAAGGCTTAACTATACAGACCAATGAGCAGTGATAACTAACATGTCTTTGGGGTCATTGGGTGGGAACCTCCTTTCACCGGTGTTTCGTCTAGTTGGTCCCACGACACCTCCAGGAGGCTAGACAGTGATCTCTGGCGTCCCAGAGACACCCCCCTAATGCCAGGTCTCACTGCTCTCCACCCCAACACAACAACCTCCTTAACCTTACTTACACATGGCTTTCTCAGCCCAAACAGCATGGCCACCTTCAATCAAACCCAGGCTCCGTACAAGCAAGCTCCAGGTAGAGGCTGCGCTGATACTACCTTTCCTAGCACATTCACCATACTCTAATTCACACACTACATAACATAACTACAGTGTAAGCTAAAGTTAAAGGAGATAAATAAACTCACAGGATCAGCAAACACACTCACCCTGCTGCATGGCCTCAAAATGGCCACCAAATGGATTCAACATATATATATACCAGCTCAGCGCTACCACAGGCCTCTCAGATCTCTCGAACATTGGCGACTCTACGTATCTCTCAGAAGTGTGTTTTTTCGTGTTTACTCACCGATGGATCACGTGCTGCAAGTAAACCTGTCCGAGTCCGACTCCAACGACTTGTACGAGTCCGCATTCGAGCCAGGTGATCCTCTCACCCTGCCCCAGCAGTCTGCCAGTTGCCGAAACTCCCAGGGGAGCCGGCTGCGCTCCGTGGTCCACATCCCTCGGTCCCGCCGTGGTTCTCCGTCGAGCTCCATCAACGAGATCGCCCCGACTCCTAGTGGATCTCAGGCCCCCTCTCCTCCGTTCGCACGGGTGGGAAATCGACGCCGCATCCACAACCGTGGGAGCCAGCGGCGGTCTTCTCCTCCTTCCAGAAGCGGTGCAGCGTCTGGTCGACCTCACCGCTCCCACGGCGCTCCGTCACGCTCCATTCAGCCATCTCCACCATCTCCACATCCGCAACAAGAGCCCGACATCAGGGATTGGACCATCGCCCGGCTCCAGCGTTTCCTGAGGGCAAAAAACATCCCCTTCTACCGCAGCAACAACAAATCCAGGCTGTTCCAGCTCTACTCAGCCGCCGTCCGGGCTCCCGAGGCCGCAGCTCCTTCTCCCAAGCCGGCCGCACTTCCGGGTCGCCCTCCGAGGCCTACTCTCTCATTCATCCCCCCGGCCGGGGGTCAGGTCGTATCACCCCCTGTGCCTGCTCCCTCTGAAGCAGATATGTCACACGCAATATCTGCCTTCTTCTCCTCCCTGTCTCGCAGGCCTCCACTCTCACCCCGTGCACACACATCCTCCATCCCCACATCCCTTTCCTCTCCCCTTCCTTCCAACTATCCTGTTCCGGCTGGCATCGCAGCCCAGGAGCCCTGTCCTACAGCACAAGGGGCTCCTCCGGCGGGTGTTTCACTGCCTTCCTCTCTCTTTCCGACGTGTCTCTCCTTACCCCTCCCCTACCCCCCCTCCCTTCCCCACCACCCTAATGTTTTTTCCTCTGCTGCCGTCTACACTCTGGCCACAGCCACACCACCGGCTCCGCCAGCCTCTGCTATTCACCGCCCCTCACCCGTCTCGCACTCACTGCGCCAGCAAATACTGTCCGGTAATTATGTAGACCTAGCCCAGCTCATTCAGCCATCTTATTTCGACAGTAGTCAACCCAGGGAACTGCAAACTGTCCTCGGTCCAGTTCTATTAAAGCAGACACTGCCAACCAGATCCAAAGACTTGACTCCTGTCGAGTTCGCGCTAGCTTTCTCCCTTTTTCGCGACGTCATCTGCTCCGCCTTTCGTCACCGCCGACCAGAGCTGGACGACTATCTGTCCATCGTGTTGGACTTGGCTTTGCGTTTCGGGGGGACGGGATTTTACACCTACCATGTCCACTTTGCCACACAAGCAGCCGGCCGGTTGCAGCAGCTGAACCAGGGGACATACTGGGGGGCCCTCGATTCAGAAACATACTGCCGCATTTTCGCAGCTCGTTCCTCTCTTTCCTGCGACTTATGCGGCGCCCCTTCTCACCCAGCCTCCGCATGCACTATCACCGCTCCTCCACCGCACTCCCGCCCCACCACTTCGCGCAATGCCCCAATCTTCTACTGTCTGTCTTCCGCCGCACCCCCCCCCCATCCTGTCATCCCCAGAGCCAAGGACGCACGTCCCACTGTCAACGTGCCGGTGCCAAAGGGTGTCGACAAGCGAGGACGGCCGATCCTCTATCAGGGCGGCAGGATGGTATGCAATAACTTCAATCAGTTGGGTTGCAACTCGTCCGGCTGCCCTCTCCTGCATACATGCTCCTTCTGTGGGGGCACTCACACCAGGACCACCTGCCCCCACAATCCCACTAACACAGCAGCATGACTAGAACGTCATCTCGGCACGCCCATAAAGGTACGTGCACTCGCTGCTGCTCTCAGTGACCACCCTGACAAGCAGTTTGTCGATTTTCTCATCTCTGGCTTTACTCACGGTTTTCACCCCGGCATGGAGGTGCTTCCTGATTCTTCCCACACATGTCACAATCTTCAATCCGCTCTCACTGAGCCCGACACTGTCGACACGTTACTAGCAAAAGAGGTCACCGAGGGATTTATGATAGGCCCCTTCGATCATCCCCCTTTCCCCGCGTTCCGTATCAGTCCCATCGGCGTCGCCACACGCAAATACTCGGGGAAAAAGAGGCTAATTATCTGCCTGTCGTCCCCACACGGCTCCGACATCCCGAGCATCAACAGCCTTATTCCTAGCCCGGATTTCTCCATGCAGTACGCCACCATTGACCACGCCATGGCACTGATTCATCTGGCGGGACACGGAGCATGGCTGTCTAAGGCTGATATCACTAGCGCATTCAAGGTTTTGCCCATTCACCCTGACTTCTGGTGTTATTTCGGCGTCTGCTGGAAGGGGGCCTACTACTTCTCCGTGTGTCTCACTTTCGGCTGCAAGAGCAGTCCCAAAATCTTTGACTCTTTATCTCTGAGGCTCTATGCTGGATCCTCTCCAACAATTACCTGCTCCCCTACGTCCTTCATCTCCTTGACGATTTTCTCGTCGTGACTCCTCCGTCCTCACCTCCTCGCCACGGTCTCACAACACTTACGTCCGCATTTTCCGACCTCGGTGTCCCTCTGTCAGAAGAAAAAACTTCAGGACCTGGCACATCCATCGAGTTTCTGGGCATTACTCTGGACTCAATGTCATTCCAGGCTTCACTGCCCTTGGAGAAAGTGCAGCGCATCTTGCTGCTCTTGTCTAATTATCTTCTGACAGACAGGTGCACCAAATGCCAGCTGCTCGCTCTCCTCGGGCACCTCAATTATGCCATCTGCATAATTCCCACAGGCCAAATCTTTTCTTCTCAACTGCTGACCAAAGCATCCATTCCCTCTCTCCACGACCACGTGGTTCTGGACGACACTTGTAAAACAGAAATGCGCATGTGGCAGCAATTTCTGTCAACCTGGAACGGCATCTCGTTCTTCTACGACGACTTCATCACCCATCCCGAGGACATTCAACTCTACACGGACGCAGCTCCCTCCGTAGGTTTCGGCGGTTATTACGGTGGGAGGTGGTTTGCTGCCGCTTGGCCTTCCGAGTTCGAGTCCCTCAATACAGAGTCACGCTCCCCCTCGTCTGCTCTGTACGAGCTGTACCCCGTGGTCATTGCCACTCTAATTTGGGGGCACGAATGGTCAAAAAAATGCATCAATATTTACTCAACACAGCAGTAGTAGATATAATCAATAAAGGGCGCTCCCGTTCCCCAGCCATCATGCCATTCACCCGCAGACTCAGTCTCATCTCCGCTCAGCATCAATTCATCCTTCGCGCTTCTCACATTCCTGGTCACCACAATGCCATCGCTGACTCTCTCTCCCGCTTCTCTTTCCAAAAATTCAGATGCTTGGCTCCAGACTCGGATGCTCATCCCACACCGATGCCACCGTTCTCAGCGACCATATTCAGCTAAATCCTCATCTGGCTAATCCAACTCGCACCTCTCAAGAAAACACCTCACCGGCTGGAATTCTTTCAAGAATTACCACGCCACTTATCATCTACCGTTTCCCTCTCTGGACGCCATGTCCCTGTGCAACTTCATCACTCACTGTCATACCGTAACTTACATCCACAATAACCTCAATGATCTCCGTCTAGCACATGACAGACTAAGCCTCACTTAATCAGACTCTTTTGGGGGCTTCCTAACAGCACGGGCTCATCAGAACTCGAGACGGAACCCCCACACTGAGTCTCTCCGCCCACATCTACAACCCACCCAGTCCGACCCTCCGATGACGTCATCTCCATCCCGTTCATTCACCTGCCAATCTGCACTCCCCCATTCATCACCATTCATAACCGTCTCTGACAATCACATCCTTATTAAATCTTTAAACTGCATATTGTTGTGGTGTGGTCCTTGCTAGTGAAATGGAGATTGTTTAACTTAGGTTCAGGAGCAGGACCACGCCTAAACCACTCCTCTAATCACCTGACTAACATATATATACCAGCTCAGCGCTACCACAGGCCTCTCAGATCTCTCGAACCCACCCCCTCCCCTTCTGTTCCTCTCTCTTGTCAATCTGCCGTGTACCTCTACTCATCTCATTCTAGGCATCGACTGGGGGGCTTCCTAACAGCACGGGCTCATCAGAACTCGAGACGGAACCCCCACACTGAGTCTCTCCGCCCACATCTACAACACACCCAGTCCGACCCTCCGATGACGTCATCTCCATCCTGTTCATTCACCTGCCAATCTGCACTCCCCCATTCATCACCACCCCATTCATAACCATCTTCTGACAATCACATCCTTATTAAATCTTTAAACTGCATATTGTTGTGGTGTGGTCCTCGCTAGTGAATCCCTAATCCCTAATCTTAGCTCACCAGAAAATTGACCCATGTGGACCTTATAAATACCACACAGGAGCATACACACACAAACACACAGTCATGTATGTAAATACTTCCCAGGGTTGAACTGTGCCTGGTGTTTGGCAGTCCCTGCTCCTGCAGATAGACACCATAACCTGAGCGATGGCACTCACAGCCATCTCAACACTGAAGACCGTGTCTGCATGAATGTGTTTTCTAAGGGTATTCACAGCTTTAGATGCCAGCTCAGCACCTCCAGAACGTTCACTGGCATTTAGCTGCATGTAGAATTCCTGCATGAAGGTGTTATTCCTTGTGTAGTCAAGTCCAGCTTCCTCCAGTCTGCTCAGGTACTCACTGAATGATGACAGGTCTCCACTTTTGAAGGTAAAGCCAACAATGTGTCCAATGTCCTCCAGAGTTGTGTGTTTTATCACAGAGCTGGAGGAGGACCAGCTGTCACTGGCCACCCAGACTCTTCTCATTGACGCCATGTTCTGTCCTGCTCTCAGCATCTGATTCTTAAGCTCCTGGTAAAGGCGCATCATGAGAGTCGGCTTGGCAAATGACACGATCACCTGTACCTTGGGGTTGGTGAGGATGGTTGTGGCAGTCTGTGAGATAGCAGAGCCCACATCCTGACTAGTTACAGATTGTGGTAGGATTGATTTGAAGGCCATGCAGATCCCCTTTTCAGAAGCCTGGGAGAAAAAGTGGTCAAGAGCTGATAGGCCATAATTTCCATCTGTGGTTACTACTCCAACCCAGTTCCAGTCATAGGTGCTGAGCAAACTGACCATAGCAGCTGTCTGATGCTCATCATTAGGAATGGTCCGCAAGAAGGCAGGGAAGCGGCTCTTATCACTTAGAATTACAGCAGTTGATGAATAACTGATCTGGAGGAAAGAAAAGAGATGTCTCATATCAATCAATCAATCAATTAATCAATCAATTATTTGTCACGTGGAATTGTACAAAGAACAACTGAAATGTGATCCTATTAGCTCCTTTAACTTTCTAACGACATTGTTGACTGCTGCTTTATAATTCTTCATGCTTCCAGATTGTTCTGGTAATCCATGGTAGTGTTTAGATCGGGCCCAAAAAATTCAGCCCGACCCGGCCCGAGCCTGTGCTCGTTTAAACCTGACATTTTTCCATAAATTGACTGTTATAATTAATGCTAAGGACACACCGAGTGCCGCGGAAGTCCTGCGAGTGTACTCACAGGCGCTTGACTGTCCACACAGGCAGCGCATTTCTCCTGCGCTCTCCGCACTGGTTAAACATCGACTCCACTCATCTGTTCCCGTCAGTACTCGTTTTTTTTCACTTCAACAGGTCATTTTAAACATGGGTAAGTCCATATTTTAATCGGTTTTTATAATGTAATGAGGCAATTTGTCATTGCATGTCCATGTATTGATCATGTTGGGTAAACACTGAATGAATAGGGCATATTTTTTGGAGGCACAGAAAGCCGCTGTCCCTCCCACTTATCTCTATCGCCATATAGAAAAAGAGTCACCTGGTAGGCGCTATCCAGGATTTAGCCAAGATTTAGTTAATCATAGAATACTACAGTTCCTGATATCCCGTTGGAAACTGATGTGGCACGGACGTGATCCAGTTAATTTCGAAAGCCTGTAAAATGGCTAACAAGGTGGTACCTCACTTGGTGCCCTCTGGTGGATGTTTACTGATGTTTACATTTGAAAACCTCAACCTGGCGAGCCAGCAGAAGTCAACACAAGAAGAGTATACAGACTTGTGAGTTGATCTCATTGAAAACCACCCACAAAAAGCACAACCAATATGTGCAAAATAGACGTAAGAGCCTGAATACACCACAAATTTAGCAAGCTGACAGAAAGGCAACTGGAAACATCCTAGCCTGTGTCATCCAAAGATGTGGGACCTGATGGCCAAGATATTAGAGCGCCATCTATGAACCACAACATCGACCCATTGCTGCTCAGCAGCTATAATTATCTGATCATTTTCAGTTTGCTCACGTTCATAATGAATCATCCTTACGTACCACAGTTTGTTTTGGAGTTCCACAAGGTTCTGCGCTCAGACCAATCCTATTTACTATATATGCTTCATTAGAAATCACTCTGTAAATTTCCATTGTTATGCGGATGATACACAGTTGTGTTTATCTATGAAGCCAGAAGAAAGTAATCAATTAACTAAAGTTCATAATTGCCTTAAAGACATAAAAACCTGGATGAGCACCAATTTCCTGATGTTAAATTCAGACAAAACTGAAGTTATTGTTCTTGGCCCCAAACAACTCAGAGACTCTTTATCTGATGACATAGTTTCTCTAGATGGCATTGCTCTGGCCTCTTGCACTACTGTAAGAAACGTCAGAGTAACATTTGATCAAGATTTGTCTTTTAATTCTCATTTAAAACAAACCTCAGACTGCATTTTTTCATCTGCGTAATATTGCGAAAATTAGACCTATCCTGACCTGAAAAGATGCAGAAAAATTGGTCCACGCTTTTGTTACCTCAAGGCTGGATTACTGTAACTCTCTATTATCAGGTAGCTCTAGGAAGTCCTTAAAAACTCTCCAGCTAATTCAGAATTCAGCAGCACGTCTACTAACAGGAACTAAGAAACGAGATCATATTTCTCCTGTTTTAGCTTCTCTGCACTGGCTCCCTGTAAAATCCAGAACTGAATTTAAAATCCTACTGTTAACTTATAAACCTCTAAATGGTCAAGATCCATCATATCTTAGAGAGCTCATAATGGCGTATTATCCCACTACAACTCTGCGCTCTGAGAATGCAGGGTTACTCGTGGTCCCTAAAGTCTCCAAAAGTAGATCAGGAGCCAGAGCCTTCAGCTATCAGGCTCCTCTCCTGTGGAATCATCTTCCTGCTACGGTCCGGGAGGCAGACACCGTCTCCACATTTAAGACTAGACTTAAGACTTTCCTCTTTGATAAAGCTTATAGTTAAGGCTGGCTCAGGCTTGCCTTGTACCAGCCCCTAGTTAGGCTGACTTAGGCCTAGTCTGCTGGAGGACCACCTATAATGCACTGGGCACCTTCTCTCTCTCTCTCTCTCCCCCCCCCCCCCCTCCCTCTCCCTCTCCCTCTCTCTCTCTGTCTCTCGTATCCTATCCATTCTGGATGTCACTAACTCGGCTTCTTCTCCGGAGCCTTTGTGCTCCACTGTCTCTCAGGTTAACTCGTATTGCAGCAGTGCCTGGATAGTGTGACGGGGGTGGTTGTGCTGCTGCCGTGGTCCTGCCAGATGCCTGCTGCTGCTGCTGCTGCTGCTATCATTAGTCATTAGTCATACTTCTACTGTTATTATACACATATGATATTATCATACATGTATACTGCCTGATACTAATACATACTTTCAACATATTGTACCACAGTAGCCAGAACTATAACGACAATATTATTACTTTCATGAATGTTGTTGTAAGCTACTGTCATTACCGAGGATGTCATACAGATTACTGTATTGTGTCATACAGATTACTGTTAATTTGTTATGCTGATCTGTTCTGTACGACATCTACTGCACGTCTGTCCGTCCTGGAAGAGGGATCCCTCCTCAGTTGCTCTTCCTGAGGTTTCTACCATTTTTTTTCCCCCGGTAAAGGGTTTTTTTTGGGGAGTTTTTCCTTATCCGCTGTGAGGGTCTAAAGGACAGAGGGATGTCGTATGCTGTAAAGCCCTGTGAGGCAAATTGTATTTGTGATATTGGGCTTTATAAATAAAATTGATTGAATTGATTGATTGATTAAACATGATACAAATTGCCAAAACATAAAAACAAAACCACATAAAACAGAACCCCCGAGACTGATTTTTGAGGCAACCTGCCAACAGGCAGAAGAACAAGAGGGCTAATTTGGGATTTTGGACACATTTTTTTTGTTAGGGAAATTGTTTGTTTTTGTTAATGTTATATGAATCAAACTTCCTCCTGTTGTCCTCCTGTGTCAAACTGGTTTGACTGGTTACAAAGCAGGCAGCTTAAAATTATCACCCAATTCTGTGTTTCACATTGTTCATCAACTCAAACTCATTATCACCAGTTTTACACTTATTTTGAGACTGTATGGTCAGTAGACCAAATTTACATAAAATGACACCTCATTTGTTTTGTTCAAACATTTTGATGATTTAATTGTGCTAAAAAGCACAATATTGTAACCTAGCACCACCTACAGTCCTGTAGCAACATCCAGTGTTTTAAAAAGCCATATATTTTGAGTTTAGTTTCATACTCAATGTGATGTTTAAAATACCATTGAGCCATTTCAACACAAATGTTTTGTAAATTCAATAAATACTTAAAAAAATGTTTTTTTCATTTTATGATGTTTTATTGTTTTATTTTTTATCAATGAATATGATCGATTAGCTTTTAACAGTATGCATGCTTCAGATGCCTTCTGGACCAAAAGGTAAATAGATTTGTTCATGTGATGTTATTAGATTGACAAGATTAATTCAATTAATTCAAGAGAGGGTTAAAAATGTGACTACATATAAAATTAAGTTACTACAATCAACAGAGGGCCAATGTTTGGAATAAAAAATAATGACACCTGGAATAAGACTCTGTCTTCATTAATAATAATAATGATAAATTGTGTATTGTGTGAACAATATTATTTCTGAACCAGACAATGAAGAACAATAAATGACCAACAGAAAAAGGGAATATGCCTTTAGTTTAATGTGGTTGGTTCTTGAAAGAACCTTTTTGAGGATGATGAAATGATGATCATTCCCTGGGTTGCCAGGGTACTGCACCCTCAGCTGAAAAGTAGGCAGCATAGATCTCTCTCACACCGGTGGCCTCCCGTGCAGCATTGTTGCTCCCCACTCTTCTCAAGCCCTGCAGCACTGACACCTCCTCCTCTGACACAGGCACTGGTTCTCTCCTGGTGGTGGTGTTCCTCCTGAGGAAATTGTGCAGGACACAGGTAGCTTTCACACATGCCTCCACATTTTCAGAGATCAGACCAATCACCCGCCGGTACATGCGCCACTGAGAGGATAGAATACCAAAGGTATTCTCCACAATCAGCCTCGCTCGGGACAGCCTGTAGTTGAAGACCCTGTTCCTTGGAGGGAGGTTGGCTCCTGGAAAAGGCCTCATGAGGTCCCTGCGGAGGGGAAAGGCTTCATCTGCCACAAACACTTGGGGTTGTGGCCCCAAGTGATCAGCTCCTGGAAGGATGGCATCTTCTGGGATCTGGAGAGTCCCACTGGTGAGTGCCTGGCCAAAGGTGGAGTTGGCCAGGGTCCCTCCATCGCTGGTCCTCCCAAAACCACCACACGGAAGCAGTATCGAGCATCCACAACTGCCAAGAGGACAATAGAGAATGTCCCCTTGTAGTTATAGAAGAGTGAGCCGGTGTTCTTTGGAGCCTGGATGACGACATGCTTTCCGTCGATGGATCCCAGACAGTTAGGGAAGTTCCAGCGGTCATAGCAGTCGGCTGAAATGGCTCTCCAATCTTCTGTGCTTGGGACAGGCATGTATTCTTCCACCAGGGAGTCCCATAGTGCCCTGGTCACTTCTGCCACAATCCTGCACACTGTGGACACCCCCCATATAGCTACATGCTATACTGCGGAAAGAATCCCCAGTTACAGTTCACCTAGAATTTAAAGAGGGAGTATTCAAGGGAAACAGAGAATAGCAATAATGATAATAATAAAACATGGTTCCATAACAGTTAACCCCATACCAAGCCTCTCTGAACAATCTGAAACTTATCCAAGACCTTGTCAATGTGTGGAATGTGCAGTGAAAATACTGATTTAAAAATATCTGGTCTGTATACTCCCCTTTAAGCTTCATATACCCGTCAATGAACATAAAGGGGGTGATTTAAATAAAGAGAGGGCCAAAAAAACAGAGAATTGGACAAGTAACATCAAAATATTAAAGTAAATGCGTGTATAAGCAGTCAGAGAAGGCACACCGTCCAGTCATTTAGTTGGTCCCATAATGTCATAAGCGTGTATGTAGTGATAAAAAAACACAAAAAGCAGAGTAGCAGTCTAGCCACACGGCTACCAGCCAAGTATGCTCATTTCACTATGTTGGCCAACACATAGGCCTATTCCTTTGCAGCAACGGGATCCTTGAAGCTTTTGCAGTTGCCATTTACAGCAGCCGCGCAGGATCCCCCTCACCTCATTGAAAGTTGCGCATTGCTCCATCACGGCTCGCATGTTGTCCGGCAGGATGCGGATCTTATCGCCATCAGTCGTTATTTGTTTCAGAGCCCTGGCCTTCTCCAATATTCTCTCGCGTTCCTGGAAGTAGTGGCATCTAATTATCCAAGCCCTGAGGTGTTCATCCTCCTATCTCCTCCGCAGCGTCCGATGTGTGCGGTGAAGTACCGGGGCCGCCTCCATGTGGAAAGTCTGCTGTAACAGCCGCGCAATAAACTCCGCCGGGCGTTTACCATCCTCCCGCCCCTCTTTAATGCCGGTGATTCTTAAATTACAACGCCGTGAGCAAGCTTCCAAGTCGTCATGTCGTGTTTTGAGAATGTCAATCTGTTTCTTCATCAGTGTCCGCAGCGCAATGTCTTTTTCCAAACCTGTAATTGAGTCGGAGTGGACGTTGGTCGCCGTCACACGTTGTGTGTGTTTGTGTGTTTTGCAGAATACCTACCATAGGCTACATCACATAATAACAGAATATTCTATTACTGTTAAGCGCGCTACGAATATTAAAATACGCCGAACCATGGGCCCTGTATCATAGCTAATGTTACATGTTTGACGTTTGCAGCAAAAAAAACCGCGTGAAAATCAGTTTAATATTCAGCGAGTTATGATTGATTAAATGCGCAGACACTTAATTGGCCTGCCAAACAGATTACACTGAGTGGAGCGGGTGACCGGTCCAAGCCCCACGGGCCGTCAGCGCCAGTGGGCAGCAGCGGTCGACGCGGCGTCTACCGTGGGCAGGGCATTTTTGATGTACGAAAGCACCCTGTATCATAACTACATGTGTGAATCATGAGACCCATCCAATAGGCAGTGGCAATCAATGTGGCGTCTATGTATAGGCCTATATGTCTTATGTCTATGGTTAAAACCACCAGGAAGGCACCTACTAATTTCTTAAAGGACACTAGGCTGATGAGTAGGATTTGAGACAGGTTGGATGACATGATATTGCACACTCTTGCACACAGTAGGTGGCGGTATGCACCTGAAAGTTGTTTGCGATCCGCCATAAATTGATAGAAGAAGAAGAAGAAGAAGAAGAAGAAGAAGAAGAAGACGGAAGTGGCGTAAGTTGTTGTTGACGCTAGGGGTATGCTGGGAAAGTTTTGATTAAACGCCATTTTGCTCCCAGAAGAACAGGGACGGCAGGAAAGGTTGTAGCTAACAAGCTATATAACGCGAATTTCCTGGCACATTAACGTTAAATCTCCAGTGGGTAAGAATCAGTGTTATGTTATAGGAACTGATGTTGTTGTCATTGCAGCTAAATACATAACGTCAGGCGACATGAGATATGTGACACAGCGTAGCATGAGCTAAGGAGTTAGCTACAAAGCTAACTTAGTTCTGTTACTAACTAGGAATGACCCAAATACATTTCCTTCATTTGCACGGGGAGATTTAACGAAAACCCAATAGAGCAAAGTATAGTTGGATTAATTAGAGCCGAATGTGCGCAACTAGTCTATTTTTAAATAGATTAATCCCGGTCATGCCCTGTTAGCTATGTGCTTAGACTGGCATCAGCAGTGCAACGTTACCTTATACAGTTAACGGTAGCTAAATTAGTTTATGGATAGGCGTATGATACGACCTCCTGCCTGTGATGTTACAGATTAAACGTCAGCTGTACACTTGAGACACCTCCCAAATACGTTAGGTTTAGACCAGATATTTAATTTCCTGTCACTTTGCACTAACCTTAATAATTCTTCAAGTGACTAACGTATAAAAGGCGAGTACAGTGCGTTATTGTGACTTTGACAAGGATTAATGCCCGTCAAAAATACAGAACCAATCATTGCACCAAATCACCTCTTAGCTATGGCTTGAACTATATAACGTCAGTTGTTGTTGTAGACATTTTTGCGTCCCGATTTTTCGAGATTTATCAGAAGCTAGTTTATCATTGTATTTTTATTTTAAGGTACTATTTTCTCTTATTCAGCTTTAATTAGTCCAAGGGCTGTATATCACATAGAGAAGGATGTGACTGTCGGGGTTGTTATACCCTAACACTTAGGGATGGGTATCATTAAGAGTTTAAAGGTATTACTATCTGATCGGTACTGCTTATTGTTAAGGTATTTTAATGGTACTCTTATCGACACTTTTTGAGGAAGGAAAAAAATCAAGAACATAAATTGCTTTATTTTCTCACTACTCATTATGCAACAAAATAGTGTTTTCACAAAACGTTATACTTTTTACAACTTGAAATATAAATTACATAAAATAATAGTGTTGTCACAGTACCAAAATTGGGACCCACGGTACGATACCAGTGAAAGTATTACGGTTCTGAGTAGTATAATAATACCACAGCAAAAATTAGGCGGATGTACCTTTTGTCATTTTTAAAAACATAGATCACTTTTTTTATAATACATAAATGATATTTCAATGGAATAAATTACTTAGTGACTTATTCATACTTCAAAAAAAAGCATCATTAAGTGATTAACATAGGGGGGGGGGATCAAAAAAAAAAAAAAAAAATCAACCAGCCACCCTCCTCCCCTGACAAGTAAAGAACAGTCCCTTCATAAGTAAAGAACAGTCCCTAAAGTGCGGTGAGGTTTGTGGACCGTTACATGCCACAAAGAGAGAAATGTGAATGGATCATTTCCCCTCTGACACATCATGTACCTGTGTACCGCCACGGCTTGGCTGTCCAGGTACTTCTGGACAGTCATGACATCAACAAAGAGGAAAATATTGGCTCTCCGTCGCTGGTAAGCCGTACTTGTGCCACGGAGCACTATGGCCGCTGTATTTGACAGGAATATGTATTCCTGTCTGTGTCTGTGACCCCCGTTCAACCCACAACCGACAGGATTCGCCTGCTGCACCCAGTCCAGGCTATAATTGTGGTTATATTCATGTATTTATAAGTATCTGAAAAATACACAAATAAAATCTCAAATCTGAAACCCTATTTAATAAGGTTGCAAAATAGCTAATAGAGTGCCTAAGTCACGTGACGCTCATGGGACCTTAGATCGGAAAAAATATGAATGGCAGTGAATGAGGAGAGCAATGTTATCTTTTGGTCCCGTTTGAGTTGTGTTGAGATATAAGCTTTTGAAAAAACGTAATTATAAAAACGACACAGGAGGCGGTCGCATATGTGACGTCATAGCTTTCACTCGCTTCCAGCAGCTTGGAGTGACTGCAGCCTGGCACAAAACACACAGACATCTTCAATCATGAATTGATTAATCATAAAACAGTGGAATTTCAGCGGGGAGGCCAAGCTGCAGGAAGCGAGCAAAAGCTATGACGTCACATACGCGACCTCCTCCTGTGTACTCTTGAGTCTTTCTAATTAACCCTATTTCAAAAGCTTACATCTCAACAGTTTTACCACAAAGTATGACTTTCTTGACCTTAAAATTTATGTTTTAAATTCATTAACAACATATTTGGATTTCATGTCACAACTCAAACGGGACCAAAAGATAACGTTGCTCTCCCCGTTCACTGCCATTCATATTTTTTCCGATCTAAGGTCCCATGAGCGTCACGTGACTTAGGCACTCTATGGTTATTAACTCCACGTGTTGGCTGCTATCATAATGTTACAAACCTGGACTGTACGTTGATGAACTAGCTGTGCTAGGGCAGTCAAACCCTGTACATCTTTCTGTCTGAATATGATGCACTTTTGCAAGGTGTGTTGCTGCCCTTACACGCAAAACCTTTGTCACACTTGTGGCAGCGCGCTGTGTCTGCATCAACTCTTGTAATGTAAAGCCACACTTTTGCCCGTTTGGCTCTCTCCGCCACGTTGTCTATCTAAAGGTAGGCTATGAGCTTGAGTTGGTGTATGCGCTGTCGTGTGTGTCTGTGTGTGTGAGAGAGAGTGTGTGTGAGAGTGTGTGTCACTGGAACAACAGCCCCGCTCCCCTGCTCCTCACTCACACACAGCAGGCAGCCAGGGTGAGTGAGACAGATATGTCATCTTCAGGGAGAATAACGAAAATTATGATACAATGCTGGATATTTGACGGAGTTGGTGAGATATATTGGCAAGACAAGGTTTAACTTGTAAAAAAAGAAAAGAAAAAAAACGTGACTGCTTCAGTACCAATAGCAGAACCGTTAAGGTCAGAACTTATCAATACTGCGGTCTTGAAGAATGTAGCCCCGGGGCTCATTCAATCCCGGGGTTCGGTACACATCCCTACTAACACCTGCCTATTACTCAAGGAGAGCAGCCGGGATTCATTGTGGGGCCAGTTCTTCTTGTATTGTATGTCTTAAAAGTTTATGATAGGAGTTTGTACAGTACAATTAGCTTTACCTTGTCAGTGTAGAGCTAGGCTACCCACTGACAATCTTGAACTGTCATAGTATGATTTTACATACTTTCCACTGCATTTTTATTAACTATGTGTTAATCGTATCTGCCAAACAAACATATGTATTCATGAAAAAAAGTCAGTGTCACAAAGTTGATCATTGTTCTTTGGAATTTTGAATAATTTTCGTCTGGACTCATTCTACCAACATTGAACTGGTTCTGTTGTATTTCCTGCAACTAATTTTTGAACCTTTTCTTTCATTTCGACCACAAATACATTTTTTAGAAACTGAAAAGTTGGTTGTTAGCTGGAACGTATAAATGGTGGGTTCTTCTTGACCTGAAGTGTAAACTGTGATGACACCTGTGTGCATTTCATATGCTACAGGCCGGGAAAGATATTAGGAAGAGGTCAACAAAGGAAAAGTCAAATGAGAAATCAACAGGGGAAAAAACAGAGTGCAGTGGTTTCATAAATAGTTGATTTTTTTTTTTTTGTTGAAAAAAACAAATATCTGTATTAACAGACCAAAAGCAGGTAATATATGCAGTCCACCCTTTTTGTGACCACTATTTTTGTCCATTGTGTATTATGCAATCAGTGTTGCACAAGTTGAAAATGTAGTGAGCTTAGCTACCAGTTACTTTACATCAAAATAAAGTTTTACTACACTGATGCTATCCCGGAAAAATGAAGCAAGCTAAGCTATGAGAAAATGGCAAAAGTAGCTTGCTACTTGCAAAACTACTTTTATTTAATTTTTTTTACTTTATGTCAAACCAACAATCTCTGAAAAAAATATCAGCCAAACAAATATGCAGGACAAAATGTGAGTTGAGCTGTTTATTATAAGGGGCAAGACAAGTGAGAGATGCGTCAAGAAGTGTAATGTTGCCAATCAGAGGCAGAGTAGGGTGGGTCTTACCAAGAAAAGCCAATAGTGAAAGCAGCATAAACTGAAAGATTAGTATGTGATATTAAATGGAAGGGTTTCCCTTCTATACTAGGGTTGCTACTAGGGCTGCAGCTATTGATTCTTTTGGTAATCGAGCATTGTATTGATTATTCTGAGTGAATTCCAATAATGAGTGTTTTTATTAAATTACTCAGTGTTTCCCCCAGCTTTACAGTGACAGACACTGAAACACGATGAAACACATTTTAGCTTTATTGAAGTGCAAGAGTAATACATAAAAGTTAAATAATAAAAAGTCTCTGAAATGAGAGAAATAAGCAACAAATTTGTTTCCTTTTTTGAAAATTCCACATTTTTATTGCTTTGATTGCAAAATTATTTTTGGGGGATACATGTGTGAATAAGAATGACTAACATGATAACATGAATGAAGCTAAGGCTTAAACAAATTGACCACAGCGTTTCATTTTCTCAGTGTTTCATGATACATTGCCAGGTAATGTTAGCCACTGCATTGATTTCTGTTATTAATCAGCTATTATAGAGCCATGTATGCTCTATAGGTAAGGTAAGGTAAGGTAACTTTATTTGTACCCGAAGGTAGATTTGGCCACAGTTTGAGTAATTTGGCTTCATCCATGCAAAATGGAAAAAACAGGTCAGACACAGTAACATAATAACAGTAAAAAAAGTGAAGTGTCATCAGTGCATCATATCAAAGTGCAGGATCAAAAAAGGCATGTAAAACCATTATTATACCCAAAATATGAATTTAAAAACAATACCAAAAAAATACATGAATAAGAACTGTACTGTCATTAATTAAGTTTAGTTTGGAGTGAGTTTTGGTTTTTGTTTATCTCTCTAATGTCTGATGGGACAAAGCTGTCTTTATATCGCTTTGTTTTGCAGGCTGGGAGTTTGTATCTGCGGCCTGATGGGAGGGGCTGAAATTCCCCATGTAGTGGGTGGGAGCCATCTAGCCAGCCTCTGTAACTGCCTGGTATATACATGAAGGCCGGTCACGATAACAAATTTTGTTGGGCGATTAATTACGTCATAAATTATTGCGATAAGCGGTAATATTGTGTAATATTGTGCTTTTAAGACCATTTTCATTATTGTTTTAATTTTGTAAAGTTGCTGTTTTTAGACCCATTTTTAAAATTATATAATGATAATAAAGGCATGATGATGCAAATACACCCTTTTAAAGAGAAATAAAACTTTTATTTAACAAGAATATTTAGGAATGCAAAAAAAAAAAGAAAATACAAATATCCGAAATAAATAAATAAAGACCTTATAAATATAAAAAAATTGACTCTCAGACTCTCACTCTCAGGTGTGCAGTTAAGTTGGTTTTATTCGCTCTTTTTGTTGTTTTTGTGATGGTTTTAGAACAAACCCAGCATACTGGCTCATCCAAATTACTGGGCTCCCCTCTGTCATTTGGTTTAAATCCAAAATACTCCCTCACAGGGGCTGCGGCATTTGGTTTAGGAACAAGTTCATTCGTCTTTCTCTTACGCTCAACTCTTTTCTTTCTCCACCTTACGAAGATCGCACTGTGTGTGTGTGTGTGTGTGTGTGTGGCCCATAGACAAAGAGACAAAGACATTCGATAGCAAGAGCTTTCCCTACGTACATTACGCTAATGAACCAACTCACCTGACTGCCAGACGATGCGTGGCAGTGAACGCTCTTGTCGTCCAGTCTCTTTTGTGGAGAAAGACGAGGAAAAAAAACACACATGAATATGCCAGTTAACCCGTTGCCATTCCGACGGCCCGCCCGCGGGCCGTGAGGGTATTTAAACACAAAAGATGTAATTTACACTACCTGTATGTCAAGTGAGCTACTCATGCCTCATACCCCCGGAAAGCTAAGATTCTTGTGATTAAATTGATACCAACCATTTCAAAATACAATCACCACAGCAGGTACAATCAATACCTTTGTCAGACTACAAACACGTAAACAAACAATTACGAAGCTGACGTGACTCACCGATGAAGCCTCATAGTCATCCTCCAGTCAAAAGTATTTCCACAAACATGGTCTTGCTACATTCACAAAGGTCCAGTCTATTGAATCCAGTAAAGTATTTAGTCAAAACACATTATAGGTCCGGTAGATATCCACATAATGGTCCTTCATTGTTTGAAATGCGCCGGTCAATATCGAAAAACTCCGCCGTATTTCTCTTCTAACTCGTGTTTACATTCGTTTTTGCCGGTGATCCAGCTCTCTAACTATGGCCGGCACTCTAAGCTTTCGATTGACACCTCACTTGACCAGTTAGGAGCTTCCCTGACCCCTCCAGAGCCTGAAACAGCCAACGAGAGCCTGTGTTGACACGAAGCTCCTGCCTCTCTTCTAGCATGTATAACTTGAACCAATTGGAACCAAATGATCGGATGACTGACGGATCGTGTAGCCAATGAAATTCTGAAAACGACGATATGCCGCATGACGTCACACCATCAACACAGGGAGCGCACAAGCATGTGTAAAACCGAAATAGAGAATGTCCATCCTGCTCAAAGAGCGCAGAGAGAGAGAGAGACTGACTGTAGACGGAGTTTGACGGTGTTTTACAGAGTTTTTCAGTTAGAAATGGCAAAAAGGATGCCACACAGTAAACATACTGCAGGAGAAAGCTGCAGATTTGTGAACATGTTTCTTTTGGAGTGTCCAAACGGCACAGTTTTGGAAACGCCTAGACATACCCTTAGAAAAACATGTGTAAAATACCTGGATTGTTATCACATTTGAACTGGGACTAGTTAAGGCTAAATGTGGTGGCCCCACAGTGTGTTTTAGCTAAAAACTCCCAGCCACACTCATCTGCAGGCATCTTTTTTGCACAAAAATTCAGGCGAGAATAAAAAACCTTATATTTTAGTGTGTTCAAACTTATATTACTCAATGACAGTAGCACTTACAGTGATTCTTACAGTTTGGGAAAAAACTTTAGAGTGTTTCCTTTCAAAAGAGACCAAAACCATCCATATACTCCAAACGGTTCAAGAACAGTGTTCAATTTACTTTGGGTACGCCTTGGACAGGCATTTTAGGCAAAATTTACAGGAATGGCATTAATCGCGTACGGAAAAGTTACCGTCTCCCTTTAAATTTACAGTGCAATTAACTGACTTATCGCATATCGCGACAGGCATATTTATATGTGTTATGAATCTCGGCAAGCAATCACTGATTGAGGTTATGCAATTAAACGGGACGTTAACATTACCTTGTTTCGTGTGGTCCGTTTTGCGAACTCGATGCATACACTAAATGTTTTCTACTTAGATCCTGTTGCAGCGAGGATGTGCTATTGTGGTATGCTAACTCTGTTTTGCAATACACACTGTACTGTTTTCATTTCAACTTGTGATGATCCCACACTCTACACTTTGTAGTTTCTTTGGCGTGTTTTTTTTTTTTTTTTTTTTTGTCTCTCGCTCTTTTCTTGTCC
Organism: Epinephelus cyanopodus; assembly: GCA_026686955.1. Taxonomy (NCBI): domain Eukaryota; kingdom Metazoa; phylum Chordata; class Actinopteri; order Perciformes; family Serranidae; genus Epinephelus; species Epinephelus cyanopodus. Next base: position 1,421,688 of record CM048919.1, read on the forward strand.
CTCTTCCTCCATCATTTTGCAACTGCACTACATCCAGTTACAGCTGTGTAGGCTATCAACAGCAAAAGTAACATAAGCACTCTTGCAGCAGAAACATCTATCCATGCGAAACACAGTGGGCTGTATAGTTTTAAATAATTTGCCTCGAGGCTTTTTAGTAATCAAATTATTCAATTTACTCAAGGAATCGTTCCGGGGGGTATTCCATCAATGTAGCTAAGAATATCCAGACTAAGGTGTAATCTTGAAGTTTGACAAAATGCCAACTCCTAATCTAGTGCCAACCCATTCCATCAAGTGAAATCAGCTGGCTCCAATTGACGCTTATTCAAGCCTCACCTGTTTAGCCTCAACTCATGCATGCGCCCAGGGAAAATAAAAAGCCCACACAAGTGGAGTGCTGAAAATGTTGCAAAATGTCAAAAAGCAAAGGAGCGAGTAGAGGCTTTTTCTGTAGCGAAGCAAACGCTCCTTATGGAAGTGTATGAGGACTTACTTATGAAAAAAGCCAATATGGCAGCGATTTAAAAAAGCAAGGGAGGTGGCGTGGCAGAATATTGCAGACAGGCTAAAAACGTAAGTGACAAAAAACAAAAAATCAGCATATCATATAAATCCTGCGTCAAAGGGACAAAATATATATAGCTGTATGTATATGTACCTATTAAATATAATAACTCAAGTATGCCTAATGAAATTCACCAAATGTGTAATTTAATATTAGTGATAGATTATTTATCACATTTATCTACTGATTCCTATGTACATTTCAGATGGTGCATTTAATCAAACTATTTTATGTGGATCATCACATTTATCACATAATTGATTGTAGATTATGACATTTCCGAAATGATCAGTTTATAGGAAGTAAACATTTATCTATTGATTGTAGAAAATGACATTTAGCAAATACATCAATTCAGTGGAGATGAGGAAACCCATTAAGTGAATGCAGGTGATAGTGAATCAGTTATCTATTTCTCATCATTTGAGAGGCAGTTGTAAGCTCTATCCCTGATTATATCAAAATAAGGAAAATCCCCTTAAATGTATGGAGTGCGCTATAGGATGAGGAACAGACAAACCACAATGGTGTGTGTCCCATTTTCATCCCTCACTGTTTTACCTCTCTGCAAACAGTTGCCTTACTTAGCCCCTCACCAACACTATACAGGAGTGTACCGCTTAGGGCTGGGTATTGTAAAGAACTTCACGATTCGATTTCAATTCTTTAGGTAACAATTCGATTCGATATCGATTCGATTCAACATTGATTTAAACACTTCGATATCGATTCAGTAATAAGTAGAAATACACAAATAATTCATGAGAGTACCTGTTGATAATTTCAAAATAATTGTTTATTTTCATGCCCATATGAACAGCCATGGTATAACTCATAACTTTTTTTTTTTTAGCAAAAAACATCTGACAATTAAAGCTGTGAAGCAGCGTTGATCGGGACCTCGGCCCCTCGCCGTCGTTCTCCAGCTCACGTTGACGGTGCGACAGAGAGAAATGCAGGACAGACAATAATGACAGTAGCTTACAACAACATTAATGAAAGTAATAATATTAAAATTATAATTCTGACCGAGAGAGGGGGGACAGGGAGTGGAGTGTGTGTGTGTCTGTGTGTGTGCCATACTTCTACTGTTATTATACACACATGATTATTGTCACATATGTATACTATCAGATATTAATATATACTTCCCACATGTTGTACCACAATAGCCAGAATCATAAGTCAAACTCAATGTTAAAAACTGTAAAGGGTTCTTATGAAGGTGGTTTGAGCTTGTGCTTTGAAAGTTGTAGACATAAGCCATGTCACCTAATGAAACTTTGACATGTGTGATGGTCAAACAACACATCCATATTCATTTGAAATCATGTGACCTAGTGAAAGCTTGAGTGATGTGTACTGGCTGCTTTGAGTATCGAAGTGCTGCAAACAGACACAAATATGTACTAGTTAATGTCAGTGGAGAAACTGAGCAGGACTACATGTATTCCAATTCTTCATGAGGTAAAAGGGTTTCACCAGGACATCTTGTATTTACAGGTTTTTGGTCTCAGGCATGTCTTTCAAAGTTTTTTAAATGAGCACCATGAGCTAGACAGTTTGGTAAATGTTATACTTTCATGTGTGTGAGACCACACACACACACAACACACACACACACTTCACTCTGACACAAACTGTCAGAGTGAAGCTTTTGTTATGCTAATTAAGAACTGCATGTGGCTGACAGGCAGACAGCAGAATGGGTTGAAAATGTCTCGAACTAGTCCTTTTAGATGCCAAACCGTGAGTCACATTTTCAATCTGAAAGCATCACCAGATAGATAAATTTGTTCTGAATGCAAAAATATATAGCTTGTATGTTTATGGAATAAAAAAAGGTGCCTTAGTCACAAGTTTCTGATGTGTTGCCACTCATCTTTTCTTACAGAGATCATCATGAGTTGTGCTCTGCACCTTCTAACGCTTCTCAAATCCTAACCGTTCAAGTTATGACAAAATCCTTCACAAGTAATGTTCAGCAGGGGTAGATCTGTAATTTTTGCAAGTTTGAAGCAGTTATGGTAAACAATGTAGGAGCAAATAATTTTTGAGCGACAGAATTTGTCAAAAACGTCATCTTACATTAAACAACAACAGTGTGCTTCCTGTTGGAGCTAGGTCAGGGGTTGCAGCGCGACATTTGTAGGTCTTTATGAGACGAACGAGACAGTTTTGGTTTGGTCTTTCGAAGTGGTTCCTACCCGTCGCACCGGGCATTTTTGTGTGCCTAGGTGGCACAACAAGTCGTCAGGAGGTTCTGGAGCACATCACCTGTATGTGGCCAGTAAATCCAAACCATTTGAGACTTGTAGAAGTTATGAATAACAATTGATAAAGACCTGTTGAACAATAATGTGTGCAAGTTTGAAGCCGATACGATAAACGGTGTACGAGAAAGTGATTTTTAAAAGAATTTCTTTTTTGGAGGAAAACTCTTACTTTGAAAGGGAAATACCTCACTTCCTGTTGGATTTAGGTCATGGGTGCGAGTGCGTGATTTGTAGGTCTTGATGAAACGAACACGGCTGTTTTGGTTTGATCTTCCTACGACGTTCCTACTGGCTGCACCGGCCATTTTAGTGTTTCTAGGTGGCGCTAGAGAAGCCATTTTGGCACTTTTCTGATTAATTATGTCAGTTTATAAAATTTTTCACCAGTCCTGACATGCGTGCCAATTTTGGTGAGTTTTGGAGCATGTTTAGGGGGTCAAAATCCAGTTTAAAGTGGCGTACGCTGAAAGAAACAAAAATAAACCTTACAGGAACAATAGGGCCCTCGCCCGGTTGGCCGAGGTCCCTAATAATAATAATAATAATAATAATAATAATAATAATAATAATAATAATAATAAACCTTACAAGAACAATAGGGCCCTCGCCCGGTTGGCTGAGGTCCCTAATAATAATAATAAACACTACAACAACAAGAGGGCCCTCGCCAGTTGGCAGAGGTCCCTAATTAAGAATTAGCACAATAGTATGTGTGCTGCTGAATATGGAGTACAAAAGTAAAAAATAGGACAGTACTGTACAAAAACTAAAGTGCATGTAAACTTAAATTATATATCTTTTCTCTTGGCAATTGTGTTGTAACTCACACAACATTTCTGAGCAATAAAACATCTGACAATAAAGAATTAGCACAATAGTATGTGTGCTGCTGAATATTTAGTACAAAAGTAAAAAATAGGACAGTATTGTACTAAAACTAAAGTGCATGTAAACTTAAATGATATTTCTTTTCTCTTGGCAATTGTGTTGTAACTCACACAACATTTCTGAGCAATAAAACATCTGAATACAAAGCATTAACACAATAATTAGTTATGGCCAAATGTAGCCTCATGAATCATTTTCTTTGTTTTCTGAGCCCACTAGATGGTGCTCTTGGTTTAAAGAGAGAGGCTAAATCTAAAAGAATGGAAATCTGTTTTTTGTTGAAAAAAACCCCCAAACAAACAAACAAAAAAAAAAAAACCCGCCAAAAATGATTAATTCAGCCATCACTAACAATAATACTACTTATGCTGAGTATGGAGTACAAAAAACATATATGTATTAAAACTGCAGTAAAGTGCATGTAAACTTAAATTATACTTTCCTCTTGAACCTGTGATATAACTCACATAACATTGAACAATAACACATCAGAACTAAGTGCCTTCATTTCTGGTTACATACTAGATGTGCACATGTAGATTTTTGTTTAAGAAAATCAGCTGGTCTACATGTTCAGGCTTCAGTGCACTTCTCTGGGCTGTGACAATGTCTCCAGCTGTTGAGAAGATCCTCTCAGCTGGTACACTAGTTCCTGGGATACAGAGGTATCTTTTAGCTTGGCATGCGAAAAGGGGGTATTCCCCCTCATGTTCCTTCCACCAGTTGAGTGGATTGGTGGAGAGTGGCAGTGGTTTTACCTCTTTGTACCTCATCACCTCATCTAATACCTTGTCATTTGCGGTTCTGGACACTGCTACTGGAGTGTATGTGTTCCCCGGAGATCAGCCAGAGCACAAGAGTCCCTAGCTTTCTTTGAAGGGGGGGTCCAGGGTCATCAGCTGGCTCTGCCTGCTGCCCCAGCACCTCACCTGCCTCACTGTATGCTGCATTTATTGGTCCACTCTGCTGAAAAAGTAAATGAATCACATTAACAAAGAATAGCTTTATAATTTTATAGTTATACAATTAGTTTCAAATCCATTGTGGGGAGTTATAAAAAAAGTGCCAGTGTTCAAATAATTCCAGGTCTTACTGCACACCATAGGACAACACAACAATAATATTATGTGCACACAGTCTGCATCTTCATTCAATATACATTTGTGCTTACAGAGCATTTGTCAGTTGCCAATGCCTCAGTGATAGTGATGAGACGTGCGAAGATTTCTTCACACTCATCATTAGACAGAAAAGGCAGTGCCTTGAAGCGTGGGTCCAGAGCTGATGCCAAGGAGAGTTCGTCCTTCAGGCCCATGTATCTTGAAATAAAAATAATAAAATTAATTCACAATGCAATACAGCTTTTTCCTCATCGTCATGTATTTATTATAAAAAGGTGTTGATAATATATAGTAAAAAAACAACTACGTGAACAAAACGCGCCTTACAATGTCATGATGGTGTAGAACAATAAATACCTTTTCTGGAGATCCTGGCGCACAGCAGACTTCATCTCCTTCACCATCACGGAGTCATTGGGGGCTGGTTGCATCTCCTCCATAAGTCTTGCTCTCAGGGGTGTGATGACAGCCCCCAGAGTTGGGGTACCTTCCTGAGACATCACCAAGGTAGCTTTCTTCAGTGGCTTCAGAGCCTGTGCAACATCCTCTGCTGCTGTTATGTCTGCCTCTGTAAGGGTGCACAGATCTTTTTCCTGTTTTCGTACTTCAGGGGCTAGTAGTGCAGCGGAGACGGCTGGTTGCTGCTCCAAAAATCTTTCCAGCATGTCTAATGCACTGTTCCAATGCGTTGGTACATCAGTCACTAATTTGTGCAGTGGGAGGTCCAGCAACTTCTGTTTCTTCTTGAGTGCATGACTGGCTAAGGTGAAGTGCGACTGCAGGGATTTTAAGAGCAGCCTGTGAAGCCAAATTTAGTATGTGGGCAAAGCAGCCCACATGCATTGACTCAATGAGACTGACAGCAAGTAGCATGTTGGCAGCATTATCGGTGACAATTGCCAGTACTTTCTCCGTTAATCCCCATTCATTTATTGCCTCCGTCAACAAGTTTGCTATATTGCTCCCTGTGTGGCTTTCGTGCAGGGCTCTAGTCTGCAGAACATTTGACAGTAATGCCCTCTTGTTAGAAATGAAATGAGAAGTGATAGTTATGTAGGGGTCAGTAGCTCTAGAAGTCCAACCATCACATGTAAGAGCCACTCTCTCTGCCGACTTCAACGACTCCAAAACCGCTGTCTTTACCTCCGCGAACACCTTCGGGACAGCGACTTCAGTCATATGTTTGCGTGTTGGTATGGCGTGTCGTGGTTCGAGTGTGTGTAGCATCTTCTGAAAACCTGCGTTTTCCACGACACTGTACGGTCGTAGGTCCTTGCATATGAAGATAGCCACAGACTCCGTTATCTTCTGTGCACGGGCAGAGCTTGGCGGCAGTTTGCACAGAAATGTGTCAAGTTGCATCTGTTTTGGTTTAACGTTAGCCACAGGTTGCTGCAGAACATCAGCATGGTGTCGGCTAAGGTGGTTGCACAGGTTCGTGGTATTATTGCAGTATTTTAGTACTGCCTCGCACAGCTTACACACGACTTGACTCTTGTCTGTTACCTGTGTTGTTCCGGGTTTACATTTAAATCCAAAGTGACTCCAAACGTCTGATTTTAAAGTTGACTGAATGCTGCTGCTACTAGCTTCGTTGCTTGCCATGTTGTTGTGTACAGTGCGGCTTCCGTCCGTGCAACGCGAATCACACGGAGGTGTTGCTCACCGCGCCCCCTACTGGTTAGGGGCTTGAATCGATTCAGAGGCTTTTCTGAATCGATATTGAATTCTGAAAAAATATATTGCAATGCATTGATGAATCGATATTTTTACCCACCCCTAAGTACCGCTAGCAAAGAACCTCAGTGCAATACGGACTGACTGCACAGTGGTCAGAGACGGGTTGCGGTGGTTCCAGCAAACTTCATAGATACACTAAGCTTTACCTGCTGAACCAGTACCTTTCCCACAAATCCGCTCGTCTGTATCATTGGGTTGGTCCTGTTCTGGAAGACCCTTGGGGCTGGTGGTGGTTGGAAGGGCCTCTGTGGACAATGCGGGCCTCCTCATCAATAGGATCCTTAATGAAGGGGCATGCCATTATTTCCTAATGTACTCTGTCTTGCTCTGTCTCTGTGTGTCTCTGGGTAGGTCCCTCTACTTCTCTTGGATGCACTCCTTATATGGCCGTTGTCAGTTGACCTTCATTGGCTGTGAATTTACTAGCCAATTGGAAACAGTGTGGGGTGGGGATGGGAAGGCAATCACATATTCATGTGGTTTTACAATCTTTTTTAATGCCTCAGTTTCATTTTATTATAGTTTTGTTTGTATTAGTTTGATTTTGGCTTTATTGTTGTGTTTTTTATTATCTTATTTTTACTACATTTTAATTGTTCTTATAATAGTTAATGTTTTTATTAATTATGTTATGTATTATATGATCTACATATTATTTTATCATTACATGACAGTTGTGAGTGTGTAAAAGCACTGGCAGAACTGTCTTTTAGGTGTCTGTTCTTGTCTATTGAACATTTTTTGATCATAGATGGAGCTAATCCTCACCTTAATCCTACTACAGACCAGGATTGCCCGGCAGCATAAGTTACCATGGTTACTAGGCTGGGATTCAGGTTAACCACCTTGATGGAGCAGAGTTGTGGCTCAGGTTGATGGAACGGAAACTGGAGTTTAGCTTGATGTATCAGGCTTAGCCAGAACCATGGTTTTAATGTTTTCCTTGGTTACCGATGTGAGGCTAATCTTAGCCACTTTGATGGAACAGAACTTTGGCTCACATTAGCCATACTTGGCCATTTAAGCATGGATTTGCTTTTAGCCTGCTTGATGGAATACCCCCCAGCCCTAGTTGTCGCCTTTGTAGTGGCCCCATGCCTGGGGGAAAAAGAAATCAATAGAGGAGTCCGTGGGTCCTCTCCCAGGAATGTGTCAGACACTTCATTTTCTGCATTCAGGCTATGTTTATGCACCATTTTTTAATTTATCATGTTGAAAGTCCTTTGTGCGTTCAACATGACTGTAAATGAGAATAGAGTCATTTATAGTTACCAGTTGCATCAGTTATATCAAGGATGTAAACATCAGATTATAGTCATAGGTACGCCTGTCGCGATATGTGATAAGTCAATTAATTGCACTGTAAATTTAAAGGGAGATGGTAACTTTTCTGGCTGCGATTAATTGCCGTGTTGATGCGTGTTTGTTTTCCTCGTCTCTCTCCACCCAAGAGACTGGCCGACAAGAGCATTCACTGCTGTGCATTGTCTGGCAGCCAGGTGAGTTGGTTCATTAGCGTAATGAATGGAGGGAAAGCTCTTATTATTGTGTCTTTGTCTCTGTGGGGGAGGCAGGGCTATGTTGAGCATAAGTGAAAGACGGGGAACTTTTTCCTAAACCAAATGCCGTGGCCCTTGTAAGGGAGTATTTTGGATTTAAACCAAATGACAGATGGGAACCCAGTAATTTGGACGAGCCGGTATGCCGGGTCTGTTCTAAAACCATCTCAACAAAAAGGGCAAATACGACCAACTTGACTGCACACCTGAGAGCGAGAGACTGAGTGTCTATTTTTTTTGTATTTATAAGGTCTTTATTTATTTATTTTGGTATGTTTACGTGTTATTTTGGTTATTTAAATTTTCTTTTTTGCATTCCTAAATATTATTGTTAAATAAATGTTTATGCATCTTTTAAAGGGTATACTTGCATCGGTATGCCTTTATTAAGCCTCTTGTATGCTGTAAAGCCCTGTGAGGCAAATTGTGATTTGTGATATTGATCTTTATAAATAAAATTGATTGATTGATTGATTGGTATTTTCATTATATGAGTTTTTAAAATGGTCTAAAAACAGTGAAATTAAAACAATAATAAAAATGGTTTTAAAAGCACAATATTATGCAATATTATCGCTTATTGTAACAATTTCTGACGCAATTAATCGCCCCGGAAAAATTTGTTATCGTGACAGGCCTAGTCATAGGTAAAAAAAAATGTCTGGTCTGTCAAAACAAAGTACTTGGTTAATTGGTTACATCAGCAACACAGTTTAACTCACATTGACTACTGCTTACTGTACAGTGACTGTAAGAAAGCACAACTAAACAGTAGTTCTGATAACTCCTTGGACCACTGTATCTGTGCAACGTAATTCAGATAGACGGGGTGGGAATAATGGGACAATGTGGACATGAAATATACAGTGAGAGATTTAGAGTTAGGACTTGTATCTATGTTTGCCAATATTAGTGACTGTTATTTTTTTCTGTCTGCATAGTGTTGTGGAAAATATTACTTGAAAATGCATTAAAAAAAACTTGAGGGTAGCCTTATTAATTATTTGGCCTATATGTTGTGAATTCTATTATTCTTTTAAATGAGCATACATTTCAGCCATTATATCAATGTTCTTGATCTTTTGATTTTCTCCTAAATTGTGCAGCAGTATGTTAAACCTGTTTTAAAGGTCTGTGTATCATTCGTTCATTAAATTTTCAATTTAAAATCAAAAAATGGAAAAATGGTTTGTTTTTTTATTATTCGTTTAATAGTCAAATTCAAAAATACAAAAAACGGTTTGTTTTTCTTATTTATGATTTTATGCTCAAATCAAAAATAGCAAATCAAAAGATGGGCCACGATTGAAATTTGATTTTGATTTTTCATTTGATCCAACTTGCGTGACCCTGAACTATTTTCTACGGAAGCGCATTGCATTCACTGGATAAAAAAAAAATTAGACACCTCATCTCGTAATTACGAGATCCTGATCTCATAATTACGGGAAAAGATCTCTCTTTTTAATTACGAGACCAGGAAAGGTGCCACATTGGCCACTGCTTCACTCAGAACCACGTACTGCACATCCACGAAGGGGGGTCGGAACTACTCTAACCAGCTGCCACTCGGGTGGTGCCATCTTAACAATATCCCATATCTTTATTAAAATGTGTGTTTATTGTAAATTACGACAGAGTATTACACTAAGCAAGGAGATGTTACAACAGGCACTGTATATACAGTCATGGAAAAAATTATTAGACCACCCTTGTTTTCTTCAATTTCTTGTTAATTTTAATGCCTGGCTCAACTAAAGGTACATTTGTTTGGACAATTATAATGATAACAACAAAAATAGCTCATGAGAGTTTAATTTAAGAACTAAGAACTATTCATTTTCCATGGTTTTCTTGATAATAACCAAAATTACTTAAATTCTTACATCAATAGCTATGGCATTGTACCGCCAAAAACACTACTTTTAAGCATTCCATGTTTTCTTTTCTGTTTGCTTTAAACACATGATACACACAAGAGTTAATACTTGATTGCATAACCATTGTTTTTGATGACTGCAGCCATGCGTCTTGGCATGCTCTCCACCAGCTTCTGACATTGTTCTGCTGTCACAGCAGCCCATTCCTGTTGGACAAATTCAAACAAATTTTCTTTGTTTTTGGGCTTGTGGTTCTCCATTTTGAGTTTGATGATTTTCCACAGGTTTTCAATTGGATTAAGATCTGGTGATTGAGCAGGCCAAGGCATGGTGCGAATGTTGTGGTTCTCCATCCAGGCTTTAACTGACCTTGCTGTGTGGCAAGGGGCATTGTCTTGTTGGAAAATCCAGTCATTCGAGGCAGGAAGGAGTTTTCCAGCTGATGAAAGAAGACTGTTTTCAAGGGTAGTCCTGTACATGACCTGGTTCATTCGGCCTTCACACAATTGCATTTGCCCTGTTCCACTCAGACTGAAACAACCCCAGATCATGACTGATCCACCCCCATGTTTTACTGTAGGGGCAAGACAGTCTGGGTTGTAAGCTTCTCCAGGCTTCCTCCTAACCAGTAAGTTGGCTGGAGTGGGCATCAATTCAAAATTGGATTCATCACTGAAGAGAACCTTAGCCCAATCATCAACAGTCCAATCCTTGTGGTCTCGAGCAAAGAGTAACCGGGCCTTCCTCTGCCTTTCATTGATGAAGGGCTTCTTGCGTGCTCTGTGTGACTTCAAACCAGCTTCAACAAGTCGGTTTCGAACTGTCCTTGCCGAACAAGTCACATTTCTCGACAGCGCCCTCATTTTTTAAGGTCCCTGGAGGTCTGACGACGATTCCTGACACAGGAACGGATGAGTGCACGGTCATCTCGTGGGGTAGAAAGACGTTTCCTGCCACGGCCAGGTAGCAATTTGGTAGTGCCATGTTTCAGCTTGTTTTTTTTTGTTGTAATGAACGGCTGTCTTGGAGATCTTCAGTTTTTCGCTACCTGTCTCTCACTCATGCCAATTTCCAGCAGTGCCAAGATGGCTGCCTTTGTGGCTTCACATAATTCTTTTGTTTTAGGCATTATGTGAGAGCTGACAACTTCTGAGTTGTGCTACGGCTTGAATGTAAGCAGGAAACCACTCTAGGCCTTTGCATGTGCAGTGCTGCTTGTGACATGAAATGGCCTCTTATATACCCTGGGAATCAATTAAGCTTAAGAATGTCAAATAGGACATAAAGTATTATGTGACCAGCTGCATTTTTTGTTGTGTTCATTGTATTATACGTTTAGTGGTACCAGATATTAGAATGAACAAGAAATTGAAGACAACAAGGGTGGTCTAATAATTTTTTCCATGACTGTATTTTGATCTACACTGAACAAAAACATAAACGCAACACTTGTTTTTGCTCCCATTTTTCATGAGCTGAACTCAAAGATCTAAAACATTTTCTATATACACAAAAGACCATTTCTCACAAGTATTGTTCACAAATCTGTCTAAATCTGTGTTGGTGAGCACTTCTCCTTTGCCAAGATTATCCATCCCACCTCACAGGTGTGGCGTATCAAGATGCTGATTAGACAGCATGAATATTGCACAGGTGGGCCTTAGGCTGGCCACAATAAAAGGCCACTCTGAAATGTGCAGTTTTGCTTTATTGGGGGGATCTGTGTGTATGTAGGGGGAGTCAGTATGTGGTGTGACCACCATTTGCCTCTTGCAGTGCAACACATCTCCTTCGCATGGATTCGATCAGGTTGTTGATTGTGGCCTGTGGAATGTTGGTACACTCCTCTTCAATGGCTGGATATTGGCAGGAACTGGAACACGCTGTCATATACGCTGATCCAGAGCATCCCAAACATGCTCAATGGGTAACATGTCCGGTGAGTATGCTGGCCATGCAAGAACTGGGATGTTTTCAGCTTCCAGGAATTGTGTACAGATCCTTGCAACATGGGGCTGTGCATTATCATGCTGCAACATGAGGTGATGGTCGTGGATGAATGGCACAACAATGGGCCTCAGGATCTCGTCACAGTATCTCTGTGCATTCAAAATGCCATCAATAAAATGCACCTGTGTTCGTTGTCCATAACATACCATAACTCCACCGCCACCATGGCCACTTGATCCACAACGTTGACATCAGCAAACCGCTCACCCACATGATGCCACACACACTGTCTGCCATCTGCCCTGAACAGTGAAAACCGGGATTCATCTGTGAAGAGAACACCTCTCCAACGTGCCAAACGCCATCGAATGTGAGCATTTGCCCACTCAAGTCTGTTACAACAACGAACTGCAGTCAGGACGAGACCCCGATGAGGATGATGAGCATGCAGATGAGCTTCCCTGAGACGGTTTCTGACAGTTTCTGCAGAAATTCTCTGGTTATGCAAACCGATTGTTGCAACAGCTTTACGGGTGGCTGGTCTCAGATGATCTTGGTAGGTGAACATGCTGGATGTGGAGGTCCAGGGCTGGTGTGGTTACACGTGGTCTGCGGTTGTGAGGCCGGTGGAATGTATTGCTAAATTGTCTGAAACGCCTTTGGAGACGGCTTATGGAAGAGAAATGAACATTAAATTCATGGGCAACACCTCTGGTGGACATTCCTGCAGTCAGCATGCCAATTGCGTGCTCCCTCAAAACTTGCGACAACTGTGGCATTGTGCTTTGTGATAAAACTGCACATTTCAGAGTGGCTTCATATTGTGACCAGCCGAAGACACACCTGTGCAATAATCATGCTGTCTAATCAGCATCTTGAAATGCCACACCTGTGACGTGGGATGGATTATCTCGGCAAAGGAGAAGTGCTCACTAACAGTGATTTAGACAGATTTGTGAAAAATATTTGTGAGAAATGGTCTTTTGTGTATATAGAAAATGTTTAAGTAATAAGTAGGCTGTGTGTGACTTATGAGCTGATTAAGTGGTGGGTGATCGATTTGCCTGACATCGATTGATTTAGTTTCAGCACCGTGGTAGTGGCCAGCTCCTGTTAAGATATAAACAGAAGGAAAGTGGACAAGGTAATTACAGAACGTTTCTTGAGAAATAGCTTTCAAATTGACTCAGAGATTAAATGCATTTTCAATAGAGGCAACTTTTTAAATTAGGCTATTGCTTTCATTTCACTTTCTGCATCCATTTAAGATTTTACTTCCGATCGCTCTTTAAGAAGCTCTTAACAGGAGCTGGCCACTACCGCGGTGCAGAAACTAAATCAGTCGATGTCAGGCACATCGATCACCCACCACTTCATAAGCGCATAAGTCACACACAGTCTATATATTTTTCGTCTTATTATTTTTCTTATGCCAGGTTTCAGTGTGTAATTTTTGCCACAGCTTTGATCACACACAGGGTCTTCATAAAACATAAAGATTCAAGATTCAATGTGCACAGTAAGGACACGCATTTCCCTGCAGAATTAAATTTGTTCTTTTCTGTCACCAATTAATGCCAAATAATATAAATAATAGTAAAGAATATAAAAAATAGATCAAAATATATATGGTGTGCACTGTTTTAACATCTCCTTGCTTTGTGTAATATTAATGTGCCTGCTGCGGCTGGATCTGTGAACATTTGGTCGCTAAGAAGAGTGTTAAGAGTGGGTCAGCTCAATCTTATAACTCCGTCTTAGTGAAAGATCTTCATGAGAGTTTATGACATTTACTGGGAGAGCTAGAGCCATTTGACTAAAGCTGATGTTATTACTGCTGTATAATGATGTTATTAGGCTAAATACGAGATTACTAGATCTTTTCTCATAATTACGAGATCTTTATCTCGTAAAAAAAACCCCAACCTCTCGTAATTACGAGATATGTTTTTTTTTTTTTTTTTTAAATAGTGGGATTGATGATGATGTTAGACAGTGGCCTCTGGTAACTGATAATTCAATTTTATTTATAAAGCCCAATATCACAAATCACAATTTGCCTCATAGGGCATACGACATCCCTCTGTCCTTTAGACCCTCACAGCGGATAAGGAAAAACTCCCCAAAAAAAACCCTTTACTGGGAAAAAAAACAGTAGAAACCTCAGGAAGAGCAACTGAGGAGGGATCCCTCTTCCAGGATGGACAGATGTGCAATAGATGTTGTACAGAACAGATCAACATAATAAATTAACAGTAATCCGTATTACAGAATAAGACAGAGAGAGAGACCGAGAGAGATGCAGGACAGACAGTGATGACAGTAGCTTACAACAACATTAATGAATGTAATAATGTTATAATAATAATTACGGCTATTGTGGTACAATACATTGAAAGTATATATTAGTATCTGATGTATACATATGTGCCAATAATCGTGTACAATAACAGTAGAAGTATGACTATATGAATATGAGAGTTATAAATTAATTCTCAAAAATCTTTCTGGTGTTTCATAATGACGATTGAAACATTACCGCAATGACAGTTTGTGGGTAGGACTAGGTGTGATGAATTAGTGGTGCCTTTGAGAACCACAGCTAATTTTGATGGAAAAGGGGGATGATTGGCTGATGCATTAAACTCTGTATCAGACCTGATCTAGGAAAGATGACTTTCAATTCGCTCATAATGCATATGATTGGATGTGTCACAGAAATATGACTATAAGACTAATGTACATCTCAGTTAGTATTGCATTTTTTATTTGTTTGTATTGTGTTTTATAGTGATTGTGTCTACCTTCTCAAAGATTGCAGATGGAAAGTAGCTAGTTGGTGAATCTTTTACAAAGGGCCTCTTGTTTCGTTTCAGATGACTAGTCTTTGTACCAGGCTCCTGACAAATAAATGTAATTAGAATTTAGTATTAACAATAGAATTATCTAGAAAAGCCACCTAAAAGTCTTAACACTTACGTCCTGTTAATACCATTTTCAACAATTGTCCCATACCTCCCTGCAAAAGATTTCTTTGTGTGTGTTTGTCACATGATTATATTTTTGGTATTGCTGTGCAAAAAAAGCATGTATACTCAGCCATTATACCCTGTTACAATACAGGTTCAGTTGATTCAAATAATGTTAAATATTAAAGTTTTGACCTCTAAGCCCAGTCAGTCTTTTTTCAGCATTAGCAGCATTAAGACAAAATCGGGGAGTGGGGCAGAAATGCCGCCTACCTAATTTTGTTTAGAATGCGCCTTTTTTGGGGAAATGGGTGGCATGAGCAAGTAACAAAACGTGTAGCTCAGCGTGTGACGTAACCAGTGATGTGGGAGGGAAGCCGCGGCTGGTCAGTCCATCTGCGATTCTCTAAGTTGGCCCATTCCTAGTAGGTCGGTTCCTCACCATTCATCTGACGTTTAATGGCCTCTTCATTTGCGAGGGCAAGGAGGCTGCACAATTCCTTGTCTCCTCAGTTGCTCATCTTTACAGTGTCTGTCAGGTTTGCGTTTCCCTCTTGCTACTGGCTGCTCGCTAATTCATGCTATCAGCTGTTTCCTGTTTATCCCTCGCCAGTGGCTCGCACGTGCAGTGTCATCAACAACTCCTCCCACAAGTCTTCAACAGTCTCCGCCTCGGTCTATTTCCAACTAAAAGGGTTTCGCCAATATGACTACCCCACGAGGTGGAAAACTTGGCTCTGTGTGTCTAAATGCTGCAGCTTGCTGGCAAAATGGCCCAACATTTGCGGAAAATCTGGCAGTGTAAAAGGTGCTATTGATCCTTGATCTATGATGATGTTTGCATTCGATGAGCAAATGCACCTGGATCCTCACTGCCTGTCCTTTTACCCTGACTCATTAGACACAATGGCAAGTCCAGGGAAAGACAACTACAGGATGAAGAGCTATAAGAACAAAGCCTTAAATCCTCAGGAGATGCGACGAAGAAGAGAGGAGGAAGGAATTCAGCTACGCAAACAGAAAAGAGAGGAGCAGGTAAACACTGTGTCATCTTGAACCATGTGATTAAATCCCCTTGTACTTAAAATTCAATTTAGAAAACAATGCAATAAAGAAAGACTTCCTGATTTTGTTGTAGCAACCTTAGATGCCTGAATTTCCACCCAATGTTTTGAAACTCAACATCTTTAACTGTCTCAAAACATCAATAGTGGGCATTTCACATTTGAGTCCCTACAACATTGGGAAGTTTATTTATTTTTTTGTACTTGACAAGTATTACAATAGCATATTGGACAGATCACTGCTCTTTCCAATTTTCTGCTTGTCATCAGTGGACTTGATTATTTTAGCTGGTCTATCTATTTAAATAAAACTACTTGTACTTATCCAAGTGTGGGAAAGTCTTAATTTGCTTAACATTGGGGTTTTTTTTTGTTTGTTTGTTTTTTGTAATTCATGGCCTTGGATGGTCTCAGTTACAATTAAACCATTGTAACAATCAGTTCAAGCCAAGTATATAAACAGCGGATTAATCATTTGACCTTGACTCTGTGCCCACAGCTGTTCAAGAGGAGAAATGTATATGTACCTTCAAATGATGAATCAATGTTGGAATGTCCGATCCAGGATCCAGACATTAGCTCCACAGTGCCTGTTGCAGGTGTAAGTGCTGTTTTACTGTTGTGTTGTGGTATTGATAGCTAAAGCCCGAATGTCAAACACATCTCTCTCAGCTCACTTTTTTCTACAACTGTGCTTGGCTCCAATCTGACTATTTATCTAATGTTGCCATTTGTGCAGGATGGAGTCATAACTCCAGATATGATTCAGATGATCTTCTCTGATGACCCAGACCAGCAGCTAATTGCTACACAGAAATTTAGGAAATTACTCTCCAAAGGTTTGTGTTGTATCAAGTGCAGATATTAACATCATTTACTTGATCTGAAGTTAAAGTAATCTCTCAGAGCTTTTTTTTTTAGCCCCTCCAGGATTTTGCAGGGGTTTTGGGGATTTTTAAGGCCTAAAATTCCAGGTTTTACTGTTGCTTTTCTCAAGAATTTCAGTGCAGGTTGCAATGTTTTTAGGCCTTTTCTGCAGAAAGACTTGACTTTTTCTGTTGTATGATTTTATTAAAAATGGAAAGCAGCTTGTTCCAGTGAGAATAAAACTGACTGGTTGGCCAAATTTATGGTGTGATTTGACAAAATTACAAGGTCACTTGTGCCACCACTCCATCACTGACTAACATAATAGAGATTAAACCAAAAAGAGTGCCAACTTTTGAAATTCACAACTGAACTGACAGTTTAACAGATGATTAAAATAACAATGACCACTACACCTGAAACGGTTTAAAAGTAATAAACAGATGCAAAGCAAGAAAAGGTGATATTTTTGAGGAATACACAAAGACTGGGAGAACCTGTGTAATAATGTTTCAGCTGCATGACCAAGTTGAATTGCTTAACTATAATACAGAATACTGTAATGGTTTGTATCGGTATCTCATTACTGTTAACTTAATACCCACTCAAATGCACATTTTCTACTGAACAGAAAAGGTAAATTGACTTCTAATCCCTTTTGCAAATGAGTTGATTAGGAATACTGCCTTCTTTTAAACGTTTCATTCTTCAAATTAAGTTACTTTCAATAAGAGATCAGAGTTAAAAAGGAGTCCTGTTTTTCTGTGCAGAGCCCAACCCACCCATAGATGATGTCATTTCCACTGCTGGTGTTGTAAATCGTTTTGTGGAGTTTCTGAAGAGGAGTGAAAACTGCACACTACAGGTGAGAGCCTCACAGCACAATTTATATGAAGTGACTAATGCAGTGTGCCACTGCTCCTACCTAAGACATGTTATAAGTCTGACCTGACCCTTTCTTGCTAAGAACCATAGTTGACGAAATACACAAACATTTAAAACTTTTTTTTTCTTTTTAAAGCTACTGGAAACGTGACATGAAATAGTAAAAACACATATATAATCTGAAAGATGCGTGTCTCATTTAGCATCCTCACTAATTTTAGGGAAGATAAATGTTCATAACTATTAGAAAACCTATTTCAGAACAGCTCATCTGGCTGCTTGAAAACCATTTCACAGGATTGTGGGGGTGTGTTCAGATCACACTTATTTGACAGCTCCCTTTCAGCTCAAGTAACATGCGCCAATCAAAGTAAATGTTTTTAACTTTCCTTCAGTTCAAATAAACACAAGAAGTTTGTGCTCTAGAAAAGGATCAACACTCAGTGAATACTCTCCTAAACCCTATGATACGCTATTATGGCAAGGCTTAACTATACAGACCAATGAGCAGTGATAACTAACATGTCTTTGGGGTCATCGGGTGGGAACCTCCTTTCACCAGTGTTTCGTCTAGTTGGTCCCACGACACCTCCAGGAGGCTAGACAGTGATCTCTGGCGTCCCAGAGACACTCCCCTAATGCCAGGTCTCACTGCTCTCCACCCCAACACAACAACCTCCTTAACCTTACTTACCCATGGCTTTCTCAGCCCAAACAGCACTGCCACCTTCAACCAAACCCAGGCTCCGTACAAGCAAGCTCCAGGTAGAGGCTGCGCTGATACTACCTTTCCTAGCACATTCACCATACTCTAATTCACACACTACATAACATAACTACAGTGTAAGCTAAAGTTAAAGGAGATAAATGAACTCACAGGATCAGCAAACACACTCACCCTGCCGCATGGCCTCAAAATGGCCACCAAATGGATTCGACTAGGCCACACCCACACTTAAATAACCTTCCTCTTCCTCTTTACTAACACATGGCTTTCACAGCCCTAATTCACACTCTAATTCACACACTACATAACATAACTACACTATAAATTAAAGCTAGAGGAGATAAATGAACTCACAGGATCAGCAAACACACTCACCTTGCAGCATGGCCTCAAGCAAAAGGGATTCAAATAGGCCACTCCCACACTTAAATAGCCTTCCTCTTCCTGGATTTCCTCCTAAGAGGAAGTGGATCTCTCCACCAGATCTCAAGGAGTTATGTGCCCTGCTTAGTAGTTCCCCCTGCTGGCCCCCAACTAACATTATTCCTTCTGTAGTAAATGAACTTGCTGGTTCTCATGGCTTCATCTGACATTTCCTTCACTGTCTTCTTCAAACTCTGTCCCCGCACTCCGAGTTCCCCCAGGAGCGAGATAGCTGATCTTGCTATAAATCCCCTACACCCCACTTCCACTGGGCAAATCCTAGTCTTCCATCCTCGCTGCTCAACTTCTGCTCCTAAATCTGCATATCTAAGCTTTTTTCTTTCATAGGCTTCTTCCACTGAGTCTTCGAAAGGAACTGTCAGTTCAATGAAATAAACTATTCCTATGTCACTTTGGCAGTATAGACCATAGTGTAGAACAAACAACATAATATCCAACAAAATATATTTTGTTGGGTTCTGTGTTGCTTGATCCATTTACTTTGATCTGTGAAGTAATACAAGACTGGATTGACTAACTGCCATTTTTTCTGTATTTTGTGTGTTTCCAACAGTTTGAGGCGGCCTGGGCACTGACCAACATCGCCTCAGGTACCTTTCTGCACACCAAGGTCGTGATTGAAACGGGAGCAGTTCCCATTTTCATTGAGCTACTGAACTCTGAGTACGAAGATGTCCAGGAACAGGTAGGAGCCTACAAGACAACAAATTGGACATGGGTGTATGTGTCATCGTAGACCATAAAACAGTACTCATTTGCAATATATTTTGTTGAATTAGACACTGGCCTCACAGTGGGCTTTTTTTGCTTGTACATTGTGTGGTACTGGTAAATGAACTTGCATAATACCTTTCCAGTGTTCTTAGCGCTCGAAGCGCTTTAACACTATGAGTCACATTCACCCTTTCACACACACATTCATGCTGCTGGCAAAGGCCAGCAAGATGCCTCTTGCTAGTAATATTTTAGATATTCACACACTGTTGGCACAGCCATTGGGAGCAATTTGTGATTTATTATATTGCCAAGGACACTTTGACGTGTGGCCAGAGGAGCTGGGAATCGAACCACTGATCTTCTTATTAATGGCCGACCTGCATTACCTCCTGAGCCTTACTGTGAATTGAGGTGCAGTAGTAGTCTGGTAATGCATGAAAAGGAATTAACTTGGGACACATATTAACTAGGCTGTACATTACAAGGTGGGTAGTTTTCTACTCCAATCAGAAATCAACATAAAGGGTCATTCATGAAACATTAGCAGAACGAATTTGTGTGTCAGCTGCTTGCAGAAGGAAATTAATGTATATGTCAGCATTCATCAGTTTGTATTGTGTTCTGTTATGTTATTTGTTAAATGCGCTTATGTCTTTGAAATATGTAAGTAAAACATGGCAAGACATTAGAAATATAACACATATAGCTAAATTAGTCATTACATCCCAACAAACGGGGTAGCCAAATGCTGTCGGCTACACCGGACTCACACACCCCTTCTTCTACGGTACAACACACAGATTCCCACGTCAGCTCCCCCCTCTGGTCCCTCCCGTCATCACACTCAGCTCCCACAAACAAAACTGACACACCGACTGTTATACCCACCATCATTTCCTATCAGAGACCCACTTCAACACGCTCATCATCACACCCCTCTGCTACAAACCACAACAATTTAATTCAGATTCCTCTGCAACCTCTGTTACCCCCTGCCCCTAATTTAAATTTTAATCCTGTAAATTTCGGTCTTTTAAATATCATACCCTTAAATAATAAATCATTTTTATGCCATGGTTTTATAGTAAATTCTAAACATCCATTGCTAATTTTAATAGTCTACAGACCACCCAGGCCAAACAATGTTTTTATTCAAGAGATTGCCGAGTTAGTATCTGGTTTTATAACAAAATATGACAAAGTTCTTATTTTAGGTAATTTTAACGTTTGTTGCTCTTCTCAAACTTTTATTACTGATTTTATGGCCACTTTGCAATCTTTTAACCTCAACCAGGATGTACAGGAACTCACCCAATCAAAAGGTCACACCCTTGACCTAGTACACCTGGCAACTAAGGATATCTGTATGTGTGTCGGACCATAAAGCAGTTTTATTTAGTGTAATTTTATCCCAATCGCGTTTTAATCACAGTATACCCGTCTGTCATTGCATTGTTGTCGAGCTTTTTACTGTTGCTTCTTTAACTGCTTTTAATCAAAATTTTAATACAGAGGAGCTGGTCTCCCTTTTTAACCAAACCTGTCACACTGCTCTGGACTCTGTTGCCCCCTACAAAGTAAAAAAAAAATAAATAGTGCACCACAGCCTTGGTTGAACAATTCAATCCATGAACTAAAGAGAGACTGTAGGAGAAAGGAACGAAAATGGAAGACAGGTTTACAAGTATTATGAAATTTGGAAAGAATCAATGATGAAATTTCAAGAAACAGTAAGCAAGAGCATCATTTTTCTCTTATTTAATTTTAGCAAATCAATCCAACCTCAGAATTTTATTTAAAGTAATAGACTCAGTCACCACCCCCTCCCCCTGTCATTTTACTAATGCCCTCATGAGATGTGCAAAGATTTTTTTTTTTAAATTTTTTTACCAACAAAATTAAGGTTTTAAGACAACAAATACCCCCCCCAGACCACCTTTTACATGCCAGTAGGGACACACACAGTTATTTTAGTAATCTTGAACCAGTTTCACTGTCGTTTTTATCCGAACTCACATGAAACCAGCTACCTGCAGTCTTGATGTCATTCCAAGAAAATTTTTCAAAGAGGTTACTGACACAGTTGGACCCAGTATTTTATTGATTATTAACAGCTCATTAACAAAAGCCATTTTTCCATCTTCTTTTAAACATGCTGTGGTCCAACCTCTTTTAGAGAAACCCAGTCTTGATTTTAACAATTTTAGGCCAAATTCTAAACTCCCGTTTTTATCAAAAATTTTAGAAAAAGTGGTTTCAACCCAGCTTTCAGCTTTTATGTGTCATAACAATCTCTTTGAGAGATTTCAATCAGGTTTTAGAGCCCTACACAGTACAGAAACTGCCTTCCTGAAAGTAACCAAGGATCTTGTTTTAGTGGCCAACAGGGGAGAGAGTGCAATTTTAATCCTTTTAGACCGAAGTGCAGCCTTTGACACTGTTGATCATGCCATCGTAATTGACCATCTTCAAACCTGGGTTGGCATCAAGGATACTGCAGTTAGCTGGTTTTGTTCCTACCTTTTAGATAGAACTTTTGCGGTCACCATAGGTAATTACACATCCTCGAAAACTCAGATTACCTGTGGTGTACCGCAAGGTTCAATTTTAGGTCCAATTTTATTTTCTATTGATATGCTTCCGCTTGGTCAGATCATCCGCCGCCACAACGTGTCTTTCCATTGCTATTCGGACGACACACAGATATACCTCCCGCCGAGACCAGATGATCCAAGAAGCCTAGCTGCCGTGTTAGATTGTCTCAACGATATCAACTGTTTGATGGCCCAAAACTTTCTTCAACTCAATAACTCCAAATCTGAAATCATACTGTTCACTCCCCCAAACTCCACCAGAAGTAAAATAGCCTTGGTCCCCTGTCCATTAATGTCAAATCCGCAACCAGAAACTTAGGAGTAATATTCGATCCAGACCTCAACTTCCAACCCCATATCAATAAAGTTGTCCAATCCTGCTTCCATCAGTTAAGAACTACAGTACAGGCCAAAAGTTTGGACACACCTTCTCATTCAATGCGTTTTCTTTATTTTCATGACTATTTACATTGTAGATTCTCACTGAAGGCATCAAAACTATGAATGAACACATGTGGAGCTATGTACTTAACAAAAAAAGGTGAAATAACTGAAAACATGTTTTATATTCTAGTTTCTTCAAAATAGTCACCCTTTGATCTGATTACTGCTTTGCACACTCTTGGCATTCTCTCAATGAGCTTCAAGAGGTAGTCACCTGAAATGGTTTTCACTTCACAGGTGTGCCTTATCAGGGTTAATTAGTGGAATTCCTTGTTCTATCAATGGGGTTGGGACCATCAGTTGTGTTGTGCAGAAGTCAGGTTAATACACAGCCGACAGCCCTATTGGACAACTAAAATTCATATTATGGCAAGAACCAATCAGCTAACTAAAGAAAAACGAGTGGCCATCATTACTTTAAGAAATGAAGGTCAGTCAGTCTGGAAAATTGCAAAAACTTTAAATGTGTCCCCAAGTGGAGTCGCAAAAACCATGAAGCGCTACAACGAAACTGGCACACATGAGGACCGACCCAGGAAAGGAAGACCAAGAGTCACCTCTGCTTCTGAGGATAAGTTCATCCGAGTCACCAGCTTCAGAAATCGCATCTCCATCTCTAGAACAACTGTTAAGAGGAGACTGCGCGAATCAGGCCTTCATGGTCAAATAGCTGCTAGGAAACCACTGCTAAGGAGAGGCAACATGCAGAAGAGATTTGTTTGGGCCAAGAAACACAAGGAATGGACATTAGACCAGTGGAAATCTGTGCTTTGGTCTGATGAGTCCAAATTTGAGATCTTTGGTTCCAACTGCCGTGTCTTTGTGAGACGCAGAAAAGGTGAACGGATGGATTCCACATGCCTGGTTCCCACTGTGAAGCATGGAGGAGGAGGTGATGATGTGGGGGTGTTTTGCTGGTGACACTGTTGGGGATTTATTCAAAATTGAAGGCACACTGAACCAGCATGGCTACCACAGCATCCTGCAGCGACATGCCATCCCATCCGGTTTGCGTTTAGTTGGATGATCATTTATTTTTCAACAGGACAATGACCCCAAACACACCTCCAGGCTGTGTAAGGGCTATTTGACCAAGAAGGAGAGTGATGGAGTGCTGCGGCAGATGACCTGGCCTCCACAGTCACCGGACCTGAACCCAATTGAGATGGTTTGGGGTGAGCTGGACCGCAGATTGAAGGCAAAGGGGCCAACAAGTGCTAAACACCTCTGGGAACTCCTTCAAGACTGTTGGAAAACCATTTCAGGTGACTACCTCTTGAAGCTCATCGAGAGAATGCCAAGAGTGTGCAAAGCAGTAATCAGAGCAAAGGATGGCTATTTTGAAGAAATTAGAATATAAAACATGTTTTCAGTTATTTCACCTTTTTTTTTAAGCACATAACTCCACATGTGTTCATTCATAGTTTTGATGCCTTCAGTGAGAATCTACAACGTAAATAGTCATGAAAATAAAGAAAACGCATTGAATGAGAAGGTGTGTCCAAACTTTTGGCCTGTACTGTATGTCCAAAATCAAACCCATACTCCCACATTCTGACTTATAAAAAAAATACTCCACGCATTCATCTTCTCCAGACTCGATTACTGTAACTCACTCCTCTCTGGCATAAACCATAAATCACTCTCCCACCTCCAACTGGTCCAGAATGCAGCAGCTAGGCTTCTCACTGATTTTAACAGACGGCATCACATCACCCCAATCCTGGCTTCCCTCCATTGGCTCCCTGTGCTTTTTAGAATTGATTTTAAGATTTTACTGATTGCTTTTAAAGCCCGTCTGAGTTTGGTCATAAGCTACATAGCAGAAATGTTGACCCCATATGAGCCAGTACACAGCCTTAGATCCTCAGGCAGGGCCCTCCTGGCTGTTCCAAAGTCGAGACTTAAATCTAAAGGCCACTGCGCTTTTTCCATCAGGGCCCCTCGACTTTGGAACGACCTGCCTGAGGAGATAAGGCTTGCAGAATCAGTAGCATCTTTTAAATCTCCTCTTAAAACCAATTTTCATAGGCTTGCTTTTATGTGATGTCGTCTTTTTATTTATTCTTTTTTTTTATTCTTTTCATTTATTTTATTCTTTTCTTTTAATTACTTATTCCTTGTTATTTTATTGTCATTATGCAATGTTGTATTTTTATCCTTCTATTCGTTTGTTTCTAGTATTTAGAAATAATAGTTTTATTGTCTTTATTGTTCTTATCTCTTTTAACATTCTGTTTTTATCATCCTGTCTTTTTGCTTAACTTCACCTCAATTTTAGCTTAATTTTGTCCTGCTTTTGCTTGCCCTCACTGTTTTGACTCTCTGTTGCTATAGATATCCTGCGTTTGCTTTGTTTGTCAAAGCACTTTGTAAACTTTTTGTTTTTAAAGGTGCTATATAAATAAAAGTTATCAATTAGTCAGCAATTATCAGATTTAAGATATGGATTAGGAGTTATTTAAATCTACTTAATACATGTGAGTTCTACATTTCTGGCATCCTGTTCCCACTTAAATCAATGAAGAGAGAGAACTCCACAAAGTTACCTTCCGTTTGAGTGGTGACATTTTGAGACCCATGTCACTGACAAAACACTAATCTATCAGTGATTGCTGTCAGAAGGTGCGGTGATGTACGCGTTATATTAAGTTTTAGATCACTATACATCTGGTGGTTGCGTATCTGGTTGTATTAAACCATGTTGCAAATCAGTGACAAAGACTGATTAGTGGTATTACTAGATTTTTACATTGAATGTCATTGAATGTGATGATTTGACAAAGTCTTACCTGGCCGGCCTTTTTTAATCCACAGACAGTTTTTAAATACATTTACATAGAAATTACAATATCACAAGATATTGGGGGGGGGGGACAAAACCTAACTTACAGGTTAAGTTCTTCTAGTCGAAAAGACATATACACATTCATATCACAATGTAAAATTACACATGACCTCGATAGAGCACTTAATCCATAATTGCAGAAGCTTGCATAATTTACACCTTCAATGTCTAGTTTTTGTAGTCAGGATTATAACCTAAAGCCCCATTTCCACCCAACACTTTAGGTGTAGTACCTTTACATCGTAATGTAAGTCCTACAGACACATACCTAGACCTTTGAGCCGCTCAGCATTTCCACCGCAGACAGTACTCATACATGTGGACAGGGTTGTTTTCACTCACTGCTATTTCCAGCTCTCGCTGTATTTGCTTGTCACTGTGATACAGAGGGAAGTCTGCACCTAATTTTTTGTCCACAAAGAGAAGTTGCATGCCAACAGTTTGGAACAATACGAACAGGCAGGAGTGACAGTCTTCTCAATAAGATATTTAAAAGTTGTGGGTTTTGTGCGTTGAGTCCTTATTGAGCAAGATTTTTGTGCTGCTGGAATGCACTAGAATGATGCCCCGCCACGTTTTTTTTCAACAAGTGAGGAGTGAGAATTCACTAATATATTTTTAAATGCTTGAAGATCCAATCTGATGGTGCTGATGGATTGACTTCATCAACTCATTGAGTAACTTTATAAGTGAAAGTTCTACCCGAAAAGGTTCCAGTTGCTGCCAGCAGGTGGCACACTGAATTACAGAATTTTTTCTCTGTCTTCAGCCACTGTTAGAGGCAACAAAACCTCCTTTCATTTTATAGTTTGCTAATGTATGTGAAACTTGCCACTGTATAAACAGTTGTTACATAAGCTTCAAAACCAGCCACAGAGCACCCCTGAGCAACAGTGATGGTTCTCTATTGACCAGTTAATTGGTCTACTGTGTTTCTGCAGTGTTTCTGGCTCCGCCTTTAGTACCAGATTAGTGCGCTAGGTACCACAACAGAGGGGTGACCAAAAATGAGGACGGTTCTGTTAGTACTAGGGCTGGGGGGTATACTGGTTCATACCGAAAACTGGTATTTATTTTCATTATGATGTGAATTTTTCATATACCGCTGTTGTTTATGAGGTAGCGATGATGTGAAGGTGATGAAGGAGACTCCGCTGACACCGTCTTGCTTGTATATAGAAAGGTTTATTACAAGAAGTACAGCATCAAAATCAAGCACCTAGGATTGCCTGAGAGAGAGTCCTAAGCCAATATGAACTGCTCTGAATCACAGTCCCAAATATTCTGCTTATATAGGTTGGTTGTTTTGATGAACTTTGAAACAACACGAAACAGGTGACAGAGAAAAATCCAGAAGGAATCCAACCCTTTAACCTGTCTTATCAGTCCTTGACCAAGGCTGTGACATAATCTTTACCAGAGCCCCTAACTGAGCACTTTTACAATCTCTGAGCATCAAGCAATGTGATGAATCATATACTACATATTTTCTCCCTTCGAGACTACACCGAGTCTCGAAAAATAAAGAGTAATACATAGATATTTGCAGTTGTGATAGAA
The DNA here is from genome assembly GCA_026686955.1 of Epinephelus cyanopodus. NCBI lineage: Eukaryota > Metazoa > Chordata > Actinopteri > Perciformes > Serranidae > Epinephelus > Epinephelus cyanopodus. The sequence continues at coordinate 1,448,789 of CM048919.1, forward strand.
ATAGCCGTTCCTCCTACAGCATAACCTTAACAATTTAGCAACTTTATGGAGTGTGAGAGCGAAAACCTGTCAGGCAGCTATCTGTCCTGAAATACCCCTCAAACAGTCTAGACAGGAAAAATTCTCTCACGGTCCCTCTGCCTTAGGCAACCACTTATAGTACTCCAGACCAATTTAAAAGGAGGAATTTGGTATTTTATGTAAGAATATGACCTAAACAAATACATGTGGAAACCTCAGTAAATAAAATCAAAACAATGTCCAAATTCAGGCTGGTCGACCCATCGTACCTTCCAATGGACCTTTCCCTGCCTAGCAAGAAACATCCCTAAACACCCGAAAAAAATGAAAACAACTGAGATCCCAATGTATTTTTCCAACAGCAAAAACCATCAGTCTAAAATGATTTCAATCAAGAAATATTATAACATTTAAGTACCATCCATACAGTGAAAGAAAACTCAAAAAATAAGACACTATTATATCTTACTAAAATTATCACTATTATAAAATCATCCTCTGTCAATCTCACAGCTTACATTCATTAGAACAAAATCCAAAAAAGATATGAGAGCAAACATGAAAAGATATCACACTGCAACTCCTCAGCAGCGTCGACTCTCAATGTAGTGTCGATGATGTGTTTAACCAGGACATATTATCACAGTGTCCTTGTTCAGGGCCCTCCAATCCATATTATTGTCCATATTTGTGTGTCTAAATTCCTTCAGAACGTCGGGGTCCCTGAACAATCAGCCACCCTCACAGTGGTCTTCCCCATACCGTCCTAGGAGGAAAGAAAAGAAAACACAAACCAGTATCTTTGCAAAGACAGCTGATGCAAATTCATTAAAACATCAAATGCAATTCACAATATCATGATTTCACATTGTTCCAAATTATAACTCTAACTCACATTTCCATTTCCCCCCTTTAATGATAACACCCCATAATAAGAAACTACTAAATAACAAAATAATAGATGTCAAAACTATAATATAATTAGACATTCAAAATGGATATTTCTCCACCAGTTCATCTCCTAACACCATTTCCTCGTCAACGTCTGTGTCAGTCCTCTGTAATAATGGCATCTGTCTTCCCGTAACCAACTCATGAGGTGTCATATGCAAATCACGCAGCTCACTCGAGCGACACACCATTAGCGCCAACGGAAGCGCTGCTATCCAATTTAGACCTGTATGTTGGCAGATTTTAACGATGCGATTTTTCAAAACACCATTCATTTTTTCACAAATCCCTTGGCTTTGCGGATGATAGACTGCCCCAAGACGCTGTTTAATTCCCAGTTTTTGCAAAATCAATTTCACCGTTTTATCCACGAACTCTTTCCCATTGTCCGATGATATCCGATCTGGAAGTCCCCACCTGCTTATAACCTCTCTGCACAAAAACTTGGCAACAGACTGAGCATTCTTCCTCTTGGTTGGACAAGCCTCAGGCCATCGCGAAAATCTATCCAAAACAACCAGCATATACCTCTTACCTCCAACTGGTTTTATCATGTCAACAAAGTCCACAACTAACTCACGCATAGGACCCCTTGGAGTTGGAATGTGACCAGGAGGAACCATCACACCTCTCCGAACATTGTTTTTCAGACAGATAGTACACCTGCCTATGACATAGTCAATCTGCTCAAACAAATATGGTGCCCAAAAACCATACTTCTTGGTAATCTTTCTCCTAACTTCCCCCCTTGCAACATGAGCTAACCCATGTGCCTCTTGAATCATTAGACCTAATAGGTCTGGAGGTGCTACTATCAGCCCTTCATGATTTCTCCATAGGCCAGTAGAATCTTGGGTGGCACCTCGGTCTAGCCACAACTGTTTATCCATGTCAGGTACAGCTTCCTGCATCAAAATCACATCCCTCAACGTAATTTTGTCTTCCAAGTTCACTTCATGAGTAACCAGAAGAACTTTGCTTTTGCAGCTTCATCAGCCGCTTTATTCCCCTGTGTAACCCTTGACACATCTGCTTTATGTGCCGCACATTTAGCTATTGCTATCTCTTTAGGCTTCATCACAGCATACCTGCAAGCTGTGCAGATGCAGGCTGTGGTACAACTTCAGCCTTCTCAACAACAAAGTCAGCTCCTTGAGCTTTTACTACTGCATAACCAGCACTCAATTTATCTCCTACACGATAACAGGATCCATCAGTCCAATACTCTAGATCCGCCTCACGCAGTGGGAGGGCTTGCAAATCTGATCTAAGCCTCGAGTATTTCTCTGCTTCTTGAACACAATCACGTGGCTCACCATCCTCTGGAGTTGGCAAATTTTCAGCTGGATTCACCGTGGCACACCTCACTAGGGTGACATCTTCCTGCTCCAAGAGCCTATGATAGTCTCTAAGCCTAGGCATGGTCAATGTGTATTTGCCATAATTCAAGAGATTTCTAAGACTATGATGGGTAAGAATTGTCACTGGATAACCCATCGTAACAGATGATGCCTTATCGTACATTAAAGAAACTCCCACCATTGCTCTGTAGCACAGTGGTAGTCCCAGTTCCACTTCTGAATAGGCAGTGGAGTAATAAGAAATAGGTTGAGGATGCGTCCCTGTACCTGTTGGCTGACAAAGAACTGCACATGCATATTTACCCCCAGTAGAAGTGGACACATACAACAAAAAATTCTTGGAGTAGTCTGGTAGCGCTAGCGCTGGAGCTTCTTGCAACCTCTGTTTGATCGTCTCAAATGCTAAAAGACCATCCTGTGTCCAGGAAAGATTACAATGAAGTTGAGTATTCCCCGTATCTTTAATCATAGCCCTCAAAGGTCCCGTCAAACTAGCATAGTCCTCTATCCATGCTGAGGAATAACCAGTAATACCAAGAAATGTCATCATCTCTCTGACTGTTCTGGGCTTTGGAGCTTTGCGGATAGCTGCTAAATGACTGTCAGAAATGCTCCTGCGTCCCTGCATTATTGTCTGACCCAAATACACTACCTTCTCCTGACAATACTGCAGCTTCTTCTGAGAAGCCTTGTGTCCCTTCTCTGCCAGCATCTGTAGCAATTTAATTGAGTCCTTATGACATGTTTCCTCATCTGGTGAACAAATGATAATATCATCCACATATTGAACAACAGTGCTTTTCAGTATCTGATCTATCCCAACCAAATCATCTCTCAATACTTTATTGAAAATATGAGGACTGTGTTTGAACCCTTGTGGCAATCTTTTGTACTCATAGTACTGTCCTTTGTATGTAAACCCAAACAAACCCTGACTTTCTATACTAAGTGGAACACTGAAAAATGCACCACATAAATCTAACACTGTAAAATGTGTCGCATCTGGAGGAATTTGGGCTAGCAAAGTATGCGGATCCGGCACTTCTGCTGGAAAATCAGCTACCACTTCATTTACCGCTCTCAAATCATGTACCAGGTGATAAGACTCATCTGGCTTCTTCACAGGCAACAAAGGCGTGTTACTCTGAGGGTTCTGTGTCATCGTTAAAACACCTGCTTTCAAGAGCCCTTCAATTTGTGGTTCAATCCCTTGGATTGCCTCTTCTTTCAGCGGATATTGGTTCTTCCAAGGAGGTTTAGTTCCTGGTCGGAGCTCAACCTTCACTGGTTGAGCTGACTTCACAAGTCCAATATCGGTACTGTGCCGAGACCACAAACATTCTGGAACCTGTTGCAGCATCTCCTCTCTCATAGAATCTGAGTCCATCTTAGCACTGCAAATTGACTCATGTGTCATCCGCACAGCTTGTGGCTGTCCCTGTCCTTGAGCAGAGATCATAATCTTAATGAATCGCTGATCCTTACTCCTCCAAATGGCAAGATTCCCTTTTACTGGTTCAAAAACAGCTTCATCTGCTTCTGCCATCATCTCTCCTATATGCTTCTGTTCATATTCTTCAGACACTAATAGCGTCACATGTGGCACACTCTTCTCAATGTCAAACTCTTTATCCAAATAATCATTTCTGTTGATCTTCATAGCTGCTCCTTGTGGTCCCAAAATTATACAGCATGAACTGAGTTGAACTTGCTTTGGTTAACGACTCAACCATTCCTCTGAGTTTGATTGGGCAACATCCTTGAAATACTTGAGCGTACAGTGAAATGGATACTCTGGAAGTTTCACATCAGGCATGTTTGCTACAATGAACTTCTCCCACAATTTAGCTGGCTCCAAAAAATCTGCACTAAGATTTCCAATCCAGAATACTGAAGAAGCTTCAGTCTCCGTTGTCATCGATAATTGGTGAACAACATCATTTGGCACTTCCACCAGACAGCCGTCCGGTGTACACTTTATTATACAGTTCAGTCTACACAAGGCATCTCTTCCCAAAAGTGCAATAGGTGTATGTTCTGATACCAGTATGGGTATTGTAGTCTTCAGGTTTTTATAGCAGAGCTCAATTAGTTCCGTTAGAGGAATCAGCTGTTTCACTCCCTCAAACCCGATTGTCCGAATCAATTGACCAGACATGGGGAGATGTATAGCATCTTCAGGCCGAATACAGGTAAAAGCAGCTCCGCTATCCACCATCACTTCCAATGGTTGATTATTTACTTTCACCACTATTGTTGGATCTCTCTCCGGCCCTGACACTACCAGCTGACATCCCCCTCTCGGATCCTCTGGGCACCTCTAAAATCCTAGCTCCGGGCCCCTGTAAGGGTTCACCGGACCCCGGGATGGCCTTGGTTGGCCCCTAAATCCTCCCCTGAAGTTTCCTCTGAAATTTCCTCTGAAATTTCCTCCTAGCTTGTTGCATTCACGAGCAAAATGGCCAAACTGTCCGCAATTATAACATACCTCTGAAGACTGTTGAAAGTTTGGATTAAAATTTCCTCCTCTTCCTCTTCCTAAATTGCCTCGGCCTCTTCCTCTCCAAATCTGCGCTTGATCAAAAACTGGCTGTGAGCAGGAAACAACTGGAACCACTGATGGCGGCTGGGATGATTGAAACTGGACCTGGTTCGGCTGCAGTTGTGGTAATGGTTGATTTAGTGGAGACTGGCTTTGTATAACCAGAGCCTGCTTCTTTTCCTTCTTCTTGTTATCCACCAACTGTATTTGATTGAGTTTTCTGAGGGTCTCTTGGTCCTGCTCTTTCTGGTCATGCTCCTTTTTCCTATATAGCTCCACTTGATGGGCTATACGATCTGTATAAACACCCTTTGCCATGCTTCCAAGACAACTACCTCTGCCAATTTGCTCCTCACTGGTAAGGGCAACCCCTTTTGAATTTTGGCTCGTAAAATGGACTGCTCCATTTGATTCAAATCCGGGTCATTTCCTGTGACATTTCTCCACACTTGATGGGCTCTTGACACATAGGCCCTCGGATTTTCTTCCTGTCCCAGTGATTCAATAAAAATATTATCAGGATGTACATTTGTCGGAAATGTATCTCTCAGTACTCTCCACACTCGTCCTCTATTTGCAGCAAACAGTTCCGGATCATTCACAGCAGTCTCCACATATCGATTGAGTCCAGCTTTCTGTAGAATCTCTTCCATAGCTGGAACCCCCAGGAGGTTAGCCAAAAGTCTCTTCATGTCCCCCATGGAGGCTGCGTTCCCACCATAATCTCTTCCAACTTCGAAATCCAAGGATGTGCTCCATCTTGAAGAGTAGGCAACTTCTCAAGTACATCTGACATATCTGTACTCTGCCAAGGCTTGTACTCCAAATTCTGTCCCCGGATGATCACTGGACACATCTTGTCAAGTTTCTTTCCTTTTCTTGAGCGCAATGCATATTTCAAGTCCGGTTTTCGGGAGCCTTCTTCGCGCAGCTCTTTCTTCTGTATATGGAGCTTCTCCAATTGGTTCTCCAGTGCTCTACGGCTTTCTGGACTGGTAGATTTATCCCAGTATGAAAGGCATTGCTCTATACTTCTTTCAACCTCTCGTAAAGCTCTTCTTCTATCCTCTTCTACTCTGGTACTGGATATCATCGGAGAAAACCCTCTTGGAAGCAAAGGACCCTCATTTTCCGAGTCTCCATCACTGTCTCCCTTCTCACTTTCATTAGAGCTTTCATCTCCTGGATCCTTTTCCCTCCAGTTTTTTCCCTTTCTTTTGATCAGCTTTGTAAGTGGACACAAGCACCTGCATTGCTTTAATTACATCTGGGTTAAGGGTCCCCTCCTCTGGCCATGGCAGGTCAATTTCAGGCCAACGCTTGCTCCATTTCTCCGATATCTTTGCGATACCTTTGACCAAAGGATTATTCTTCTGTACAACATCAACAGGAGTAATTCCTTTCGGAATTTTAGTATCCTTTCTCGGCATTGTAATGGCTCCCCTCTTTCCTTATTGTAAATTAAAACTTATTACTAAGAGTAAGATTAATTAAAATTATGTAAATTATTTATAAGCCACTGGTTTGCCACAGTCAATCAGTGAAAATGAAACAGATTTGTCAACTCCTAAAGGAATAAAAAAAAAACTCACTAATATCACAACACTAAATCCACATATAATACACAAACAATCTATGAAATTTTAAATAAAGTTTCCCCAAATACCTGCAAATAAAAAATTCTATCCTATATGAAAACTCAGAAAGGTTGCGAGCTCCCACAAGGGACAAACTATCACCAAATGTGTTCACAACAAGACAGTTATCTAATTAACGTCCAATACTCACACTTAATCACTTTAAAGTCATCAAAATAATCCCACTATTGAATCCCTAATGCAGCTAAAAGCAAACTAAACCACACACAGACAATAAAACTCACATCCAGAACCCTCCTCAGTATTTAAACCAAACAACTATCTTTCATTAATCAATCAAATGCACCAACTGGTCAATCCGTTGCCAAGCCTCTCTTGTAAATAACTATAGTGTATCATATCTTATGCATATATGAATGAATGAATGTACTCTGTTATCCCCCAAATTATAAAATATTCTTATGATAATTCATAAGTGAAAGCAAACTAAAAGTGTATCAACAATAATGGCTATAAATGAGTGTACACACATTCATTTAAATGCAGGCTTTTTGTTAAAAGAGTTTGTGGATAAAAACAGCACTGGCCTTGATCAGACTGGATTCAGGAGCTGCCCACGCTGTCGTCAGCAAACCTCAATGCATGTGACACACTGGCCAGCCGCCTTCTCGTCTGCGCTTTGGAAGATTCCCAATTCAGACGCACTCCGTCTCCTCCCCAAACTCTCACACACCCCAGGTGGATAAGGAAAGAAAAAAAAGAAAACAGACAAGAGTTCAGTATCTTATGAACCCACTAGGTCCTCATAAACAATGCAATAAATTATTCAGAGTGATTTGCGCACATTATCTGCCAACACTTAGGTCATTTTTATCCACAACAAATACTTTTCCCCTTTAAACTCAACTCAACTCAACTCAACTTTATTTATAGAGCACTTTAAAAACAACTACAGCTGAAACAAAGTGCTGTACAAAAATAAAAAACATAAGACAAACAATAAAAACAATAAAACAGTAAAACAAGAGCAGAGTCTCATGCTGGTTTAAAAGCCAAGGAGTAAAAATGTGTTTTAAGGCTGGTTTTAAAAACGGACAGTGAGGGGGCCAGTCTAATGTGGACAGGTAGATCATTCCACAATCTGGGGGCTGCTACAGAAAAGGCTCTGTCCCCTCTGAGCTTCCGCATAGACCTCGGTACATCCAGGAGCAGCTGATCAGCTGACCTGAGGCACCAAGCAGGAGTGTAAGGATGAAGCAGCTCAGAGAGGTAAAGTGGGGCAAGACCATTTAAAGATTTAAAAACAAATAAAAGAATCTTAAAATGAATTCTAAAGTACACAGGCAGCCAGTGGAGGGAGGCCAGAATGGGCGTAATGTGTTCCCTCTTACGTGTTCCAGTTAGTAGCCGTGCAGTGGCGTTCTGGACTAACTGGAGACGTGCGAGGGAAGACTGGCTGACTCCAAAATAAAGTGTGTTAGAGCTATTTGGACCAAACAACATCACCTCTGTTTTCTTTTCATTAAAATTTAATAAGTTTAAGGCCATCCAGGCTTTAATGTCATCAAGGCATGACAGAAGCGGTTGTAGGGAGAAAGCATCTCTCTTCTTCAGCGGCACATAAATCTGACTATCATCAGCGTAACAATGGAAGGAGATACCATGCTTTCTAAGAATGGATCCCAGAGGAAGCAAATACAATGAAAAAAGCAGGGGTCCTAAAATTGAACCCTGTGGAACCCCATATGACAGAGGAGCAGAGTGGGACTCAGAACCAGCAAGGCTTACACACATAGTTCTGTCTGCCAGATAGGATCTAAACCATTCCAGAGCACTACCACAGATGCCCACATGATGCTGCAACCTGGATACTAAAGTATTGTGGTCCACAGTGTCGAAGGCAGCTGTTAGGTCCAACAAGACAAGAATTATAATCACCAGAATCATTTGCCAGAAGGATGTCATTAAAAACCCTTAGTAGAGCTGACTCTGTGCTGTGCAGGGTTTTGAAACCAGACTGAAAGACCTCCAGGATATTATGCTCATCCAGAAAAGATTTTAACTGCGCATGAACAGTTTTCTCCAAGATTTTTGAAATGAAAGGGAGCTTGGAGATGGGCCTGAAATTAGCTAATACAGTGTGGTCGAGGTCTGGTTTCTTCAGCAGGGGCTGCACTACTGCATGTTTAAAGCTTATGGGCACAACACCAGAGGACAGACTGCTGTTAATGATGGCAAGGACCAGCTGCCCTATACTAGGGAAGATTTCTTTAAAAAAGTGAGGAGGGACAGCATCACAAGGGGAACCTGATGGCTTGATATGGCCAACCACATCACCTAAAAGTGACAAGGTCACAAGCTCAAATTTATCAAACACAGCCTGGCAAGGGGCAGAGACAGAGGGGTCAGAGGCAGGCGCTGAAATGGTAGCCCTTGTGTTAATAACCTTGTCTATGAAAAAGTGCAAGAAGTTATTACATAGCTCAGGGGATGCTTCCAAGCAAACAGACTGCGGGGCATTTAAAACAGAGTCAATAGTTTTGAATAACACACGAGGGTTATGGCTATTTGACACAATGAGGTTTGACAAGTATTCTCTTTTGGCTTCCTTAATAGTGTTCTGATAACGGTGCCAACGTTCAACTATTAACAACCGCCAAAGCATAATTACATACAATACATTATCAATTTAGAAATTTTAGTTTGTGTCACTCCAATAACATCCTAAATCTTCTATTTTAATTCAGATATCTTAAAAACTGTCAAACTATTAGAATTAAGTTATAATGTTTTAACCTCTTTTTTTTTTTTCTTTTTTTTGCTTGTACCTTACAAGGAAAAAGGGAAGGGAGCACCCTCAGGACCCCCCTTATTAAGAAGATCAATTTTATTTGTGTTCTATATGGGGCATCCCCCCTTGCTCCACTCTTTAAATTAGCAAAACTTCCAGTATATATATTCTAGCTCTCACAAAAGTAACATCTAGCCCTGTGTCCTAAAGATCAAATAGACTCCATATAGCAAGGTACAAGGTCAGACACACAGAACACACACACCTCTCTCCTCCTCCGGCGGGAACACACACACTCACACAGATCAATCATCTAACAAACAAAGACACAAAGCAAACTTCCCAAAGTAAAAGAAACACACAACAAATTCAACATTCTCCCAAAAACACAAACAGCATTCACTCCTTAATTCTCAACGTTGACTCATTCACACTTTCCTATAGCATGCTTCTTCTTGCCGCTCCTTTATCCTTATTCCTTTTTCCTTTTTATATCTAAATTTATGCTACCTTATGAGGTGTAGATATTCAAAAATAGACTGCTTCAGACACTTGTTCGTCAACTTAGTGTTCGAGTGGGAATCTTATAATTGAATTTATCATTCTACACCTCCAGTTCCCTGAACTGACCTGTAACTCACCTAGTGATATTGCAGGATTTTAGGCCCATCTAAAATCGCCTCCTTGAGGGCTTTTGTCCAAATCTGCGGCTCCTTTTTCTTTACCTTATTCCTTTTGTCTCTTTACTATTCCTTTTGTCTCTTTATTTCCTTTATCTTCCCTTTAACCTTATCTCTTTTTTCTTTTGTCCATATGTCCAATCTCTTGGGCCCAGGGTTTTCACTTTTCTCTTTTATTTTTAGCCAAATTCCGACTATTTCTCAAAGCCTACTTTCACACAGTGACTAATATACACATGTCTTACAGTTAAGAAGGTACAGGGCCCACCTCTTCGTTAATCTCGCATGGTGTTATTTAGCTCACCTTATTGTTACTAATCAGGCTATTCTACATTTCTTTTACTTCAACCTTTATTTTCTTCACTTATTTTACTTCAACCTTTATTCTTTTTACCTTTCCTTTAACTTCAAGTTTTATTCTTTACTTATTTTACTTCTATTTCTTTATCCTTTCTATCAATATTAATTATCTATCTTCACTATGTCCATTACACTCCCCCCTGTGCGTTAGACATAACGCACCAAACCCAATTTAGAACGGAGAAACACTCCAAACATCAACACATTATGGCACACACACACACATGATCCTTTACGGTGCGACCAGAACAGCAAACACACAACAGCCACAATGAGTGAATGAACGAACCAGCGCCCAACCACATGAAAAATGCTCACCGTACGTGTCGGCTGGGTGTGGGAGCAGATGCACTGAAGCCATAGGCGACGCTGCAAGCCACAACACGTCCAGAGTTCGTGACGCCAAAATTGTTGTTTATGAGGTAGCGATGATGTGAAGGTGATGAAGGAGACTCCGCTGACACCGTCTTGCTTGTATATAGAAAGGTTTATTACAAGAAGTACAGCATCAAAATCAAGCACCTAGGATTGCCTGAGAGAGAGTCCTAAGCCAATATGAACTGCTCTGAATCACAGTCCCAAATATTCTGCTTATATACGTTGGTTGTTTTGATGAACTTTGAAACAACACGAAACAGGTGACAGAGAAAAATCCAGAAGGAATCCAACCCTTTAACCTGTCTTATCAGTCCTTGACCAAGGCTGTGACATAATCTTTACCAGGGCCCCTAACTGAGCACTTTTACAATCTCTGAGCATCAAGCAATGTGGTGAATCATATACTACACCACAATACTGGTTAATAGCTCAAACAACGTCCAGAACGTGCGCAGCGGGAAAATATTTCATCGGGGACCCATTTCACCGCTGCAGGCATGCTAGAACCGGCGAGAATGAGAGCATAGAGCAAAGTTTAGAGGCGAGAATGGCTGCCAGAGAGAGCCAAAAGGAGCAGTGTTTCCCCTATATGCACAGCAGAGTTTCGCCCCAATGTGCGCACGCACACACACACACACACACACACACACACACACACACTAAAGCATGGCTTGGACCACATTTTCTTGACCCGAGTTCGAGACAATTATAACCGAACGCAGCACATACGGAGCGGAGCCTGCATTGCGTTCAGGCATTGTCACGTAAATAACAAATTTCAGCACTTGTATAGGCCATAGCACAACACAGCAGCATGTCAAGTGGACCGAACCTGAGCAAAATATAAATATATAGTCAAATACCATGAAACCGATATGATTTAAAAAAAAAAAAAAAAACATGTTACGAAAATTTTGTCATTTTGAATTTTGTCATACCGCCCAGCCCTAGTTAGTACCATCAATAACTTTTCCCAGTAGAAACAGAAACTAAGCGTTATAATGTTTACTGAACTGAACTAAACTGAACCGGACTGCTTGGTGGAAATGAGGCTAAAAAGCCCTCATAGTTCACTGGTTGGTCCAGTACGTTGTCACTTAATCACTGAGGCTTGGTGACTGTGATGTGTTTCAGGCTGTATGGGCACTGGGGAACATAGCAGGAGATAATGCTGAGTGCAGAGACTACGTGCTCAACTGTGGCATCCTGCCATTTCTACAACAGTAAGCATTCTTCCTCTGTCTGTCTCAGTGTAATGGGGTTTCCATCCACCTATTTTTATTCGCATTTTCAAAAATTGCGGAAAAAAACTTGGATGGAAACAGCAGAAATTCGAAAAAAGGCTGAACATTTGCAAAAATGTTTTTACGCTTGGAGGGGGTGGATTTGTCAGCGTATCGATAAAAGGAAAATGCGACTTTTTGCTATGAAAACAGGTTTTGTGAATAAACAATGACGTACCGGCACACAGATCCTCAGATGTGGCCCTTGACATACGGAAATGTTCCAGCCAGAGTTCGTGAGTGAAATGCTGCTGGACAACTACTATCCAAAAGAATGACGCAGTGGTCTCCTTCCAGCTATTTCCGACAGTACTCTTAACATTTCTTCTTTGTCGTCTCTTCTTCAAGATGGTTGGGTACGCTGTGAACGCTGACAAAATGCTAACCAGAGCCAACAGATTTATCAGGAATCTGTCCATGGTCAGTTTTTGAGTGTCAGTTGAGTGTGTTGTTGTTTATAGTGGGCATAAGACGCTCTCTGATGACGTCATCTCATGGCACACTCTTCTTCTACGGGGGTGTTTTTATTTTGTTCATTTTTCACGAGAAGTGCCATCTACTGCTCTTCCTGTTGACTCCCAAAAAATCGCAAAACAATAACGAATGGAAACGGCCATAAATTCATTTTCACAAAATTAGCTCAAAAATTGCATTACATTTGGATGGAAACCCCACTTGTGTCAAACATCATGTGATAGTAACTGGCTCTTGTGTTGTCATATGCAGGCTACTTGCTAAATCCAAACGTCTCACAACAACCCGCAATGCAGTGTGGGCTCTGTCCAACTTGTGTCGAGGGAAGAACCCACCACCAGACTTTGCTAAGGTGAGTCTGTCAGTACATTTACATGCACGCAGTAGTTAAGCTAAGCTCATATCTCGGCTAGTCAGTCAAGTCGGACATATCGTCTTGTCTGCGTATACATGCAGAAGAGAAAATCAAATTTCTGACTCCGCCTCGATATGCGGAACTGTGTCCTTTTTAATACAGTGCGTATTGAACTACTTCCAGTTCTTGTTCAGAAACTTTTAAAAATACAGTAAATCAGCGTTTTGCGTTTTTCTACCATCCATAAATTTCAAAATGTTAAGCTTCTTTAGCTGTCGGAGCATGAATGTAGTTTCCTCGTCCGTCCAGAAGTGCGTCTTCTGCTTCTCGGTCGCCATGGTGTTTTTCTTGTTTTTCCGGCAATTACTGCACTGCTGCTACCTCATCTCTTTCTTCTTCTGGGTGAAAGCCCACAAAAGAAAAAGTGGTGCATGCGTAGAACGCCAAGTCTGACTCCTGTTGGACTAAGTAGATACAATGCAGCAATAGTTTGATTTTCAATTGAATTATCTAGATGTGTTAGTCGAGCTACGGATAGTCAAATTTCTGTCAGACTAAGCTGTTAACATGCATTTAGAAGTTCGGTTCAGTCGGACTAAGACAATAATTCAATTTTCTCAAGCTGCATATAAATGTACTGTGTGTGTCATAACTTAATTTGAATTCTGGAGCCCATTTGCCTTGTTTCTGCTTGCATTATTAATTTTTGAATTGCTCCTTTAGCACTGGCATTAAACTGACCTGGGTGCTTGTCTGTGTGACTGGTGTTTTTCAGGTGTCTCCTTGTCTCAGCGTGCTATCCAGGCTTCTTTTCAGTAGTGATCCAGATGTGCTGGCTGATGCTTGCTGGGCTCTGTCCTACCTGTCTGACGGCCCTAATGAAAAGATCCAGACGGTCATTGACTCCGGGGTCTGCCGCAGACTGGTGGAGCTGCTCATGTAAGAAACTGGCTCACTATTTCCTGACTCAGTAGAGGAAGAGCAACCCAAGCTGAACTGCAAAAATTTCGGGCTGACATGTATGTGACAACATATGACCAGGTGTCCAATAACAATGAAATTATAGACAAGGTGAGCCCACTATTTTCTCTTGGGACACCTCAGGGTGCATTATCATGTTTATGCTGAAAAGGAGGCAGTGTCTCAGTTAGTTAGCCACTTTTCCGGGGTGCAAACGTGTCACCTTTGGGTGAAAATCGCAATTTTGAATCCAAACCAGGTGTGATTCATGTAGATCTGACGTTTACAGGGCTCCAGACTGCGCCTAATTGGTCGCATTTTGCGACCTTTTTGGGAGGCCGTGCGACCTATTTTTTTTAACTAGGAGCACTGGCGCGACTTACAAATCCACATCTCTCCCCCTTTTTCTTTCGTTTTTCTTCTTTTTATAATTGCATTTCATGGAGGAGCGGAAGAAAGTGTGTGTGTGTGTGTGTGTGTGTGTGTGTGTGTGTGTGTGTGTGTGTGTGTGTGTGTGTGTGTGCCTGTCAAGTGTGTCTGGATGCGCACTGCGAGGTGGGGGGGCTCCAGTAACCATAACAACGTGCCGCAGTTTTAGTACCTACGTGTGTACTGTACGCGGGGTTAGACAGAGAGGGGTCACAGAGCCGGTGTCGAGTACAAAGTGCTGTGTCGTTTGACCATAAAGTGACGCTATGAAAACGAACTATAGATTCGTTTTTCACAAGAAAAAATTATCCAGAAACTCCTGTCGGTCCTCCTGTTTTCCCAAACTTCAGATAGTTCAGAGGACGAGTCAGCAATGTCCTGCACACAGCCCCCCATTGATATTATTTTGCGCGACGGACGCCTCATATAATAACCTAACAATACACTATTTATGGTGTTATGTCATTGTGTCATTTCTGTCTCTACATGGTCACGCGTTAACATTTATCCTCTGCTCTCTGTATTGCGCACGGCGGAGTTCCGCCACACACACACACACACACACACACACACACACACACACACACACACACACACACGAGCAGCTCGGGCCGCATTTTCCTGATAAACCTGACCTGTGCCCGGCAGCTTAACAGCTGACAAAGTTACTGTCATGGAAAGTTGTAAATAACAACAGACTGCTGTTCGCACAGACCAACACGCTGCTCGCACAGCAGCGCAGCACGGCACTCGGTGTGAGCTTGTGTTGCGTTCAGGCGTTGTCACGTAATTAACAACTTCCAGCACTTAATAGGTCATAGCACAAAACAGCAGCATGTCAAGTGACTTTTACTTTTATTATGTTCAATAAAATTGTATGTTCCTAAATCTTGAGACACCTCATATGTAAGCTAGACAGACATTTCACCTGCTCATTACTGTGCACACATGTAGGCTACTGTATGTACTTAGTCCTAAAGAGCCCTTCTGGTGCCAGTATACATAGAAACATCCCAGCAGGCTGTGCTTTGCAAGCATACAAAAGTTTAACACGTGAAATTTATTCATGTGTGTGCTTCACCTCTGCTGCTACAACTCCATCCTAGGGAAACACTGCTGTGTGCGTTTTGTGCAGCAGGTGGATGTGGTGGTCTACTGGTAGAGTAGAGAGAGAGCTAAGTAGCGCTGAAGTAGAGTAGAGCAGGGCAGAGAGATGGAGGCAAAATATATTAAACCCGGTGTTAATACAGCAGAACTGGAGAGAGGGGGGAAAATAAATAGAGGTGGGCATGGCTCAAGTAGGGCACAAAATTAAGAGAGAATGATACAGTGTGAATAAAGACATAACATAAAAATAACTGCAGTCTTTGTTATTTGATAGCCACTTAAATTAAACAATTTTTATAGGGCAAGTAAAAACTGATTTCGGGCAAGTGAAAAAAAACCTTAGCGTTGAACCCTGCAGGGCTGTCTGTGTTTATTGCTAAATTATATGTAATGCAGTTAATCTCGACAAAATTATGAACATGTTGTGTCGATATAGATAGTGCTCCTAAATTTTGTGCTGGTGCTCCTAAAATTTTCAGTAAGGAGCGCTGGTGCTCCTAGTGGAAAAAGTTAGTCTGGAGCCCTGGTTTAACATCGACTCGGCATACTGTGTGGTGGAATGCAATGTGTGACCATCAATAGTGGTATCGCTGTTGATTGACCCTTGCTCTCCACTGTCGCTAAAGTTACGCTTGCTCTTTCTAACTCTGGCTCGGCTCAATTATCAGTGGTACTGAGGGATATTCTAGAAAGCGGGTTTAGTGAAAACTATGTATGTTAACCCTGAAATGAGGAAAACTTTGGGTTTTCAGTTCCAGAAAGAGAGGTAAATCAAACTCTGAGTCAGTCACCATGGCAATTGACTCTGTGAACCTAACCTGCTCGACGTTTTCTTTAGGAAACCCTGAGTTTTTCTCTGTCTCTCCCCTCTAACACACTGTTTCATTTCCTCATTCATTCAGTCCATGTCAAAGCATGTATTGAAGCGCATTAATTAGCGGAGATTTACCGTCTGTCACGGTTTAAATCCTGCTGGATATTAGTTTGTTACTCAGGACTGTTGCAAGTTACTGAATTTATGCACATCAATCATTTCTTTGGACATCAGTTTTTGTCTTTACATTCAAATATTACACAGCGAGAATTCACCCTCAGGTCAGAATCAAACCTCTGTCCTTTTTATATTTCTTATTTTTATAACACCGTGCACAAGGATCAGACTGTCAGTCTGTTAGAGCAGCACCGAAATGTTTATTGGCACATAATGTGTAGGTCTAATTATTTAAATTTTAAAAATCGGTGTGGAGCTTTAGGCACGTAGTATCAATCACTGATGTCATTGGTCGCACTGATGGAACATAATTCCTATAGCCTAATATTGGGGATTATATGTTAATATTATTGAGTGAGCAATGGTGCAGCATTTCAGTGTCTTTAAATTTACTACATTTGTAGCTGAAACAAAGTCACTGAATGCTATTGAGTCAAGATACAAATCGATGATACAAACATTTTATATCTACTGTATTTTAACCTCAACGTCTTTTCAAGTGCAAATCACCAAACATATTATTACTAGGTCAGACTGTGAGTTTACAGTCATGTCTTTATGTCTTTGATCTGTAGCCTAGCCTATATGTTTTAAATCTTCCTATTTTTCAGTTGCTGCCTCCTGTGTTTTTCCCCATCCGATTAAATCTGAACAAATATATTATTATATATTATATATATATACTTTATCTTCATTAAGGAAATGTAAGTCTGATAAATGATGAATAAACGGAGAACACTGAATACATTTTTTTATTAACCTTATGGTTAACTACTTGTTCACTTTCCTCACTCTGACTCAGGCTCTTCTTTTAAAGATAAACATGCACCGTCTGCTACACATGCATTAATATCCCTACATCCACTGGATTAAAATGGAGGCGCTGTCTTTTATTTACCTGTTGCCATGGTGAACCTTGGAGTCTGAGCTCTATTGATGATGGCTTTTTATTGTCTGCTTAACGCAGAGTGAACATACTCAGAGTTGACTGAACTAACTCAAATCAGCTGTTCTGGAACCGCTAACTCAGAGTTTCCCATCTCAGGGTAAATCAAGTCAGAGTTCAGAGTTAGACTCAGAGTTTGTTGAACCTTCTACCTGGAATACCCCTCTGGTCAGGTACCACAGAGGAGAATTTCATACTTACTGCAAAGACAGTCTGCAAGTTTTTTGAAGTACATCAGCGAAGTTTAGTTAAAAGTACATTTACAGGAAGTGGCCCTTCTCAGATAAGGAGTGAGAAGAGGTTGACAGCATTGCCAGTTCATTTTCCAGTTGATCCAAAGGTGTTTTTAAAGAGTTTATATAGCTTAAGAAGGAGAAGAATTTTCTCAACACAAAAAGGAACACATCATCCTTCAGTTTATCACAAACATACAACATCAACACATCTGAAGATACATGGTTTTCACTGGACAGGAAGGGAATGGAAAAAAAGTGACTAATGCCAGGTTCAGACTACACAATATTAGCCTGTTTAAAGCGCGATGCGGCTTATAATGGAGAAGGATATAAAGGAGTAAAATTCACAAATAGTGGTGGGGCTTACTTGCCACCCCTGCAGAGGGTACCAGCTTCATTTGAAACAAACTACATTAGAAAAGGGTTAAAGTTAATGCATTGTGCTGTCATTTCAAACTTAACACTTCCTGTATCGGTTTGAAATTAAAAGTCCCTTTTGTTATTGTGAATCATTTGCAGGGACTTGTGGAGGAGACAGTGACTTGCATAGTTGTCATGTGATACTTCAGAAATAGCTCCTGCCACCTGTTGGCACTTTTTATGTTGCTACAATAATGTTTCAGCTGAGACATGAATAGCCACAGTGACTGAAATATTGATAATTAGAATAATAAGAATAGGACAACAATAACCCAATGACATCACACACATCGTGAAAGACGGCCAGGGATAATTGGTCGTGGACCAACGTGTAGTCTGTCATGTCTGTTGGCCAAGTCAGGGCAAGACTTTAACCCTTTTTAGATAGGAATTGTGCAAATTTGCAGAAAAGCCCAATCAGTCTTTTTTCAGCATTGGCAGTATAAAAACAAAATCGGGGAGTGCAGCAAAATGCTGCCTTTTTCGGGGCAATGGGGGGTGTGAGCAAGTAACAAAACGTGTTGCTCAGCATGTGATGTAAACAGTGACATGGGAGGGAAGCCGCTGCTGGTCAGTCCTTCGGGAGCTCTGTGCTTTCTCTCGTAAGTCGGCCCAGTCTTACTGTCCCCGTCATTTGACGGTTAATGGCCTCTTCGTTTGCGAGGACAAGGTGGGTGCACAATTCCTTATCTCCCCAGTTGCTCATCTTTACAGTGTCTGTTAGGTTTACGTTTCCTTCTGGCTACTAGCTGCTCGCTAATTCCTGCTATCAGCTGTTTCCTGTTTATCCACCGACAGTGACTTGCATATGCAGCGTCATCAACAGCTCCTCCCACGAGTCTTCAACAGCCCCTCCCGTTGCGGAAGGCCGCCTCGGTCTGTTTCAACTAAAAGGATTCCGCCAATATGACTACCCTATGAGGCGGAAAATTGGGCACCTCAGGTCAACTTGCCAATCCGGCTCTGTGTGTCTAAACGCTCGCAGCTTGCCGGTAAAATGGCCCAACATTCCCAGAAAATCTGGTAGTGTAAAAGGTGCTTTTGACTCCACAATTGCCTAATCTGACAAAGTGACTGTTGGAGCAGACAAAAATGTAGTGTAGTCTGAGCCTGGCATAAAATTGTCAGAGGAATTTAGCACAGTAAAAAGTACTATTACTTCACTACATCTCAGAGGTAAATGCAGGCTCTATGCTTGTCACCTTTTCACCTCTGATGAGGGTGGACCACCTCCAGTTGGATTTTGGTCTCCCCCGTTTCCTCTTGCCTTGAGGATTATAGTCCAGAGCTTGTCATGCTCTATATTTCTCAGATCCTTCCTAAGTGTATGGCCGATCCATCCCCAGTTTCTGGATTTGATTTTGTTGTGGATTTGCTCCTGATTCATGCGTCTCCACAGTTCTACATTTGATATCTTGTTGGGCCACCAAATTGTCAGTATGTATCTGAGACTATCAGTAGCAGTATGAAATCGTGAAAAAAGATGGCGCCAGTGTGTGCGGCACGCCGTCTATTGCTCCAACTTTTGTCTGTGTTTTTAGTGATTTTAAGCCTTGACACTTCTCAGATCGAGTCTCTGCTGGTTTATAATCGCCAGTCCCTTTTGGATTTACGACAAAATGTCAGTGATCTAAGTGCCTTTAATCAAGGGGGCCAGAAAACTTTACCCCCGCTACTGTCGGAAATCCCGACTCACCTTTTCCGGGCCTCGGCGCTGCCTTCCCGGCGGAAGCGTCCTCGTCGCCGCGGTAAACGAAGCAGTTGGATGGTAAATTAAGGATCTGCCTGGCACGCTCCGCGTGCGACTCTCCCGGACTGTACAAGGATCATCACATCCCTTCACGGTGCCCTGGCGCTTCCTGGATCCCATTGACAGCTGTCTGGTACCTGTCACCGGCTTGGATGACGCAAGCCCATCCTGGCTGCGCTACCTGCTCCCTGCCCGGCTCCGCCAGCGTGAGATTAATCTCCACAACCTGAGGATACCGCTTCATGTGCAGCGATCTGCTGGACCACAAGCTCCAGCTCCGACCAGAATTGGCCTGGTTAACGCCAGATCGCTGGCAAACAAAACTTTTATCTTGAGGGAGTTATTCAACTCCCGTGATTTGGATTTCCTCTGCGTAACGGAGACGTGGATCAACGCTGGTGAGTGCAGCCCTCTTGTTGAACTTTTACCAGCCGATTGCTCTTATTTTAACTCCCCGCGGGCACTGGGCAGAGGTGGAGGAACGGTGACTGTTTTTAAAGGAACATTTAATTGCAAACAGCGTCCTGCATCCTTCTCCAGTTTTAAGGTGACTGTTTTCGAGGTTGGTCGCTCAGACCCGGTGCTCTGTGCCGTCATTTACAGACCTCCAAAATATAATAAGGAGTTCATAAGTGACTTTTCAAACTTCCTTACGGGAGTGATGCCCAACTATGATCGTGTCCTTCTTGTCGGCGATTTTAACCTCCATGTCTGCTGTCCTGATAAGCCTATGGTGAAGGACTTTTTAAACATCATGGACTCTTTTGGTTTGAAGCAGTGTGTGTCTGGTCCCACACACGAGCATGGGCATACATTAGACTTGGTTTTCTCTTATAATCTGACTGTGTCCAACTTGGAGATCGGTGATTGTGTGTTTTCTGACCATGCACCAGTTTTATTTAATGTTGATCTCTCCTGTGCAGCAGTTGAATACCGCGCTCCTGTCAGGCTCTGTCGGGCTTTTAACCCCCTCACTGCCGGCAATTTCTCTGCTGCCTTCTCTGCTGTCTGTGTCCGCCCTGATTCAGCCTCTGCTGATACAGAGGAGCTCTGCTCCTGGTTTCACTCCTCCTGCCTTTCCATAATGGACTCTTTGGCTCCTCTAAAACCCAGGCAGTCTAAGGCTAGACGTGAGTCCTGGTTCAATGACAGAACCCGTGCAGCCAGACGGGAATGTCGCAGAGCCGAACGCAGGTGGAAGAAGGACAAGCTGCAGGTTTCAACTGCTGGTGCTCTTATCAAAATATTGTCAAAGAGTCCAGAAGAGAGTATCTGTCAAACAGTATCACAGAAAACTGTAAGAACCCTTATGTCCTCTTCAGAACAATTGACTGTGTTTTGAATGTCCCACAGCCTGTATGTTTGGAAACATCCATTGATGTGTGTAATAGTTTTATGCACTTTTTCATAGATAAGGTTGTTTTCACAAGAGCTCTCATTTCTCCACCAACCTTTGACCCCTCTGTCTCTGTTTCCTGCCCAGCTATGTTCAATAGGTTTGAACTTGTGACTCTGTCACTGTTAGAGGATGTGGTGGCCCATATTAAACTATCAGGTTCCCCTCGCGATGTGGTCCCTCCCCATTTCTTTAAAGAAGTTTTCCCTACCATAGGTCAGTTGGTTCTGACCATTTTGAATAGCAGCCTGTCCTCTGGTGTTGTCCCAGTAAGCTTCAAACATGCAGTAGTACAACCTTTGCTGATGAAGCCTGGCTTAGATAGCACTGCTTTAGCAAATTTCAGGCCCATCTCCAAGTTGCCTTTTGTTTGTAAGATCCTGGAGAAAATTGTCTATGCACAACGAAAAACTTTCCTTGATCATCACAATATTATGGAGGTTTTTCAGTCTTGTTTTAAAACTTTGTATAGCACGGAAACTGCCCTTTTGAAAGTTTTTAATGACATTTTAATAGCAAATGATAGTGGCAACTATGTTGTTCTTGTACTGCTTGACTTGACCGCTGCCTTTGACACTGTAGACCACAACATTTTGTTGAAACGTCTGCAGCAGCTAGTGGGCATTGGTGGTAGCGCCCTGGACTAGTTCATGTCCTACTTAGCCGACAGGACTATGTGTGTTGGTCTTGGTGACTGTGAATCCTCCTCCGCTCCACTTTTATATGGGGTCCCACAGGGTTCAATTTTAGGACCCCTGCTTTTCTCCCTGTACATTCTTCCCTTAGGGTCTATCCTCAGAAAGCATGGTGTCGCCTTTCATTGCTATGCTGATGACAGCCAGATATATGTCCCCCTGAGTAAAGGCGATGCCTTTTCCCTCAAGCCCCTGCTGGCATGTCTTGAAGATATCAAAGCCTGGATGGCTCTAAACTTATTAAATTTTAATGAAAAAAAAAAACCAGAGGTGATGGTGTTTGGCCCCAGCGGCTCCTGTTTCCTCCCCTGTTGATCTGGGTCCTTTGGCAGTTTATGCGAAGTCTACTGTTACTAACTTGGGTTTTAAGATGGACAGTGATTTTTAAATTGGACCGCCAAATTAGTGCAGTTGTAAGGTAAGTTTCTTTCGCCTCAGGCAGCTTGCGAAGGTGAAGCCATTTCTTGCACATCAGCACTTTGAAGCAGTAATCCATGCCTTCATCACGTCTCCGCTGGATTACTGCAATGCACTTTATTTTGGAGTTAGCCAGTCCTCCCTTGCGCGTCTCCAGTTAGTTCAGAACGCTGCCGCTCGTCTGCTAACTGGAGTACGAATGAAGGAGCACATCACTCCCATCCTGGCCTCCCTACACTGGCTGCCTGTGCATTTTAGAGTTCATTTCAAGATCCTCTTATTTGTTTTGAAATCTTTAAATGGCCTCGCCCTGCCCTACCTCTCTGAGCTTCTTCACCCCTGCCCGGTGCCTAAGGTCAGCTGATCAGCTGCTCCTTCAGGTACCAAGGTCTAAGCGAACACTTAGAGGAGATCGTGCATTCTCCATTGCTGCTCCAAAAATGTGGAACAATCTACCACTGCACATCAGGCGGGCCCCCTCACTGTCTGTTTTTCAAACCCACCTTAAAACCCACTTTTACTCACTGGCTTTTAACCCAGCATGAGACCTCGCTCTGTTTTTATTTGTTTGTTGCTGTTTTTATTCAGTTTTGTTTTGTTTTATTTTGCTTGTTTGTTTTACCTGCTTTTTTCTTTTTTGTTGTTTTATGACCTCTTATGTACAGCACTTTGTTTCAACTGTGATTGTTTTAAAGCACTCTATAAATAGAGTTGAGTTGAGTTGAGCTGAGACAGTTGTTAATAAACACTTGTAGTTTATCAGTGATTGATTTGGTGGTTTTCCAGGTTTCACAGCCATAGAGAAGGACAGATTTTACGTTTGTTTTGAAGATTCTGATTTTGGTGTCTCTGGAGAGCTGGGAAGAGAGCCATACAGGTCGGAGTGTTCTAAAAGCATGTCTTGCTTTGCTGATGTGTAGCTCGACATCTTTATCAGCTCCTCCATCTGTGCTGATGTTGCCTCCCAGGTAGACAAACTCCACCACATCTTCCAGGGGTTGCTCTTCGATTGTGATAGGTTGGTGGGATTTAGTGTTGAGCCTCATGACCTTGGTCTTCTCAGCATTTATCCTGCGACCTATCTGTTTACTGTGTTTGTGTAATCTGGTGGTCTTGTGTTGGATATGTGTGTGTGTGTTCCTGAGATCAGAGCCAGGTCATCGGCAAAATCGCAGTTTTCTAGTTGTTCAAAAGGCGTCCACTGTAATCCTGTCCTTTGACCATCCACTGACATTTTCATTGTCCAATATGATCAAAAATTTAAAAATGGTAGCACATCTCAAATTGCCAAGTTAAGGAGGTGGACAAAGTACTCACATTTGACTTCTTTTAATGGCTCACATCAAAAAAAACAAATGGCGTTTCGGCACATGGCCTTCTTCAGAGCGTTTGAAGACACATACAATCAGTCCAGCTATTTATACACAAGAAGGGTTACTGCACAGCTGAAGGTGGACCTTAATTACTTGCAAACCAATCAACTTCCCTCCCATGGCTCCAAACATAGGGACGAATCACACAGTACACCAAATCTGACTAAATAGTATTACATAAATTCGATAGTAACAAACATTTTACATTTTTGAAAAAAAAAAGGAAAAAAAAAAAAAAGGAAGACAAACTTAACCCAAGGAGCTCTTTAAGCTGAAATCATCATTAAGTTCATTTGGTGTCATAGTATTGAGTGTGTATATCCAGAACATTTCTCTCTGAGCCAGTCTCATCATGACTTTTTCAGTGCCATGGTCCCCGGTGTGTGGCCATAATGCCCCTCCTACCCATATGGCCAGTGTAGCATGCCCTTTTTTTTTTATGACAAACAGCATAGCAAGGCTACTGCTAACTTAACATAACGTTACTGACACTCCGACACATGCACACACACATAACGTTACCGGACAGCCTCTCGGTCCTTAGCCGCTAACATTAGCTCATGTTTGCACAGTTACCTCACAGAAACTTTTTCTTTTTTTTTTTTTTTTCTTTTAATAAATTGAACACACATTAAAGAACATACAAGATCCTGTAGAAAATTAATACATATAATACAATACAATAAACACTGTCAAATTAAATGAAGGAAGAGAATTTTTTAAAGGCAAATAAAATATTGGGAATTTATGTAAAAATATATATACAGACATATGAATAATTATATAATGAAAGATATGTAGGTTATGTTAGGTGAATACACCTGTCAGTGACCCTGACCACTGGCATTGGCAAAAGAACCGGAGTTGGTCCCCGGACGCTGCACTGCAGTTGCCCACTGCTTCCAGTGTATACAGTAGGATGGATCAAATGCAGAGGTCAGATTTCGTTTCAATGTATGTTATGTGCTGAGAAAGGATAATAAAGAATCTTCTTTTAATAATAATTTGCCCGACAGGGCAAATAGGAAAAAACCTTAACGTCGAACCCTGCTACTACATTACAAGATATTTTTATATATTTAACAGGAGTTTTTTTTTTAACATGTTCAATAAATGCTGTTCCAAACATGTTCAATAAATGCTGTTCCAAATTCAAAGACATAATCGTGTAAATAATCGTGATTTCAATATTGACCAAAATAATCGTGATTATGATTTTTTTCCATAATCGAGCAGCCCTAATTCTGAGTGATGCAATGTGATCTGTACAGGAGTTGTTTCTCCGGAAACCTGTTTGTTCCTTCCTGAAAATCTTGTCTAGTGGTTCTTGCATTCTGTCCAGGATAATTCGGCAGAAGATTTTGCTGGGGACTGAGAGGAGCGTGATACCTCTCCAGTTTTTACATTCACTGAGGTTTCCCTTCTTCGGAACTGTGACAATTAACCCCTCCTTCCAATCATTGGGAATCTCCTCTTTTCCCAGATGTCATTTAGAAGCCCATGGAGGATATCAGTGGTAGCGTTGATGTCTGCTTTCAGTACATCAGGGGCCTGTATCACGAAGCAAGATCAACTTTTCCTGGGTTACCCAGACCTATCCTGGGTTGACTAACCCTAACAATGGCAATCAGGATAATCGGTATCACAATGCTGGATATCAACTTGGTAACTCAACCCAGGGTTGCTTTATCAAGAGCTGTGAACGCACACGCAGCAGACCAGTCACAGTCATGAGAGAAGCGCAGCGTCACTGAGCGTCCTCACAGAGCGCCGTATGTGAGGGGAAAAAAAGTATTTCTTGTGAGGATCAAAGATTAATTCTACTAAAATATGAGGGGGAGAAAAGCAACATTACAGAAAAGGCCAACACCAGGAGGAGGAAACATATAACGGGATGAATAATGATTAGTTTTAGTTTAGATTAGTTTATTTGCACATAATGTTAAAAACAGACAGTATAAAATTTATAAGATTAAAAAAAAGAAAAGTGCCAGAGAGGTTAGAAGCCACTAAAAGCTTATCAAAGAAATTCCCCTGTCAAAACATCAATAAAATCACATAATAGAGAAGGGGAAAAAAAATGGATAAGGAAAGAATAAATAGAGGAGGAGAGAGGGAAAAATCAAGACAAAACAAGTTAGCAAATAAAATTATGTGTAGGTTAAATTACTCATTACTGGTTCAAGTAGCTAAAGTACCTGTACCTACCTGTACATCTGACACTGATCACACCCTTGAATTCCATGAAATCAGTGCTGCGCAGATGAATTGCATGTATTACAATTATCGTCTAACATCATTGCGTCTGATAAATTGGTCTTCTTGTTATATATGCTACAATAAAGCTTAAAGCTGACGCCGCAATTAAATTATATCAACACCAAATTGATAGTCTGAATAAAATCATCCTGATATTGAGCTGTTTTAGAAATTAACAGCTGCGCAAAAAATATATAATATATATATAAAACAGAAAGGATGAAGTGTAGACATGATAGGCTACTTTCCACATTTCTAGCAGCAAAGCTGTCAATTAGGCCCATTATCTTTAACAGGGATCATTTCCTCCAACAAAACAAAATGTTGACACTAATTAATGGTGGTATTAAGTGTCCACAAATTATCTTGTTTCTTTCTTATGAAGGGGTGTGATGAAATGTCGACTTCTTTCCACTACTTTTTGAACAATCTTTTCAGTGGCTGTTGTTGCTTTCTTTTCTTTTTTAATGTTCAAAAGCAATCAAATTAATTAAACTTGCTGGGATTCTTTGGTGAGAACGTTTCCCTGCTTGACCCTGATAGGCCGGTTTATGGTCCGTTTTTTTCCCAGACAGCTGACGGGTTATTCTGTACAGTTCCTTGGCGTTCCTTTCTCTAGCTGCTGCCTCTGCTTCATTGGCCAGCTCCTCCGTTTGTGCTTTCTTATCCCTCTTGAAGCTTTTACAGACCACTCTGTTCTTTTCTTGGTAGTTCTGTCGCAGGCGATTCTTCTCGTCGTTGTCTGTCTCTCTGTTGAGTTATGCTTTGATGTCTCGTCTAGCTTTGATCTCCCTCCAAGTTGTATTTGTGATCCAGTCTTTTCTTGTGGGGTCTCTGTAGCCCACGACAGATTCGTAGCACTGGATGAATGTGATATTACGTCCTTTTGGTTTGAAAGGAGTAGTCCTACTCAGTGTATGTGTTTGGGTCGTCTTCTTTGGGGTTGCCTGAATAGAGAAAGGTCTCTCCAGTGGCACTTGTTACTTCTCTAAAGGTATTCCATTGGCTCTCACATACACCAACAATGCTTAGGTTGTAACGCTGCATTTCTTTGGTCAGTTGTGCCAGTTTTCCAGTTTGGTATAGTGTTTTGACATTCCAGCATCCAGTTCTCGTTTTTTTTCTTCAGCTTCAGCAGACATTTCCCCCCCTGGACGTTCTGATGAGTTTGCCCCAGGCGGTTCATACATCCCACTTGCGGGTCATCAGTTAGGCTTCGGTCAGTCAGAGGTAGAGTTTCCATAGTTTCGGTTTCTGTAACCAGTTTATTTTTCCAGGGACAGGTAGTTAGCCCATTGCCCAACCCCCAGCCTGGATCAGGGATTTGTTTACACTTGCCTTGTGCTAGGAGGGTGATGTTGGGAATCAACATATATTTACCTCACTCGGCGGCACCATTAATGTTGGGTCAACACACTAGGCTTCACACGGAGGTACCAAATATGTTGGGGTTTATTGGCTATCGTAAATAATTAATAATTATTAATAATTATGTTAAATAATGTGACTTAATTAACATTAAATTACCTTGTGGGGCAACATTCCCGTAAAGGGAAAATGATAGGCAGTTAAAGATAACAGTCTCATAAAATAGGCTAAACTATTAATTTGGAGTTTGATTAATAATTAAATTAATGACAATAATCAAAATCAACAGCAACACGTGAAGGATTTCATTTTAATTTCATTTCATTCACTCTTGTGCAACATTAAACAGACAGCAGATATGATTCCAAAGAATTATATTTATTCACAGATTAGCAAAGCAAACCAAAACACACAAATTCTACCTAACTATATACATGCTTGGTGTGTATATAGGTGTGTGTGCGTGTGTGTGTGTGTGTGTGTGTGTGTGAGAGAGAGAAAGAAGAGAAAGACAAAGGCGGGTGTGGTGATCAAGTAGCCGTTAGGCGTACAAAACAAAATGGCTGACAACAGAGAACTACCAAAATGGCCGAATCAAGGCTGCTTCAGTTTCGGGGGAGGTGTTTGTCTGACCGTGTGATCAGGACAAAGACAAAGGAAAAGAAGCGAGAACTTGGAGATGCCTGTTTGAGTGCAGCTCTGTTGAAAGCCTTTGTTACTGAATCTGTGTCAATGTGATATGTGTTGCAACTGGTCTGGATTAGTGCAGAGATTGTTTAGTTGTATGCAAGAATCTGTTTGCGAACAGTATTAACAAACTAAACACTTAGCTTTGGCGAAGCCAACTAATCAATGACTTATACAATCTATCACAACAATACTCAGTGAACAGCATCAAAGCACATACAGGTGCTGGTCATATAATTAGAATATCATCAAAAAGTTGATTTATTTCAGTAATTCCTTTCAAAAAGTGAAACTTGTATATTATATTCATTCATTACACACAGACTGATATATTTCAAATGTTTTTTTCTTTTAATTTTGATGATTATAACTGACAACTAATGAAAATCCCAAATTCAGTATCTCAGAAAATTAAAATATTACTGAAGACCAATACAAAAAAAGGATTTTTAGAAATGTTGGCCAACTGAAAAGTATGAACATGAAAAGTATGAGCATGTACAGCACTCAATACTTAGTTGGGGCTCCTTTTGCCTGAATTACTGCAGCAATGTGGCGTGGCATGGAGTCGATCAGTCTGTGGCACTGCTCAGGTGGTATGAGACCCCAGGTTGCTCTGATAGTGGCCTTCAGCTCTTCTGCATTGTTGGGTCTGGCATGTCGCATCTTCCTCTTCACAATACCCCATAGATTTTCTATGGGGTTAAGGTCAGGCGAGTTTGCTGGCCAATCAAGAACAGGGATACCATGGTCCTTAAACCAGGTACTGGTAGCTTTGGCACTGTGTGCAGGTGCCAAGTCCTGTTGGAAAATGAAATCTGCATCTCCATAAAGTTGGTCAGCAGCAGGAAGCATGAAGTGCTCTAAAACTTCCTGGTAGACGGCTGCATTGACCTTGGACCTCAGAAAACACAGTGGACCAACACCAGCAGATGACATGGCACCCCAAACCATCACAGACTGGAAATTTTACACAGGACCATAAGCAACGTGGATTCTGTGCCTCTCCTCTCTTACTCCAGACTCTGGGACCTTGATTTCCAAAGGAAATGCAAAATTTACTTTCATCAGAGAACATAACTTTGGACCATTCAGCAGCAGTTCAGTCCTTTTTGTCTTTAGCCCAGGCAAGACGCTTCTGACACGGTCTCTTGTTCAAGAGTGGCTTGACACAAGGAATGTGACAGCTGAAACCCATGTCTTGCATATGTCGGTGCGTGGTGGTTCTTGAAGCACTGACTCCAGCTGCAGTCCATTCTTTGTGAATGTCCCCCACATTTTTGAATGGGTTTTGTTTCACAATCCTCCCCAGGGTGCGGTAATCCCTATTGCTTGTACACTTTTTTCTATCACATCTTTTCCTTCCCTTCGCCTCTCTATTAATGTGCTTGGACACAGAGCTCTGTCAACAGCCAGCATCTTTAGCAATGACCTTTTGTGTCTTGCCCTCCTTGTGCAAGGTGTCAATGGTCGTCTTTTGGACAGCTGTCAAGTCAGCAGTCTTCCCCATGATTGTGTAGCCTACAGAACTAGACTGAGAGACCATTTAAAGGCCTTTGCAGGTGTTTTGAGTTAATTAGCTGATTAGAGTGTGGCACCAGGTGTCTTCAATATTGCACCTTTTCACAATATTCGAATTTTCTGAGATACTGAATTTGGGGTTTTCATTAGTTATCAGTTATAATCATCAAAATTAAAAGAAATAAACGCTTGAAATATATCAGTCTGTGTGGAATGAATGTATACATTATACAAGTTTCACTTTTTGAATGGAATTACTGAAATAAATCGACTTTTTCATGATATTCTAATTAAATGACCAGCACCTGTACAACAAGTTAACCAGTCTTGCTTAGCCTGTAAAGCTGTGATAAGCTATGCCCAGTTGTTACATTACCGATCCTTGAATGGATGGAGGAAAGAGTCACTCGGTGGTGTGCTTTGCTAGCTGTCAGAAGAAGGCTGGGAAGATGTGGTTTCAGTTGCAGTCTTTGTGGTGTCCTTTTGTTCCAAAGATTCTTATCCAAGGAAACTGGTTGCCCGGGTCCTTGCAGAGTTAGACGCTGGGTGCTAACTCACTTAGTTCCTTGTTGCTGGAAAGCTAGTTGCAAGCCTTGTATTTGCAACAGAGCCTGTGATCAGATGCCCTCCCTTTAGTGGTTTGGGCCTCTGCTGTCCCAGGCCCAACCGGAAAGAGGTGGGAGCTGCTGAAGCTCCAGGGCAAGAAGAGAGAGGAATCTGTTGGAAGGGAGCACAAATCTACAAATGCCTGTGACATCACGCCGGATTTCCACTGGATGCGTGTCCGTTGCGAAACGGCAGCGCTGGTTATCCACTGCGTGCTCCACCGTCCGTCAATACCCACCGGCTGCGTTTGCTGTACGGAGCGGTGCAGCTCTGCTGAAAGACATCTAGGTGCACTACCATGATGAATATCTCCTCGTCCATGGTGTTAAAGGCTAAGTTCGGTTTTTTGACACCTGGGCCTTATTTTTAGGAATAAATACCCTCGTAGACTCACCCAGACGATTTTGGTGGAGCTCGGAGCCGTTTTCGAGCAATTTAGATCCATCCGACGGCGTCTTCTCTCATGCCATAGAAGCGGACGGGGCCAGACATCGAAGCCCCTAAATTAGACATTATCTGCTGCGAAACTCGCTCATTTCACCTACATTTTATAAATGAATGGCCAGTGTTATCACCATGTCCGCTCAACTTCCTTGTTATGGTCATCCGGGGCTTTACAACGATGGGTCACTTTTGGTGACGTCATAGACGTGCGCCGCAGGAGCGCAGTCCAGCCGGCGCTAGGCTAGGAGCTACACGGGTACAAACATGGTTTGTCATTGTGTTTTTCCACTTTGTCCAAACAAATGACTAGGTGGACAAAGTTCACATTCCACAGGCTTCCTTTGAAAAACCCGGAGTTACTAAAGCTCTGCTTGTTGTCCTGAAAATGGACCCGAATATTCCTATGGAAGAACTGAGGAGGGTCAGTCACCGGGTCTGCAGCGCTCACTTCGCGCTCCAGAAGACTTCATTACGAAGACGACAAAGATAAAAGGCCAGGAAGCTCAGCGTCAGTACCTCAGGAGGAATGCCATCCCGATTGTTTCAGAGGGCAAAACAGACGCAGCGGAGGTAATGCATTTCTTTTGAAGATGTAATAATATTGGTCGATAACCAGTGCACGTCGGCCAGCGTATAAAGCTCCTTGTATAAAATGAATAGCTATCTTCACGACCTATGTCTGAGCAGGAGTAGCCTTCTAAAAATACATTCCTGCAAAAGAATACTGCACTGTAACGCAATATAATTTACTCTAGTCCATGCTAGTTTTTGAAAAACTAACTCGCAATGCATATGATATGGTTATTCTCTGCAGGCAATAAATTGTGACTCGAGCTGCAATCATCACGGGTCTGCATTGTTAGCGCACACTTACAAGTAGTCATATGCTTTCTCCAAAACTAATTGTCAGTTATTTCGACCATTATTTATTTATAAAGCAAACACTCATAGAAAATATACCCTTTTTGCATTTGTATGGGCTACTTACTCTATCGAAAGTTGTCTGTTCGGTCCTGCTGGCTTCGGCTGCGTCTGCCAGTTGACTCTCGGGACATAAAAAAAAGTCTCTACCACAGCCCGGTTTGTCATGGCAGAAAAATCTTCCAGTGTAGTGAGACACGTATTTTGGGGGGCATCAATACGTGTTTCCTCTGGTCTCAAGTCCCACTCTGAGCAGCAAAGGCTCTCTTCTGTTGTCTGTGGCGTGCAGTGTCCACAACAACACCACCAGTTAGCCCCCATTCGTGGACGTGCAGTGGTCGCTTGTTCTCTGGCCAGCTGTTCGGCTCTTTCCCTCTGCATCCTCCTTTCAAATAGCTCCTTGTCGGTGTATTCTGGCTCAAAACGATACGGGCATCCATCATACTCAGAGTCGTCATCAGACACTTCTACATCGGATAAATATTCCGTCATGTTGCACAAGAATAGCTGTGTAGCTGTATAGCCTAGCCTAGCGCCGGCGGAACTCAGCTGCGCTCCTGCGGCGCACGTCTATGACGTCACCAAAAGTGACCCATCGTTGTAAAGCCCCGGATGACCATAACAAGGAAGTTGAGCGGACATGGTGATAACACTGGCCATTCATTTATAAAATGTAGGTGAAATGAGCGAGTTTCGCAGCAGATAATGTCTAATTTAGGGGCTTCGATGTCTGGCCCCGTCCGCTTCTATGGCATGAGAGAAGACGCCGTCGGATGGATCTAAATTGCTCGAAAACGGCTCCGAGCTCCACCAAAATCGTCTGGGTGAGTCTACGAGGGTATTTATTCCTAAAAATAAGGCCCAGGTGTCAAAAAACCGAACTTAGCCTTTAACGGGGTGAGATGACTTCTGAAAACGTCTGACCTGTTGACTTCAGGCCTGCCTCTGCCCGTTATGTAGTTTTCAAGGTGTAGTGCAGGGAAATATGATCCGCCGTGAACACTGTGTATTTTATTTTGAAAATTAACCGGATGTTTTATTTTATTTCTGTGCACGACTTCCTGCCCCGCACTATCTTGTCTGTGCTGAATTGCTGCTTTGTGCTCTGGCGTCCAGCAAAAATAGAAGTCCTGCGTATCTATTGCGGAGGGCTCTGGAGTGCCGGAGCTGAGACGGAGCCGGAACGCAGCACAGCCGGAGCCGGTGGAAACACACACATTGACTAGAATTATATCTAATCGGCTCTGCTGCCGTGCCCGCAGACACAACCAACATGCATCTGGTAGAAATTGGGGGTCAGAGTCACATGTCACTGTAAAGGTCCAATCAAGTTTTGGGACTTGAGTCTCACTGAGGTGTGAGGTGAGATCTCCTGTGGAGATGGGTGTCGCATAGCCCTCTTTGTTTGAAGACAAAGAGCATGCAGAGGAAAAAGCCTTTAAATTATCTAGTGACGATTTTACCAAATGATAACTCATCTGTGGTCCTGTGAATCCCAACAGTGGTCTTCCCAGACTTGAGTAGTCTCTCGAGCTGCTCGCAGTGACCGCAGTGGCCATATTGTTGGTTCTTCCACCAACCAGCTTGGAACTTCACTGTTGATCAATACAGATTCCTCCGCTGAAGGTTTCCATCCGTCATTCCTGCGGCCGATGTCGTCACCTGAACTCCGAACCCTTTTCAGGGTTCCTGTGAGACCTTCTTGGCTATCGTAATGGCCCAGAGGTTTCTGAATCCCCCACCATACATCGCTCTCACAGGCAATCCCCTACTTGCCGTTTCCCGGGAGTGCATCACTAGGAGGTGGAGTAGGATTTTGCAACCCCATTTTCAGTCCCTCTAGACTATACTTCTACATATTTTAATTATGATAGATGAATTTATCAAAATGCTTTATAGGGTTTTTATAATTTATGTACATGGTTCAACCTCCATTTCACACAAATTCCCATGTAAATCTGTATGATACCAGTTTGCTGCTGCAGAGCAGTTGAGCAGACCTACATGATCAAAATAAATTGTGTCTGACTTTAAGGTTAGTATTTTCAGAGGAAAAAAAAAACCAAGACATCAGCTTTCATCAAAGTTCTGTGAGATAACGTTGGGGCTTCACATCTGTACAGATGTTATTTTAAGAATTCTCACATCCCACTGACAGCAAGGCTCTATGATGCTAAATACTACAATAATTAAAACAGTCCAGTGTTAAAGTACAGCAGACTACATACAGCTTATGATACAGTTGAAATGGCCAAAAATGTGAAAAATTGCATTGCAGGACGATTTAAGTTGTTCCCCTAAATTTTCTGCTTGTGCTCCTAAAGTTTTCAGTTAGGGGCTACAGTGCTCCTACTAAAAGTTAGTCTTGAGCCCTGAAATCGTGTGTTGCTGCTGTTGTTACCTGCAGTGTCAAGTGCCTTTACCCAGATACAGGATGGTGATATAACTGTGAACTGGAACTGTATTTAACCTCTTTAACTCCGGTCGGATGCCGGCGTCCACGCTCCCTCCCTCCTCTGTTAAATGGGATCTCACAGGCGCACTACGTCATCAAACCATGTGATGTTTGGTATCACCGGAAACAGGAAGCTCTCGGCTTCCCGAATCTGCCGTCGTTTTTCTTTTATTCCTTATGGTTTTCACACCAGAACAGCCTAAATACACGAAGTCCAAAATCACAATAAGTGGTGACAAGCTATATCATGCCGTTTTTAGAGGGGAAAAGTTAAAGGATTACTCGCGATCTCATGCAGAGCTATCAATGGACACATAGCTGGTTTATAAAAAGTGAGATCTCACTACTATTTATGGCTGAGATATACCGCCTAGAAAGTAGGATCACAACTTTCACGTTTCATATGATTTTATTTGGTGATATTTTATGGTTTTTCTGTCATAAACAACATCAGCTATCATAATCACACCTGATTTCCATAAGGTACGATGTTTGAAGCTGGCTGAGTGTTGATTGATCATTGATAGTACTGTTTTGAAGCGGAGTGAGCGCTCTGTCATTTGGAGCTCCGCGTGGATCTTTTCATGGAAAAAACACTGTAGAATGGTCATACTTTGAGCAATTTCTTCAAACTTGAAACAAATGTTTATTGATAGTGTGCCTACAGCCCCACAGTGTCATTTACCTGCTCAGATGAAGCCACAGATAGTTGTTCATCCTGAAAATCATTTTTTATTTTATTTTAGGCAAAATCCTCAACTTTTTACTGACTTCAGAAGCCCATTACTCTGTCTCTGTATCACCTAGAGTGTTTCTGACACTTTCACGAGAACCTTCAGAGAGTTTTCTTTCTCGCAAGACCTCATGCATGCATGTAGTCAGAGCAGTTCAGAGGCTACAGTCATTTTAATTTTGATATGTCATTTTAGGCATTTTTGCTACAAAATGGGGGTGGAGTGCAAGAGGTATAAAGAAAATTCTTACATATGTGACCAACCATGGAAAATCTGGTATCTGTTAGTCTGCAGGGCAGAAATACATAACCAGGCTCCATTACTGGAGGAGAGAAAACGCCACAAATAGCTGATAAATTACTATTCCACTGACGGACAATGAAACTTGGTACAATTCTTTCACATCTTAAGGCTTTTCCTGAGAATCGGCAGGGTTTATACGGCAAATAAACAAATAAATAAGTTACCATTGGTCTTCTGATTCTGTCATATCACCAATATCCCCACCGTCGCCACACAGTGCTAGTGCTAGTACAGTGACGCTATTACAGGCAGAAGCTCTGTAAGCAAAGCGGCTACGTAACAAGACATTTGAAATACAAGTTGAATAATGTGCTGACGGGATGGAAAATTAAATCGTGTATTGTTTGGTCACATGGTTTAACATTCGGCTTAAACATGGTATACTGAGATACTGATATACTGAGAGTCAGCACAGGTGTGTGATTCACACATTATTCAAGCACATCATCAGGTTGGTGTGTTATTCAAATTAATAGCAGATGCTCACATTACCCTATATAAACCTCCTATTACAGCTTAGTTTCAATGTACATATCATTTTCATTTTAAAATGACAGTACTGGGCTTCTGATATCTTACGCTCCAGCACCTCCGCTGCGAGGCTGAGGGATTCTTTGTCGTCTTCATCTTCAGCTAAGGTCAGCTGTAGATTAGGGATGTTCTCCAGTGTAATGCAGTCGCTCTCGTCGATTTCGTCAGTTTAATATTCTAGTTCGGGTTCAGAATCAGAAGTCAGATCGGCGTCGGCATAACTCTTAGCTCTTCTGCAATGTGTTTTTCCTGGTCCATCTTCATTCAATGATGAAAACACATGCAGCCTACTTAATATGCAGGAGCGGCTGGCTGCATAAGTAGCCATGTGGTTCAGCTGAATGGCCGAAAAAAGAACAACAGCACGTGAATATTCAAAGAAAGCCAGTATGCAAATTTAATTTGCGCTGAATGCAGCATGAAATAACGCCAGAGCGGCAAGAGACTGCTTTGTTTGGAAAACTGAGTGGAGCCAGAGGGGTAGTCTATTCCAGAAAGCGGGTTTAGTGAAAACTATGTTAATCCTGAAATGAGGGAAACTCTGGGGTTTCAGTTCCAGAAAGAGATATAAATCAAACTCCGAGTCAATCACCATGGCAACTAAGTCTGTGAACAGGTTAGGTTTTTCTCTGTCTCCTCCCTCTTACACGCTGTTTCATTTCCTCATTCATTCAGTCCGTGTCAAAGCTTGTATCGAAGCGCATTCATTAGCGGAGATTTACTGTCTGTCACAGTCTAAATCCTGCTGGATAGTAGTTTGTTTCTCAGGACTGTCTTAAGTTACTGAATTTATGCACATTTATCATTTCTTTGGACATCAGTTTTTGTCTTGCCATTCAAATATTATACAGCGAGAATTCACCCTCAGATCAGAATCAAACCTCTGTCCTTTTTATATTTATTAGTTTTTATAACACTACACAAGGATCAGTCTGTCAGTCTGTTAGAGCAGCTCTGAAATGTTTATTGCACATAATGTATAGGTCTAATTATTTAAATTTTAAAACTCCGTATGAAGCTTTAGACACGTAGTATCAATGACTAATGATCTCCATCACTGATGCCATTGGTCGCACTGATGGAATATAATTCCTATAGCCTAATATTAGGGATTATATGTTAATATTTCTGAGTGAGCAATGGTGCAGCATTCCAGTGTCTTTAAATTTACTACATTTGTAGCTGAAATAAACTCACTGAATGCTGTTGAGTCAAGATACAAATAGATGTCCAACATTTTAAAATCTACTGTATTTTAACCTCATTGCTGCAGTGCAAATCACCAAACATATTATTGTCAAGACTTTTGGTAAAAGTATTGGGATTAAGTTATGGGTCTCAGTAATGTGACATATAAAAATGTAAATGATTATTTGCCAGAGACAACTGCCATTTAAATTGTTTGGTTAATGTCTGAGACCCTTTAAGGGGTTAATTGTGGGTGCGTATCACAGGCATTCTTGTGTTCACAGCGACAACTCGTTACATTCAGACCCCCGACAGGAGCGCACAGCCCGTTAGTATGTTGAAACTTCTAGCTGCAAACGGCCTGCTAACAATGTCCGACTCACAAATAAATGGTTGTGTATTGACGTTTGCCACGCTATCCCGATGTGCTTAGTTAACTCGAAATTTGTGTTTTGTAAGTGTTTAGCCTCTAACGTAAGTGTTGCGCAGCACTCTGGGCTAGCACTCGGCTAGCTCCTGATAAGTCATCGATATTAGCCGAGACATACCGGTAGTTAAATGCTCGGTAATCTAATGTGAATGATAGCGTGGTAGACGACAACTTTATCATCTGTTGCAGAACATTGCGTTGTGTTGTGTTGTGTTGTGCTGTGTTGTGTTTTGTGACTTTTATGTCTTGTAAGCAGCACGGGTAGTACGTAAACGAGCTATATCTTAACGAGTCTGTAATGCCGTCTAGGGATTGCTACGCGCACGCTCCTAGAGTGCTAAGCTTTCTGGGAGCTGTAGTCGCTATGGTTACTTTGAGTCTGCTGTGTTATGTTTAAGACATTGTTACTTTATGTCAGTAAATTCATGTAATATGTATAACAATATTCTGGTTTGCTTGTGTATTTAAAAGAACAGATGACATACTTTTATTTATTTTCCTGAACAGATGCAGAATGCTAGTTAATGGAAAAATTAATGTACCAGCTTAAATAAGTCTACATTCTGTTTACTGAAAACTTGAAAGCAGCTATTTAGTAGACACAGTTTTTCTGATATGACATTACATGTAACCATTTGCATCGGATTCTGGTTGTTTTTTTTCAGGTTTATGACCTGTAGTCATTTTGCCATTAAAATAAAGAAGACAAAAGACAAATACGAGTCATAACATTTGTGTGCTGACTGTCAAGCCTGTTCGGAAGGCTAAGATTTGAAAGATCTGAACAATTATCACTGGGTCAGACTGTGAGTTTACAGTCAAGTCTTTATGTCTTTGATCTATAGCCTAGCCTATATGTTTTAAATCTTCCTATTTTTCAGTTGCTGCCTCCTGTGTTTTTCCCCATCAGATTAAATCTGAACAAATATATTATCATATATTATTAATATAATGTAATGTATCTACAGCCTGATACACAGTCAGATTTCACCATTTTATCTTCATTCAGGAAATGTAAGTCTGATAAATGATGAATAAACGGACAACACTGAATAAAACTTTTTTATTAACTTTATGGTTAGCTTACTTACACTTTCCTCGCTCTGACTCAGGCTCTTCTTTTAAAGATAAACGTGCACCGTCTGCTACACATGCATTAATATCTCTACATCCACTGGATTAAAATGGAGGCGCTGTCTTTTATTTGTGAGTGAACATACTCAGAGTTGACTGAACTAACTCAAATCAGCTGTTCTGGAACCGCTAACTCAGAGTTTCCCATCTTAGGGTAAATCAACTCAGAGTTCAGGGTTAGACTCAGGGTTTGTTGAACCTCCTTCAACACTTATTCCTAATATGAACGGTTTCACATGAAACCTCAAATGCAAGACATTGATTGCATGAGATGAAGTTTGTCTGTATGAGTTTGTAAATGGCAGCCCGTGCCCTTATGTAGTGTGAACATACTATTTCTCATCAAACTGTGATAACTGTGATTAAATACGTCTGCCATATGTTGCCACCCCTTAAAAATTCCCGCCCCCCTCTTGCCACCCCATAAATATTTTTCTAGATCCGCCCCTGAAAACATGCACACAGAAATAGTAATGTTTGTTCAATCTAGGGCTGGGCGGTATGACCCAAAATTTATATCACGGTATAAACTGAATCCCTTCACGGTAACGGTATATATTGCAGTATAAATGTCATGGTGTGAAACTTATAATGGAAGTACGGCTGGGTGGTATGGCCTAAAGTCATTATCCCGGTATTATTTTGGGGGGATGCAATGATGGTATGATTAGTGCTGTCAAGAGATTAAAAAAATGGAGAGATTAATTAATTATGATCTGTAATTAATTGATCTAATTAATCTCTTTTTTAATCTCATCTCAAAATTGCTGAGAAAAGCCCTCAACTTGAGGTATTTTCATTTACATTCATTCATTGATATATATATTAGAAAAAGTGGTTTTATAAAGTCATAATTATTGTTTTCAACAATAACACACTTGAACACAGATGCAGTACACCTAGCCATTACATTCTGTTGTTTTTAAGATTAGTCCCAATAAAGAGTGCTGCAACATTCAGTCAGGGGGTACTTGACTGTCATGACATGTCAGCTTCACTGAAAGCGTAGCTGCAGACTAACGCAACAATAGATGTAAAAACACACAGAAACAATACATCTGTGATCAGCTCCCTAATTTTATTTTAACAGTTTTCTAAATTATTTTCCTGTTTTCCAATTTCTCATTTTATTTCATGGAAGTGATCAGTGTAAGTGCACTTGTCCTTTAAACTTAATAAAAAATAAAAGCTAACAAAATAAAAGACACCTGGTACATTCGTTACAGCTGTATCAGTTTGTTGAACAGTTTTGAACAGTTACAACAAGAGGCTGCACTGCAACGTGTAAATCACTCCTCGTGGCTGCCTGCGCTTCCCTGTCCTTGCGGCTGCAACTTGTGCTGTCTTCTCTTCTTCAAACTACAACACCTATAATTCACGAAGGAACTGCTGCAGCCAATGTGCAGCCAGTGGGAGCTGCATGACAACTCAACCACCATGATCAGTTTTTAATGTTTTATCGGGCAATAACTACTCCAGACTCTGCTCTGTTGTAATTTTGGGGACAATCAGGGCAGGATTCAGGATTCAAGACAACTGCTCAGATTTCGGGACTGTCCCGAATTTTTCGGCAGACCGCCGCTGCAGGGAACAGTCATCAATGCTGATACTGGGCTCTGCTCTGTAGTGTTGCAGCTTTCCCACAACTCAAGCACAAAGAAGCTCAATCGTACACCTACAGACGGATTTTATAAAAGGCAACTCTGTGGCATACAGAAACAGTAAAGTTAGAGATTAATAATGAGATTAACGCGATCAAAAAACATAGCGCGTTAAATATGGCTGTAATTAATTATTCGCAAATTAACGCGATAATAATAATATAATATATATACATATACATATACATGTGTGTGTATATATATATATAGATAAAGATATAGATATAGAATACACACACACACACATACATGTATACACATATACATATATATGTATATGTATATGTATGTATATGTATACACACACACACACACACACATATATATATATATATATATATATATATATATATATATATATATACACATACACATATACATATATATATATGTATATATATATATATATATATATATATATATATATATATATATATATATATATATTAGTGCTGGCCAACGATTAAAATTTTTAATCTTAATTAATCCATGATTTCTGTAATTAACTATGCGATTAATCTCAAAATCGCTTTTTTTCTAAAATTTCAAGGAAAAAGTGAAAGAAAACTGTATGCTAAGATGTAGGTAAAAAAAGGAAAATATTTAGTAGCATCCACAGACTTTTATTTAACAGAAAGTGCATCATCAATATTTGCAGCCTCTACAAGGGCAATAAGTAACATTGTGTCTGGTCTAGACAGTCAGAACGTAGCCTGGAACCAAAAAGACAGAAGGTCTCTGTACCCCAGTGGGCAAGAGCATTTTGGATGTTTTAGACAGTACTTAGAAGTAGAACATAAGCAAGAACAAGCAATATCAAGTCAACAACAGTAGGCAAAAGAAATAACAGCTGGTCAGACCTAAGAAAAAAAAGTACGTGGCATAAGTAAGTGGCGTTACCTTTTCCATTTTTTTTAAACACAGCAGCAGATAGGTTAGACTCAGACTAGTCAATTAAGTACTGCGTTTTTCTTTTCTTTACAAGTTAACAACATTGCCTAGTTTAGACAGGCAGAACCTTGAACCAAGAAACCCAGCAGGTAATACCAATAACAGCTTGTCAGGAAGGAAAGTCCCAGTGAGAATAAGGGGACCTTACTTGTTTTTCTTAAACACAGCAGCAGACTGTTTAGACTCAGAATAGTACATTAAGTTCTGACTTTTTTCTTTAGCAAGTCTATTCCTCATTATCAGTTGCACCAAGCCAGTTACTAAGGCACACAAGCTGATTAACATGTCGAGATGACAAAGAAACACGCCTCTTTTGGACAATATGCCCAGCAAGGGAAAACAGACGCTCACAGGGCACTAGTGTGGCAGGTGTAGTGAGGTACTTTTTGGCAATGCAGGCCAGCCTGCTGTGTGAGCCTGCATGTTGTGACCACCACTGTAATGGACAGTCATCCTCACTGATGGTGGGCTCTGATTTGTATCTGCTCACACAGTTCTCAACAGAGTCATCTTCGTCCTCAGAATCAGACTCTGAAGCAATCAAGAGGGATGACCTTTTCTTTGGTGGCTCTGGTGGCTCTTCCACAGGTTCCTGGGGAACACTTCTCTGGCCCTCTTCCTTCAGTAAGGTGTGGAGTGAAGCCCACACCTCACCTCTCTCTGCTCTGGGAAGACACTTGAGGTCCTTGAATCTTGGGTCGAGCGCAGTGGCAATCTGCAGATAGCTGATGTTGACATTGTCCTTAGAATAGAACAGAATAAGACAGAACAGTATACTTTATTAGCAGTGATTAACAGAATATGTTTCCAATCTGTGGTCCATGATAAAACAAACAACAATTGTATATACTTCAGACTGTAGCATATAGGTTTCTTCCTTGTGTTAGATATGTGCAAGCAAAATGTATGCTCACTTTGCGTTTCTCCAGGTCTTTTTGGAACGTGGACTTGAATTTGACCACGTAGGCAGGGTCATCTTCGGAGCTCTCCATCACCCGATGCACATGGCACCAAGCAGGAAGGACCACAGAACATGACACATACTTCTGACCTCCCAGAAGTTCTGTCACTTTTCTGCACAAAGTAGAAGGGAAATAAAAATTATTTACTGAAATGACCATTCACTGATTGAACACACACACACACACACACACACACACAGATTTCTTCTTAGATTTCCTCATGCCCCTGGCCTATACACTTTGCTTTTACACACACACATGCACACGCACACACACACACACACACACACACACAATCCATAACAATGAGGTATAATAAACTTCACTGTACCTGCAGGGCTCCAGTAGTATTTCCAATTTGTGCAACTTGTCCATTTCAGCTGACAACTTTGGTTT
Organism: Epinephelus cyanopodus; assembly: GCA_026686955.1. NCBI lineage: Eukaryota > Metazoa > Chordata > Actinopteri > Perciformes > Serranidae > Epinephelus > Epinephelus cyanopodus. Next base: position 1,490,854 of record CM048919.1, read on the forward strand.
TGGACAGTACATCTCTCAGCGGTTGTTCGTTTTTGCGGACACTCTATCATGTCCAGAGTTGAATTCCACCTGGTCGGGACGTCTTGAATTAGCGACTCCACTTGTAGCCCGTGTTCTCCTTGTTGTTGTCCTAGTTCTGAGGCGTTAGCTGGACTGTGTTTAAAGTGGCCAACGACCTTTCTGCATTTGGCTAGCACATTGTCAAACGGGCTGTTCTGGAGAGACACCGTGATGGTGCGCTGGAGACTCTGTGCAGAGCAGGGGACATGAACCATGGGTAGTTGCCTCGCAGCTGCAATCATATTTCTGGCACTATCTGTGGTGAGTGAACTAACTTTCTTTTCAACTTTCCACTCCTCTGCAACAAGCATGAAATGCTCGGCGCACGTGTCAGCATAGTGTCGCTCGTCAGTTTTCATCACCGTTAGTGCATGGGAATGCAGCTTCCATTCTCCGTCAATATAGTGGACTGTGACACCAAGATAATTGTGGTTACCCAGCGATGTCCAATGATCTCCAGTTAAAGCCATGGTTGTTGCATGTTCCAACTCCTTGGCTCGTGTGCCCCTCTCCTGTGCATACAACTCGTGTATTCTTCTTGTTACCGTCTGTCTTGAGGGGAGCTCGTATGTGGAGTCATTTGAGGCAATTCTAATAACCTCCCTCAGGCCCTTATCTTCCACAATATGAAGTGGTCTGCAACTTCTAGCCACCCACTTTGCAATGGCATTTTCTATTCTGCAAATCCTTGGTTGATCGATAGGTCTCCAGGCTGCATCCAACGTAGACTGCTGTGTTTGTCTTGGTCGTGTGCTGGGATCGACGCCAGTGTGTTTTGCTGATAAATGATACCTGAGGCTCGAAGAACTTCTATGGTAGCTGAATACTTTACGACAGTGGACACAGATAACTTGGGATTTGTCTACTGTGCCATCTGGGAGAGTTTTAAAAGTAAAATGTCCATTTGCTAACCTGCTTTGCTCCATGTTTGTTGCTCTTGCATAGCGTGTAGCAGGTGGTTGTGGGCGACGCCGTCGGTGACTCACGTCTAAAACAACATGCTTTGTGAATGCTTGCTGGTTGAAAGACAGACGGGTAAACGAATCACAAACCAGCTTTTCCTCAACACCCCGCCTGCCAGTCATTGTGATGGTTGTGATTGGTTTGTTGTTTCAGAGCAGGAAGCGATGGAGTTTTTTCAGCTACAGAAAAATACATTTTTGTGTTATGCTTTAAAAATTTTAATGGCGTCAATACGGCAAGGAATTAACGCTGCGTTAACTCGTTAATTTGGCCACCATTAATATATATGTGTATATATATATACACACACACACACACACACACACATATATATCTATATATATCTATATCTATATATATCTATATATATATATATATATATATATATATATATATATATATATATATATATATGTGTGTGTGTGTGTGTATATATATATATATATATATATATATATGTGTGTGTGTGTGTATATGTGTGTATATACAGTGGTGGAAAAAAGTTTTTGGACACCCTTACAATTTTACACAATCTCAAATATTATGAAATATTTGTGGAAAAATCTTTTTTGTGTTTCAGAAGGTGTGGCTGCATTAGACAGATACAAACAAATACAAATTATATGTTTTTGTTTATTGTTTACAAGAAAAACTAACAAAACTAAATTCTTGACAGTTTCAATATGTCAGTTCTCAACATTGTCTGTATCAAAGTCAACAAATAACAGAGAATGTGTTCAAAACTGAACAAAAAATAAATAAACCATCACATCATCGAATTAATATTTAGTAGTCCTGCCATTGGCACGTAGTAGAGCTCTAATCCTGGCTGGCATGTTCCCCACGAGCCTTTCACACTGTTGAGGGTAATCTTGTCCCATTCTACTTGAATTACTGCTTTTAATTCTTCTAAATTCTTTGGTTTATGCTTTGAAACAGACCTTTTGATAATCCACCACAGATTTTCAATGGGGCTCATGTCCGGGGATTGAGCTGGCCACTCTAAGACCTGGATACTGTGCTCCTGCAGCCAGGTTCTACTGGCCTTGGATGTGTGGCACGGGGCATTATCTTGTTGAAACATCCAGTTTTTACCTCGACGGAACAGTGCACGCGCAGAAGGGAGCATGTGGGTTTCGAGAATGGTACAATACTTGGTAGAGTTCAATGTGCCATCACAGACAGTGAGATGACCAACACCAGCAGCACTCATGCATCCCCAAACCATGATACTGCCTCCACCATGCTTGACAGTAGGTACTGTACATGCTGGAGATAATGCTTCGACTGGCCTTCTGCGTACCCTCACATTAGTAGGAGGAAGATAAAGCTGGAAACTGGACTCATCTGACCACAAAATCCTCTTCCAATCCCTGGCTGTCCAGTTCTTGTGTGCCTGGGCCCAACGACGCCGGGCTAACCTCTGTCTCTCATTGATCAGGGGCTTCTTGATAGCCTTGTAGGACCTTAAGCCATGATTTAAAAGTCGGCCACGTACAGTGCGGGTGGAACACTGGACACCAGTTTGGTTTGACCACTGCTGCTGAAGCTCCCGTGATGTCATTCGGCGGTTTTGCCTGCACATGCGGATCAGGATGCGGTCATTTCTTGCTGAAGAAACTCTTGGACGCCCAGATCTTGGTTTGTCTTCCAAGCTGTTGGTTTGTCTGTATTTCTGCAGAGTGTATCCAACTGCTGAAGGACTGCATCTGCACTTCCTGGCTATCTGGCGGCAGCTGTACCCTTCCTGGCTGAGAATCTTTATCTTCAGGCGTGTTTCCTGTGTTAGGTTCCTTGTTTTAGCCATTTTAGTGTCTGAAGAACTTTCAAATGTGCTGGCTTTATGTAGACACGAAGCTTGGCAACAAAAATTGTGTCTTTTAATAAAAAGAACGACCTTCATCACTGGTACCAAAGTGACCCAATACTCAAGATTTCTTATGCATTTTTGTGGAACCAATCAATTTTAAGTTTTTAATGGCTTTTTTAGGATTTATTTAGTACTTTGGCTGTGACTGTACTAAAAGAAATTGTGCTTGAAGACCTAAGAGTGATTCTTAATGCAATATTTCACAAATGCATGGGGTGTCCGAAAACTTTTTTCCACCACTGTATATGTGTGTGTGTGTGTGTGTGTGTGTGTGTGTGTGTATATATATATATGTGTATATATGTATATATATATGTGTGTATATAAATATATATATATATATATATATATATATATATATATATATATATATATATATATATATATATATGTGTGTGTGTGTGTATATATACACACCGGGCGGTGGAGGGGGACGTCGCGGTGTTTGATAAGTGCATTCAAAATAATCTAGTCAAACTGGTTTATGAACCATGTGTTATTTATTGCACATAGATACAACTTAAGCCTGCTGCAGACTTGCTTTAACACAAACAGAACTCAAAAGAAAAACGAAAAAAAAAAAAAAAGCTATTTAAAGCTATTTGCAAAGCTGACAGTTTTTGTCAGAGCAGTGTATTTTTCTCTGTTTGAAAAAAAGATTTCCAATGCCTTTCTGTATGGAAAGGATTGGGGGTCAGGTCCATTTATGCTGATGCGCATGCATGCAGCAAGATGCTCTCCTTGCAGCCTGTTCCTCAGTTCAGTTTTGATCTAAAAGGGAAAAAAAAAATTTGCATAACCATAATGCAAAAGAGCACGAGAAAATTAACTGAAATTATTCACATTGTGCTCTTATGCATTATGGTTTAAATCACTTACCCTGTTCATTGCTGAGATTTTATTATTAAAATTGTAAACTAAATATGAACAAGTAACAGTTACAATAGGTAAATTTTCAGTCACCTTTTCCCCACTCAACAATATTTATTTATGAATATTTAATAGCAAAATGAAGTACAACAGTGATTGCCCTATTAGCCAATGACTGGAAACTTTCACTAGGAAAGTGAGTTTGTTTATTTGTTCTGTCGCATGTATTTTTAAATGAAGAAATACAGAACTTTCTTGCAAGGCCACGTGTCCAAGTCGACTTACTTTACAGATGCCTTGTCCAATAACCAGTCTAGCATTACCATAACCCGCTGGAGCCGCGAACCGGAGCGATAACAAATAGGAGCGCTGTTGTTGTGAACTGGGAAGCTAATGCTAGCGGTGGATGCTAGCCGCCACAGCTAACACCTTCTTCCCTGCTCGTCAACGCTCGAGGCTCCCGCTGTCAGTGACTGCCGGCTATCGGTCACCAGCTCCTTGGACTGTTTCTTGATTTTGCTTTTCTGACAACTGCTGCTGTACATTAGCGGCTGCGGCTGCTGCTGCTGTCAGGGGCAGGAGGCTGCACAGTAGGCTCAGCCCGAGAGGAGGGACCCAGGTTGAATATTTTGTTTAACGTTACAAACCGCAACGAACAACACTTTGGACCCTACCTTTAAGATATCGTTGCTGTTAAACACAACAGTGCGTCATTTCAGACATTTAATGATTTCAGTTTAGGGGATGAAAATGTATTAAAGTTACTTAACTTACCTCAGAGACACTTGAAGCAAGCAGGGCTGTGCAACGCTGCAGGTGGTGTCGAGCTAATGAGCGCTTAACAAGGTGGGTCGGGCTGGCGGAATACACGAGCGCTCGCGCGTGTTGGCGTGTGCGTGTGTGCGCCTGACAACCCAGTGAGAGACAGACAGGTGGACTGAGTTTTCCCTACGCTGTGCCAGTAATTATGACCGCGCGGTTTGTTTGTTTTTTTTTTTCTTGTTTTTTTTTTAAATTCATCTTCTTGGGCGGGTGTCAATCTACTTGGGCGGGCCGCCCAAGTAAAGTCTATGTAGGGGAAACACTGTATATATATATATACACATATAAGGCTCAAGCACAGTACAAAGGTCTTTCAGCTGGGCCCATTCTCGGACTGAAAACGCAATATTTTCTGTATCACATTCGCTGCACATTTCTGTGACAGCCCGTTGGTGAAGTGTGGTGAGAGCTTTTAACTTTTTTAAGGTGCTATTCCAGCATGTGTTGTTAGCGACCAGTTGGAGCGAGTGTGCGAAGCAAGACAGGCGTTCACCTGATGGCCACGGCTGTTCAAAGTCTTCTACGTCCTCCCACATCATTTCATCATCAAGGTCATCACTGTCACTTTCAGGTTGCTCTGAGTCCGGCAAATCTCACTTTAAAGGCCAGCTTCATGTTGGATGCGTTATCTGTCAGAATGAAGCTTATTTTGTTGCTAATGCAACTCCACAATTCCATTGTAAATGGTTGAAAGGCTTTTTACACATTTTGAGGAATACTTTTATGACCTATTTAATGTGTTTAGAAGAAAATAGCAGAATTTGTTTTACACAGACTTTAAGACTTGAGTGGGTGAGTGATTATGTTAGCCTGGTTCCAGACCACAGACCCCGCCCACTCAACTGAGTAGGCTTATCTCACTGGTCTGGTATACTTCATTGAATTTGCAATTTATCTCGCCCAAACGATGGACAGACCAGTGAACGCCGGGGGTCTAGTGATTAGCCAATCAGCGCCACACTGATGTCAAGCTGTACGCCGGTGGGTAACTAGTGAGGATAGCAACAATGGCGACCACTGCAGATCCTACGGACCACATTAATGATGCTATCAAGGTATTTCGCCACTACTCGCGTTGATGGAGGACCAAATTAAGGAAGCTGCAAAACTGGATTTAATGGCGATGCAGCTGGACGTGCATGACGACAGAGACATTTTAAATGGGCAATGCTCGCTTGTTTTCGGCACCCCCGAGGCATAGATACTAATGACGTCAGATTCTGGGTGAGTCGTTGATCTCTACTGATTGGTTAGGGAAAAAATCAAATTCCCTGCCCCTTGTAAATCGCCTTCAATGGAGGCGATGTCAGACTAAAGGTTCTGCGAACTCAGTCTGACACTCAGGCTATGATTATGTGTAATAACCAATGAGACTCAGTTCAACAAAGTTAACATTTAAAAACGTGCTAGATAATGTAACAATAGCTACATATGACAAGACCTGCTTATCGGCTTTTCTGACACCTTTCTGCCCTTTCTTTTTTTCCTACTTTATTCCTTCAGGAGTTCTTGGTTGCTGTAAATTTTGTCTGTGTTATTTTAATCTAACATTAGCTGCAGCTTTATTAAGTGTGCTAGGTTTAACCCTGCAATACATCAGTAAAAGAAATCATGTTAATATTTTAATCATTTCAATGATAGTCCTGCAGGTGGTGTTGGAGTAACTAAAACTAGCCAGCTAAAATGGCACTAGCTGATTTTGTTTGGCCTTTGGTAAAAATCAGCATGTGTGGCACTTTTGACCTTCTGTACATCCAGTGTAATAATCACAAACCTATAGGTGGTGCTAGATGCTCCTACAATACCAAAATAAAATAAAATATATGTGATTATAAAATAAAGTACAATTGTCACTACCGCAACAACAATTCCCATTACCGCAACAGGCATGACAGTGTAGCAGTACATGAGAAGTGTGTTGCAGAGGATAAGAAGAGGTAGCATGTTTCGCTAACAGTAGTGAAGGCATTATGACTCGGCAAAAAATTGGTGTGGCTCGTGTTAGGAATTTATTTACCTTAATATTGATCAGATATTGATAGTCAAAGCTTTTTACAAACAAGCAGTATCTCATGTTGCGGTAATGAGAATCAGTTTTGTCATGTACAGGGGCTGGAGAAGAAAATTTTAATTTTAAAGTGTGAAAAAAAGAAGGGAGTTAGCATACCTTGTATCCATCTTGAAACTCCCTCTCTTTGTGATGCATCTTGGGAAAATAAAACTTCATTGAAAGAATGCTGTAGTCTTTACAGGAACAGAACAGTTGTTGCGGAGGATGAGAATTGCATTGATAGACACCATGTTTTTAAGCAAAAAAATGGAATTTTGAGAATTAAACACTATTAGGCATTATGTTTTACCTTATCACAAGGCATAATAAACAATATGCATTTTCATGTAGTTTTTGTTAATTCAATCTAAAATGTAATCAAGGATCCATAGAAATGAATACGGACTCATTGCGGTAATGAGAATTTTAGCCCAAAATGTATTAAAATTCAATAATAATGACTTTTTAATGTGTAAATCACACACTGTACAAGAAGAGCACAACATTATCTATTATGTTGTGTTTTTTTATGTTGCTAAATTATTACTTTTAATTGTGAAAAGGTCACGGCCGTGGTATATCTGTGGTTTCACAATGGGCTGTTATCCACAGGATAATCAGCCCTGGCCTTTAGCTTTTTGACTTTCCTTAGAAGATATAACCACATTGAAAGTCAGCCTCACACATGTGAATGAACCAGTGTGTGGATGAAATTGCAGTCAGTTGGCAAGTAATTCTGTGCATACTTTGAGACAAGTTTTTTAAAAGACTCATGCAAAAAATCTTAGTTTTGGAAAAGCTGTAGGAGGCGAGCAAAGCTTGACCTGATATGTTAATTTGTAACCGCCCTTGCCCTTTTTTCCCCCTGAAGCTCTTAGTGGGGCAGATAGCCAAAACAATTGTGCATTTTGTGATAAAAGCATGAAATTTGGTACACTTATAGCCAAAGACATTCTAAAAATAATTGGATATGGAGCCATCTTGAATTGTCAATATGGAGGCCATGGCAGCCATTTTTCAAAATGGCCACTAGCAACAAACATTTAGGTATGTGTGATGGATATAATTTGATATTTAGGACACAAATTTGTTAAACTTGTTTTCCATACCATTATGAATTGCCTTTATCATACACCCCACCCACCCCCATCATGGAATATTCAAGATGGCCACTAGTTTTCAGCTGTGAGGTGGATTGGTCTCAGTTTTCTAGATGCAGAATTTGAAATTGGAACATGAGAATTGCTTGGAAGCTTCCATCTACCTCACAATTCAATATGAACGCCCATTTCATTAAATTATTTAACTCCAATAAAATGTAATGGAGTGGATGTCAAAACTAGTAATGTCACGATTGTAGATTTTCTTGGTACGATTATTGTCAGCGAAATAATCACGGTTTTACGATTATCACGATTATTATGCATTAATTAATTTCACACTATAAATGTGTAAAATCACATGAACCCTCCTTATAGATCTTTTAGTTTCATTTATTTCCATGTGCTCCTGCTTTTTCTTTTATTTCTCAACACAACAGTGATGGTTATAAGTATGTGTGGCAACTATTTTGTTCATGTATGAAAATATAGTAGCCATACAACAGGGCTTGGTAAGGTTGGAGTGTTTTTGAGTTGATGTAAAAATAAACGATGACCATTTGTGAAATTCCACACTCATGTGGACGTGAGTTTCTGCCTGTCGTCTCACCCCAAAGAGCTACACGGACCCAGAACCATTACAACCTCACACTGTGTGCACACAAACTGCAAAACTATCCATCAAAAATTTTTTGAGATGTGCCTTAGCTTGTCACATTGCACTGTAAGCCCAATGACTTCATCACTCGGAGACGCTGCTTGTGTAACTTGTTTTCGTTTTGTGCGAGTTGCGCTGATCTACTGTATATGGTTCCGCGTCGCGGCATAATCTTTGGAGAGTCACAGTGTTGAGGAATCTTTACGAATAATTAACCGTGGCAATTAAAATCGCGGTTAATCGTGAAATCAAGTAATCGTGACATCCCTAGTCAAAACACAGCCAGGGCACACTGGTGACACCACTGCTGTGAAAATCAGCATGGGGTTCAGTGTCAGCTAAATACACTCTGCTTTGTAACGCCATGCTTTCTGGAGTCAGTAATCAATGTACTGGTTCTGGTCATAGTTTAGTAGTAGTGTATTAACTTTCTCAGACATGACAGCTGTAAGACTGCAATTCACAATGGTATAGTAAAGAGATCTAATTATGTCCTCAGTATCAATCCCACATAAGAAAACTGTTGTTATTGGCGGCCATTCAGAAAATTGGCCGCCATGGCCGCCATATTGAAAATTCAAGATGGCTGCATATCCAATTATTTTCAGAATGCCTTTGGCTATAAGTGTACCAAATTTTATGCTTTTATCACAAACTGCACTATCCCTCCCTATTTTTGAGCTAAGGTGCTCCACTATCCACCATGAGGCTGACAAGTCAAACATTAGCATGACCCATAGGGTTACAGTAACTCAGATTATGGGTAATATGTCAGGTTGAAATACACCAAAATTATCCTCTAAAATGTTCATCCAATCAGAGATAAGATTTTTTTTGTGGCTGCAGTGCAGAGGTCTTGAATTAAAATTACTTGTGTCAGTTGATTTTTGCTGTTGTTCTTGTCAGTGGAAAGGCCCTAACATGGACTGATTTTGGTTTGGTTTTGAGTCGATTCTTGCAGAGCACAGATGATAAAGACTTGAATGTCTTTCATTGAACAGCTTCACTTTCTCAATATTTTTGTGTGAAAACAGTCAGCTTTTTAGGAATTGAATTTCAGGACAAAACTGCCACCATCAGTAGCTTTTGCAAGAATCTAAACATTGCACACTGCATGAATGTTTCTTTGTGTTTTGTGTAGGCACAGTGACTATAAGGTGGTTTCTCCTGCTCTACGGGCAGTGGGCAACATTGTAACGGGAGATGACATCCAGACTCAGGTAGAGGGTCACTCACAGCATACATGTTCTTTCTACAATGATTTCGTCTTTGTGAGGGATCATACACAGTGTTACATGTGGCCATCTGATCTCTGTATGTATTTCTGTCATCTCAGGTAATCTTGAACTGCTCTGCACTGCCATGTTTACTCCACCTCCTCAGCAGTCCCAAGGAGTCTATCAAGAAGGAGGCGTGCTGGACTGTGTCCAACATCACAGCAGGAAACAGAGCTCAGATCCAGGTGCAGTTTGTTTCAACTGGGCTCAGTGTGTCATCTGAAGAATGTCTGCTGTTCTGGTGTAGCTGACAACATTTGTTGCCTTGCCAGAATGTGATCGATGCCAACGTCTTTCCAGTGCTGATTGAGATCCTTCAGAAGGCCGAGTTCCGCACAAGGAAAGAGGCAGCGTGGGCTATTACCAACGCCACCTCTGGGGGCACTCCTGCACAGATAAGGTATGTTTATTTACAATGTGCTGAAAGTAGGCAAACATTGATACTTTGACTGTTCCCTTATGGATAACCGGGAACATTAGTTAACTAACTTAATAGGTTTAACACCCACTTGGAGAGGCCTGACCTGGCATCTGACATGCCAGAGCTCAAGCAAAGCCTCATAGCACCCACCACACTCACCCTATAAGACAGGATGTGCTAAACCTGCTCAAGCCACCCCAACCAACAGCCAACAAAGCAGCCAGACCTGATTATATCTGTGGCAGCACCCTCAAACACTGAGGTGAGTGGCTCAGTGGGGTCCTTCTCCAGCTATATCAGTCCACAATGACCTCAATGACCACAGGCCCATTGCTCTCACATCTCTGGTCATGGAGGCTTTATAGAAGCTGGTCAAGTCCCAAATCATGTCTGTTACAGATTCAGTCCTAGCCCTCTCCAGTTTGCTTACTGTACTAGAAGGGAGTGAATGATGCTAAGCTGGTCCTGCTATAGACACCATTCACAGCATCTGGAGTTTAGTCGAGGCTCTGCCATCTGAATGAAATCATTCAGATTTAAAGTCTTTCCAGGTAGTTTACATGGGAAATACTCATTCCAAATGAGGGTTTACACAGGAGATCAGTTTAATCGCCTTTATTTGTGTCTGTGCACGGTTTGGGGCAGGGAACGTTTCTGATTGGATAGGGGCGTACAGACCAGATTAACATAATAAATAAACAGTAATCCGTATGACACAATGAGACAGAAAGAGAGACAGAGAGAGATGCAGGACAGACGGTAATGACAGTAGCTTACAACAACATTAATGAAAGTAATAATATTATAGTTATAATTCTGGCTATTGTGGTACAATATGTTTAAAGTATATATTAATATCTGATAGTAGGGCTGGGCGATATGGCCTAAAAAAAAAATCTCCGATTTTTTCACAAAAAATCTGATTCACGATTTAAATCGATTTTTTTCCCCTCCTAGTTAAAAAAATTCATATTTGCTGCCTGTTAGCACATACCTGGGGTCCAAAACTTTCAGTATGTGAATAAAACCCAGCTTTTCCACGGTAGCCTATATATGGGCACCATATCTCTAGCAATATACATGGCGACTGCATCTGTGATCGCTTTCCACTGGACCTGTATTATCATATGGCAGTGTTTCCCCTACCATCATACTGGATCACAACAGAAGTCATTTAAGGTTACCTTTCCTATAGAACAGGTCTATACCTTGTCCTTTTATTGAAAAAATAATAGCCTTGTGTTACAGGCTGAGCCTGATCTGTGTGGCTTGTGTGTGTGTATATGTGTGTAGTTGATGTAGGAGGTATGTGACGTTAGCGCACTGGGTGTGGTGTGTGACGTCAGACGGATGCGCCCCAGGAACCACAATGAGCTAACACAAGCTAAAGGAGCTAATGGTCTTCAGAGGTCCCTTTACTATGGTTTATGGTTTACTATGGTTCGGGGGTCTGCCAGCTTGGCGTTGGTAACATTTATTTACACAACGGCATGTCATTTATGTCCCTACACGGTACGCCTCTAAATTCCTCCTCTGCTCTCTGTGTCACGCACGGTGGAGTTCGGCCCTGCTGCACACACACGCACATAGACACAGGTGTGCACACAAAAGCACTGAAGAACTCGTTCCCTTTCTTGACAACGAGTTCCTATCTGCTCGCTGCCACGTTAGGGGGGAGGGGGAGGGGGGAGCCCACTCTGAACTACGGGAGCCCAGCGTGGAGCGGCGGTGGCAGATTTTAAATAGAAACTCGATTTTCACTAAAACAAATCGGCCTAAACTACAAATTTGAATTAATCGATAAAATCGATTTATCGCCTAGCCCTATCTGATAGTATACATATGTGACAATAATCATATGTGTATAATAACAGTAGGAGCAGGAGGCATCTGGTAGGACCACGGCAGCAGCACAACCACACACATCACACTATCCAGGCACCACTGTGATATGAGTTAACCTGCGAGACAGTGGAGCACAAAGGCTCCAGAGAAGAAGCTGAGTTAGTGACATGCAGTACGGCCAAGTTAGCAAGATGCAGTAACAGGGTGAGAGAGAGAGAGAGAGAGAGGGAGAGAATTAAATGCACCACGCTGCCACAGAATAATGGCATTCGTAGATGGTTTTTAGTGGAGCCACAGCTAAATCAACACTGACAACTGAATTTAAACAGGATTGCATTTACTATTTGAAAGTTGGAAAAAAAGTTAAGTAATCAATAAAAATAATTTCCCTAACTAAACCTCTAAATACAGAATTTATTAAAAAACTTAATTAAATATAAAGTTAACTACTTAATTTCATTACCATTTTTTTTTTTACGTAAACAGGTATTTGGTGTCTCTGAATGCCATCAAACCCATGTGTGACCTGCTGACAGTGATGGACTCAAAGATTGTGCAGGTGTCTCTCAATGGTCTGGAGAACATCCTCAGACTGGGAGAACAGGAGGCCAAACAGAACGGAACAGGCATCAACCCATACTGTGCACTCATAGAGGAGGCTTACGGTACAGCTCTGCAACACATCACACAGCTAACAAACACTGTACAAAATAAAACACTCACATAGACACCTCCATGAACTTGTCAAACAGATGGGACAGGAATTTCCATCTTTTGCAGCTGGTCCCCTCCAGAAATACTTCAGTTATATACAGGTTTGTTACCTGATTAACTTGAATCAGTTGTTGTCTTGCTAAAATACATTTATCTTGACTCTGGTTGAGACATGTTCTAATGAGATTATATACCAACGGATAAAGCAGGTTTTACTGTTTTACTGTACCTAACAAATAGGGATGTAAATCACCAGTTTCATCATGATACGTTATATCGATTCTTTGGACAACGATATGATATTTTCTGATATTACAAAGTCTACCGCGATACGATTTTGATTCGAAACGATTCAGGGTCTGTAATCGATAAATGGGCATTTAATGTATATACATATATATATATATATATATATGTGTGTGTGTGTGTGTGTGTGTGTGTGTGTGTGTGTGTGTGTATATATGTACAACCCCTGGCAAAAATTATAGAAATCACCAGTCTTGGAGGATGTTCGTTCAGTTGTTTAATTTTGTAGAAAAAAAGCAGATCACAGATATGACACAAAACTAAAGTCATTTCAAATGGCAACTTTCTGGCTTTAAGAAACACTAAAAGAAATCAAGAAAAAAAATTGTTGTAGTCAGTAATAGTTACTTTTTTAGACCAAGCAGAGGGAAAAAATATGGAATCACTCAATTCCAAGGAAAAAATTATGGAATCATGAAAAACAAACAAACAAACGAACACTTCAACACACCACTAGTACTTTGTTGCACCACCAGCTTGCAGTCTCTGAGGCATGGACTTAATGAGTGACAAACAGTACTCTTCATCAATCTGGCTCCATGACATTGACCTTATGTGTCTTTCTTCAAGGAATGTTTTCACAGTTTTTTCTCTATGGCAAGATGCATTATCATCTTGAAAAATGATTTCATCATCCCCAAACATCCTTTCAATTGATGGGATAAGAGAAGTGTCCAAAATGTCAACGTAAACTTGTGCATTTATTGAAGATGTAATGACAGCTATCTCCCCAGTGCCTTTACCTGACATGCAGCCCCATATCATCAATGACTGTGGAAATTTGCATATTTTCTTCAGGCAGTCGTCTTCATAAATCTCATTGGAACGGCACCAAACAAAAGTTTCAGCATCATCACCTTGCCCAATGCAGATTCACGATTCATCACTGAATATTACTTTCATCCAGTCATCCGCAGTCCACGATTGCGTTTCCTTAGCCCATTGTAACCTTGTTTTTTTCTGTTTAGGTGTTAATGATGACTTTCGTTTAGCTTTTCTGTATGTAAATCCCATTTCCTTGACGCAGTTTCTTACAGTTCGGTCACAGACGTTGACTCCAGTTTCCTCCCATTTGTTCCTCATTTGTTTTGCTGTGCATTTTCTGTTTTCAAGACATATTACTTTATGTTTTCTGTCTTGACGCTTTGATGTCTTCCTTGGTCTACCAGTATGTTCACCTTTAACAACCTTTCCATGTTGTTTGTGCTTGGTCCAGATTTTAGACACAGCTGACTGTGAACAACCAACATCTTTTGCAACATTGCGTAATGATTTACCCTCTTTAAGGAGTTTGATAATCCTCTCCTTTGTTTCAATTGACATCTCTTGTGTTGAGGACGGCACGGTGGTGTGGTGGTTAGCACTGTTGCCTCACAGCAAGAGGGTTGCCGGTTCGATCCCGAGTGTGGGAGCCCTTCTGTGCGGAGTTTGCATGTTCTCCCCGTGTCAGCGTGGGTTCTCTCCGGGCACTCCGGCTTCCTGCCACAGTCCAAAGACATGCAATGTGTGGATTTGATGACTCTAAAGGTGTGAATGTGAGCGTGAATGGTTGTCTGTCTCTATGTGTCAGCCCTGCGATAGCCTGGCGACCTGTCCAGGGTGTACCCTGCCTCTCGCCCGATGTCAGCTGGGATAGGCTCCAGCTCCCCCGCGACCCTCAAGAGGATGAAGCGGTTAGAAGATGAATGAATGAATCTCTCGTGTTGGAGCCATGATTCATGTCAGTCCACTTGGTGCAACAGCTCTCCAAGGTGTGTTCACTCCTTTTTAACTGCAGACTAAAGAGCAGATCTAATCTGATGCAGGTGTTAGTTTTGGGAAAGAAAATTTACAGGGTGATTCCATAATTTTTTCCTCAGAGTTGCGCTATTCCATAATTTTTTCCCTCTGCTTGGTCTAAAAAAGGAACTGTTACTGACCACAATTTTTTTTCTTGATTTCTTTTAGTGTTTCTTAAAGCCAGAAAGTTGCCATTTGAAATGACTTTAGTTTTGTGTCATGTCTGTGATCTGCTTTTTTTTCTACAAAATTAAACAACTGAATGAACATCCTCCAAGATTGGTGATTCCATAATTTTTGCCAGGGGTTGTATATGCATGTGTGTGTGTGTGTGTGTGTGTGTGTGTATATACATATATATATATATGTATATACACACACACACACACACACACATATACATATATATGTGTGTATGTATGTGTGTATATATATAAGTGTCACCAGCAAAACACCCCCACACCATCACACCTCCTCCTCCATTCTTCACAGTGGGAACCAGGCATGTGGAATCCATCTGTTCACCTTTTCTGCGTCTCACAAAGACATGGTGGTTGGAACCAAAGATCTCAAATTTGGACTCATCAGACCAAAGCACAGATTTCCACTGGTCTAATGTCCATTCCTTGTGTTTCTTGGCCCAAACAAATCTCTTCTGCTTGTTGCCTCTCCTTCGCAGTGGTTTCCTAGCAGCTATTTGACCATGAAGGCCTGATTCGCGCAGTCTCCTCTTAACAGTTGTTCTAGAGATGGGTCTGCTGCTAGAACTCTGTGTGTCATTCATCTGGTCTCTGATCTGAGCTGCTGTTAACTTGCGCGATTTCTGAGGCTGGTGACTCGGATGAACTTATCCTCAGAAGCAGAGGTGACTCTTGGTCTTCCTTTCCTGGGTCGGTCCTCATGTGTGCCAGTTTCGTTGTAGCGCTTGATGGTTTTTGCGACTCCACTTGGGGACACATTTAAAGTTTTTGCAATTTTCCGGACTGACTGACCTTCATTTCTTAAAGTAATGATGGCCACTCGTTTTTCTTTAGTTAGCTGATTGGTTCTTGCCATAATATGAATTTTAACAGTTGTCCAATAGGGCTGTCGGCTGTGTATTAACCTGACTTCTGCACAACACAACTGATGGTCCCAACCCCATTGATAAAGCAAGAAATTCCACTAATTAACTCTGATAAGGCACACCTGTGAAATGAAAACCATTTCAGGTGACTACCTCTTCAAGCTCATCGAGAGAATGCCAAGAGTGTGCAAAGCAGTAATCAGAGCAAAGGATGGCTATTTTGAAGAAACTAGAATATAAAACATGTTTTCAGTTATTTCACCTTTTTTTGTTAAGTACATAACTCCACATGTGTTCATTCATAGTTTTGATGCCTTCAGTGAGAACCTACAATGTAAATAGTCATGAAAATAAAGAAAACGCATTGAATGAGAAGGTGTGTCCAAACTTTTGGTCTGTACTGTATATATATATTAGGGCTGACCCAAAAAATTCGAAGCTTCGAAGCTTCGTTCGATGGCACGGGATTCGAAGCGTCGAAGCTTCTGGGGAGGCCTTAAACGCAACACTAACACCGTCAACGAGCCACGAGCGTAGTCAGAGCCGCTCTGAGTCTGGTGTCAGAGACACTTCTGATCCTCTGAGTTGCGCATCTGTTTGACTGTTGCAGTGTGTGCCGAGAGTTTTAATTTAAGGTGCTCACAGACTTGGGCGCACTATAAGCGGAGCGTTGAGCGCAGTAGTTTCCAATAAAAATGTCTGTGAAACACTACATTACCCCCAATTCTTTCTGTCATGGCGATGTGAAAAATACATTTCGAGCAGTCTTTTGAGCGACATTGGTGCGCGGAGCGGAGTCCGCACGGTCGTAAAATCTGAGCTTTGCGCGCACAGGGCTTGCGGACGTCCGTCCGCGCGGACCTCTGCGGAGTCACCACTTCCATAGTCCAGCGCACTTCCTCGTTAGTTGCCTGTAAAA
Source organism: Epinephelus cyanopodus (assembly GCA_026686955.1). Lineage (NCBI taxonomy): Eukaryota > Metazoa > Chordata > Actinopteri > Perciformes > Serranidae > Epinephelus > Epinephelus cyanopodus. The sequence continues at coordinate 1,507,574 of CM048919.1, forward strand.
ATGTCCGTGAAAAATCCCCCGATGTTAAATATACATGGCGAGCAGTCACTGAGAGAGAGCGAGAGAGCGAGCGAGAGCACGACTTGTCGACTCCTGGGGGGGGGGGGGGGGCGTGAACTTGTGCCTCTGGAGTCGACAAATCGCCTCTTCTGTTAATGCCCTAATATATATGTGTATATACATATCTATATATGTGTGTCGGGGCCGCCCCAGGACACGTTGGAGGGATTACATCGTCTGGCTGGCCTGGGAACGCCTCGGGGTTGACGGAAGTGGCTAGGGAGAGGACTGTCTGGGCTTCTTTGCTGAGGCTGCTGCCCCCGCGACCCAGACCCGGATAAGCGGAGGACGACTACATATATATATATATCTATATATAGATATATATATAGATATATAGATAAAAGACATCCTGGCTTTCTCTATCCACTTTACATACTAACTTGCCATTACAAAAATAAATAACAGTGCATCCTTTTGTACGATATCAAATGTTGGCAAAAGTGTTGTACATTTCCTACTTTATATAGAAACAAAAAAACAAACAGTTGAAATTTTTATGTATGGCCAAATCTGATTTGACTGACATAATTCTAATCTTTCTGCATGCCACACCTTTTACATGGATGGGGTGTCTTGGAACAGGAAAAGTGTTGACTAACACATTTTTAACAAATTTGTGACAAAAAATGAGTAAGTCTTTTGTGTGCATAAAAAAGACCTAGATCTTTTGACCTAAACCTGTAAAAAATATGAGAAATACAAAAGTAATGTGTTTACATTTTTGTTCAGTGTTGTTGTGTGATGTGTAGTATAGAAGTAGAATGAGCTATGTATGTGTTGGTGCACCCCATCAGGATTGGACAAGATCGAGTTCCTGCAGAGCCATGAGAACCAGGAGATCTATCAGAAGGCATTCGACCTGATTGAACACTACTTTGGTGTAGAGGAGGAAGACGCCAGTCTGGCTCCTCAGGTGGACCAGAGTCAAGGCCAGTTCGTCTTCCATCAGCAGGAAGGACCACTGGAAGGTTTCCAGCTCTAACCCTGCCTCACCTCCTCTGCCCTTTCTTTTTCCTGGTCTCTAATCCACTGCTAGAGACAGTGGCCTGCTGTCTCTCTTGGGACCTAAAGCCGTCTCTGCTGGGCCAGCCTCACCAGCCCCTCCACACACTTTGACTTCTACTATGCCCTTACACCTACTCTGGAGAGACAGGCAAATTTGTGAACATGGAGATCAAAAGTGAAAGCAAGTTTGGCTCATTGATGCTGTTCGAGACTGCAGGAGCTTGAATGGAGAGCTCAGCTTTTCTGGTTCCATTCCATGTCTATGCCATGGAAAGCCAACTCATGTTAAAGAAAAAAAAACTTATTTTTTTCTTTGTTGCTACAATATGATTTTCCTCTGACTTAATTTGCTATTATTTTGTACCATTCTAAATGATAATGATGTTTGTGTTACACTTAAAAACTGGTGTTTCCAAATAAGCATCTTTATCTCTTTTTAAATGTGAAACTACCTCTTCAGTCTTCAGAAAAAAATGGAACTGAAAGAAAGTAAGGAAGGAAAGAAAAGCCCTGAACGAACAGATAAAGCATCAGACAGACCATTTTCTTTAATTATGGATACAGGGTGAAGTGGCTGACCTGTCAGAGGACTGTTTTGGGTATAAATACAGTACTGCTTTATAAGTCTGAAGCAGCTGCACATGTTCTCTGGGTTCTCGCTCCTCTCCTGTGGGTTTAAAGGACTTGACGAGCACCTGGAGACCGAGGGTCTTCTATTTATTTGTCTTCTGGGGGCTGTGGAGGAGCACCTCTCTCTCTTCTCCACCTTCACCTCTGAGCGAAGGCAACTGCTTCATGGAGTATGTAACTGGGCTGCTGGTCCAAGTTAGTTTGAAATCTCTAACAGTGTTGGCTGTTCAAAATTGTTTTCACTGCTTATTTTAAATGTTATGCATTTCAGAAGGCAGTATCTGGGCAAGATTAGTGCTCTCTGTTACATGAAGCAGTGAGTGCAACAATCTTGCTAGTTAAATGAGATTTATGTTGTGGGGTTTTTTTTAGTTTGCCACTCTGAACTAGCAACATAATATATCTTAAATTATTTTTTCTTCTTGCAATCATTTTTTTGATATGGGATTAGTTGACTGACTTTGAGGGTTTGTATATTATATATACGTATATGACAGAGTAAAGAAAGTGTTTAAGTGGCTGTGAGAAGGTCTGATGCAACTATGTCTTCTGGCTGATATACAGTTGTAATATTTCCAGTCCATCACTGCTTCTCCTTGATGCACCCTTTTCAGGGTTCTCCCTTTAGTTTCTGTTTTATTTTAAAAGGTTTGTTTCCTCAGAGTCTTTTCACTTTGATTTTTATTTAGTCACGTTCTGATTTTGTGGTTGAAGTCTTAAGATGGAAACAGTTTTTCTTTCCTTCCCTTGGCTCTATCCCAGAGCTGTGATTTGACAGTTGGATACATGCACATTTGAGTACATCACCATTAACTGGTGGAGCACCAAACATGAAATCAATCTGTATGTATGTGAAATGGTAAATAGGCTATTTGTAATGCAGAAATGACATCAAGCACATTCAATCATGTATAGTTCTCTATTATTTCTGGTTTGTATGATTGTATATTATTTTTTAGGTTTTGGTAGGTTATTTTTTTGTTTTTCTTCTGGTTGGATATTGATTTGCTCTGTTGTTGTGGCTCTCAGTAGAAGTTGCCAATTAAAACTCCAGCAGCTCTTGTACAGGAGTGACTGACTGTATGCAGCCACAGTGTGTGGTTCCTCACACTAAATGGATCACAGAGGTGTGACAGCGAGGATGGGTCAAGCTTTCTGGAATGATGCCTGCTCCTCTCGGTTGAGACGCATACTTATATTGTGTAACAATAATTAATAAATTAATCTGTTGAATACAAACCATACATACCTGCATTATTGTTTTCATTCTAATTGTCATATTTACTATTGAATTGAGTTGACAGTAAATTGCTGTTTTCAGAGGAATATAAATAAGTACATTTACATAACATGGTTTTTAGTATCTGTACATCCATCCGTCTGTAAATCCCATTCTTGTAAACACGATATCTCAAGAACACCTCATCTTAATTTCTTAGAGTTTTGCACAAATGTTCATTTGGACTCAACAATGAACTGATTAGTATTTAATGGCCAAAGGTCACTGTGACCTTGCATCCCTGTGATATCTCAAGAACGCCATGATGTAATTTCTCCAAATTTGACACAAACTTCCGCTTGGGTTCAAAATGAACTGATCACAATCTGGTCAAAAGTCCAAGTCACTGTGACCTCACAAAACATGTTTTTAGCCATAAATCAAAAGTTATGCTAATTATGACAAAATATTACACAAATGTCTAATAAGATATGATGAAGTGATGAGCTTTTTTTATCCCAAAGGTCAACTTCTCTGTGCCATCATACTGCCTGCAAAGACACTTCTGGCCATTACTCAGTGTCATATCTCAGGAACAGAGGGGGAGACATTTGGTCAGATTCTGAACTGGTCACTCTAATCTTGGGTGTCCACCTTCAAACTGTGCTGATTGTGAAGATGTTTGTAAAGCATCCATGTTTATTTTTAACAGACATGGATGGGAAAAAAAATGTACTTTTGACTCCACTGCATTTATTTAACAGCCATAGTGTCTTGTTTTCCAAATTACATTATCATATCATAAAATAATACAATGTTAAACATTTAAGAACTTCAGAAAAAGATATTTTCATTTTTCTTTAAGTACATTGTGCAGATTATCCCTCTGTACTTCAGTAGTATTCTAAAAGCAACTTCTATTATCTATTGAATTGGCATATTGAAAACTGTGGTGTTGGTACTTTTACTTAAGTAACTGATAGGTCTGAATATGCAATGTATAATGTATCTAAAAGTGGCTCCCTCTCATCTAAATAAACATGGGTGGATCTACCGGGGTGGCATAGGGTGGCAAATGCCACCCTAAAAAAAAAGCCATGCCACCCCTGCTGCCACCCCAGTTGGCCGCAACGAATTCAAAGAAAATGTCAAGATGTCAATTCAAGAAATGTGCGACTGCGCAGAATGCAGCACGAGATAACGCCAGAGCGGCAAGAGACTGCTTTGTTTGGAAAACTGAGTGGAGCCAGAGGGGTAGCCTATTCCAGAAAGAACTCTGAGTATGTTAACCCTGAAATGAGGCAAACTCTGGGTTTTCAGTTCCAGAAAGAGAGGTAAATCAAACTCTGAGTCGGAGAGCTCTGTTGCTGTTATGTCGTGATTTATGTTTTTGTTTCTAATAAACTGACGTGTTCACTTAAACAGTTCCAAACCTATTATTAGTGACCTGTCTATTGATCTAGTCACCAGTAAGCATATTAACCCCCTTCACACATAGCTCTCTGTTGCTGGCATTTGTTTGTTGTTAAATATATTTAGCTATGCAGCTGCTGGCACTGCAGTATATTCTGTCTGCACGTGAAGCAGCCTTACATTCACATTACTTTTATTTGTAGTGTAACATACTTGCACATTCTTACTACATTACTTAATATGTATTTGACTTTTACTATTTATATATTTACTAGTCTACACTGCTCATACCTGGTAGCCTGGTTCCAGATCATAGACCCCGCCCACTCAACTGAGTAGGCTTGTCTCACTGGTCTGGTATATGAATATGCGATTTATCTCGTCCAAACGATGGACAGACCAATGAACGCCGGGGGTCTAGCGATTAGCCAATCAGCGCCACGCTGATGTCAAGCTGTACGCCGGTGGGTAACTAGTGAGGATAGCAACATTGGCGACCGCTGCAGATCCTACAGACCACATTAACGATGCTATCGAGGTATTTCACCACTACTCGCGTTGACGGAGGACCAAATTAAGGAAGCTGCTAAACTGAATTTAATGGCGATGCAGCTGGACGTGCATGACGACAGAGACATTTTAAACAGGCAATGCTCGCTTGTTTTTGGCACCCCTGAGGCATAGATACTAATGACGTCAGATTCTGGGTGAGTCGTTGATCTCTACTGATTGGTTAGGGAAAAAATCAAATTCCCTCCCCCTTTTAAATTGCCTTCAATGGAGGCGATGTCAGACTGAAGGTTCTGCGAGCTTCAGTCTGACACTCAGGCTACATACCTGGCCCATAGTGTATTTATATTTAGTCATATTCATTCATTATTTATACCACACTTACACCTCGGCCTATACTGGTAGAATCTTCTATATTGTAGTCATAGTTGAACCCTAACATTGATTATACTACAATCACAATAAAGTTGAATGTTGTAACTGTGTTCTTGCAAAACTGTATTATATGTGATAGTATATAATCAGATCATTCCAGTCCTAATGTGTAGTGTCTTAGTATCTCAAATTAAATAAACCATGTATCAAAAGAAGTGTGGGTATTGGTTGTACACGCAGCTCAGTCAGTGCGACATAACTTCCGCTGCGCAAAGGGTTGTGGGTCTGAATGGCCAAAGAAGCATGCTGACATGCATACTGTGGCCCAATACTAAACCACTCCATACCCACTACCACTTCACTACTGAGTGTCACTCCAAATCAAGTTACACTCGCAGCTGTGGAGGGCACTCCTGATTAAGGGGAAGTGTATGAAAGAGAAGCCAAACCATGGGACGCCCTCGCCACTCTACCGGAAGAGGGAAGCAGATGTAACCATGGATACCGACAGATGCTTTGTGGAAGCAAAATAGAGCAACAGGCTATTAAAAAAAACATTTAAACATGAATTAAAATGAGTTAAATTTAAAAAAACTTTAATAAGTCAGATAAGAGATACATTGCAGTGTAATCAAAGTAATTAACTTGTTCATATTTTCTAGACACAGTTCACACATTCACAGATGAACTTGATTAATTAATCTGGGCAATCTTACTCCCATCCCTGCTTTGCAGCATTCCCTTTTTAGCAAAGAGACTCATTTTTTATTTGTAGATTGATTAACTGCTTCTGTCCCTGTGAACACATAATCATATATTTTTTAAAAATCATGAGAATGGGATGAGGACGTTTTTAGATAGTTTTAAATAGTTTATTTAAGCATATGGACGTGTAGGTTTTAATCTTTTGATACCAAACATTCTGTGAGTTTGTTTGAGACTGCAAAGTCAGTGTGAGGAAAACAAATGTGAGTGTTTGATCTAAAATATTTTACAAAGTAGAAAGACGGAACTCTTACAGTACGTTGTTTTCTCCATTGTGATGTTGCGCTTCCTGCTGGGCTAATCAGAAGCCTGCACTGATGCACACTCACTATCTAAGGGCTGAGCAGTCCCCTCGCACTCAGCAATAATTGGTTTGGGACGGCCCTTAATATGGCATACTGCATCTGACATACTATGTATTGGGACACACTAATTCTTTTTCTGGCATACTAAATATATGGTAGTATGGGTATTGGAACGCAGGGCGGGAGAGCACTCCTTAACCGCCATCTTCCGGGAGAGATGAAGCAAAAGCACAAAAAGTAACCCAGCAGCGCCAGTGACATGTAGTGTGTCAGAGTAATAATAACCTCAACTGTAGAAGTCTATTTGAGGCAGTCTATGCTTGAAACATTTTAGTATTAAACCTTCTGCATCAATCCAAATTAAAAACCGTCCAGCGTCAGTCACACAATGGGTTCAGAAAGTAATCTTCAGGTTTTTTCACTTTATGTTATGTTGCAGCCTTTTGCTAAAATCTTTAAATTCGTTTTTAATTTAATCAACACTCCTTACCTCATAATGACAAAGTGAAAACAGAATATTTGAAATTTTACCAAAATGATTTAAAAAACAACAACTCTTAACTGTCACATTGGACCCTTTGCAGTAACACTTTCTATGAAGGTCTATTCTATAATGCATTATGAGCACATTCATAAGACATTATAATGCATTTATAAGGCTTTATAAAATTAGTTATAAAGATTTCAGTGCATCCCAACCTTTTCTGGCTCTCGACTCCACTTTGATGTCACAAAACAGGGCTCAACAATAACGATAGCCCAATTGCCCGGAGCAAGTAAAACTCAAGGTCGAGCATGTAAACTAACAACTCAGTTGCCCGATTGGGCAAGTCGCTAAAAATAGTATAAGTTAATCAGTTAATAACTGATAAAATAAATGTATTTTAAAACGTGATCCTTCGGCTCTGATGCAGCGGTCTCTGCCTGAAGTCACAGGCCCACGCTGTGTAACAATGTCATGTCCACAGCCCCCATTGATATTATTTTGCGCTACGGACGCTTCATATAATAACATATACTATTTATGGTGTTATGTTATTGTGTCATTTCTGTCTCTACATGGTCACGCATTAACAATTCTCCTCTGCACTCTGTATCGTGCACGACGGCGTTCCGCCACACACACAGGTGAGCACGCTAGAGCGGTTTGGCCGCATTTTCCTGACCAAACCTGACCCGAGCCCAGTGCAGTTTGTCAGCTGACAAAGTTATAGTTATGGACACTGTGTAAATAATCATCAACCGACTGCTGTTACGCACAAGCAAACAGCGTAGCATGGCACTCATGCTGAGCTTGTGTTGCGTTCAGGAGTTGTCACGTAAACTTCCAGCGCTTAAATAGGTCATAGCACAAAACAGCAGCATGTCAAGTGACTTTTTACTTTTATTATATTAAATACAATTGTATGTTCCTAAATCTTGAGACACCTCATATGTAAGCTAGACAGACTTTTCACCTGCTTATACTGTGCAGACATGTACTGTATGTACTTAGTCCTAAAGAGCCCTCAGTAGATACACAGAGACATCCCAGCAGGCTGTGCTTTGCAAGCATACAAAAAAGTTTCACACATGTGAAAATTATTTTTCATGCGTGTGCTTCACCTCCGCTGCTACAACTCCATCCTAGGGGGTGTGTTTTGTGCAACAGGTGGATGTGGTAGTCTACTGGTAGAGTAGAGCAGGGCAGAGAGATGAAAGCAAAATATATTAACCCGGTGTTAATAAAGCAGAACTGGAGAGAGGGGTGCAAAATAAATAGGGGTTGGCATGGGCGCAAAATTATAGATGGAGAATGATTGACAAATTTTTCACTTTAAACCCTGACACTTTCATATTTGTGTAGGAATTAAGCTACAATACATGTTGTTTTAATTAATAAACACAGTGTGCATAAAGATTACATAACATAAAAATAACTGCAGTCTTTGTTAATTGATAGCCACTTAAATTAAACAATTTTTATAGGGCAAGTAAAAACTGACTTCGGGCAAGTAGATCTCTGACCAACTTGCCCAACCGGGCAAGTGTAAAAAAAACCTTAGCATTGAACCCTGCAAAACCTTGGTGACCCCAGACATTCATTTTTCAATCCCCTAGAAAAGTCTTAGTTTTTTTCATGAAATACAACAATAAATACAAAAATGATGAATAAATATGAATATGTGCCAACATGAGAATTTGTGGCAATAGTAAAAAATTCTATAATCTATTTAGAGATATTCCTTGAAAATGTTTCTTGAAAAAAATATGTAATATTTCTAGTAAAAAGTCGTCATATTTCAAGAAAAAAGTCGTAAAATATTAACGAGTCAAGTCAACATTTCAAAAAAAGAAAGTTTAAAAAAAATTGAGAGAATTAAGTTGCAGTATTCCATGAAAAAGTTGAAAAATTTCAAGAAAAAAGTTACAATATTTGGGGCGAGAGTTGGAATATTTCATTAATTTAAAAAAAAAAAAAAAAAAAAAAAAAAAAATTCTATGTAAAGGTGGTTTTGCTTAACTCACCATATTTAATGGGATGGTTGAATTTGTATTTTTCAAATCATTATAAAAAAAAAAATTTAATTGACCAATTGCCAGAAATTTAAGGCGACCCCTTTTGAATTCCATTCGACCCCACTTGGGGTCTTAACCCCAAGGTTTGGAACCACTGGTTTACAATAATTTATGACAACTTATAACGACATTTATGAGGTATTATGAGTGGTGGACATAATGTATTATGAATACAGCAATCTTTTTTTTTTTTTTTTTTTTTTTGGAATCTCTTTTTACTAAGAGTTTGAAGGTGAGGCGTACATTCAGGGGGAGAGAAGAAACAGAAAAAAGGCACATAAGACAGTTATAGGCAAAATATACCTTACATGATAACTAAGGATTCCTTCATCAAACTCTCCCCGCCTCTACAGTTCATCGACATTCTTAGTCACATTAACCCACCGCCTCCCTCCCCCACATCCCCATCCCCCGATCCCCCCACCCTCGATCCCCCCAAAGACAAACATTACAACAAAGCGAAAACACAACAAAACTCAAAGAAATAAATAGAGGAAACAAATAAATCAACAACAACATCTACAAACAAACAAACAAACAAAAAAAGAAAAAAATAGCTCATAACATAGCAGATAAAAAGGGGGCCCAGATTTTTTCATATTTGTCCACAGAATTCATATTACAGTAGATGATTCTTTCCAATCTTGCAATTTTTGAGAGGACATTAAACCAGTCTTGGATAGTAGGAGCTGAGGTGTTTTTCCATTGACAATATAATAATTTTTTAGCGACTGCGAAGGCCACTGCTAACCATTTGTTATGAGCCTGATTTGTAAGTCTGGAGAAAATCCCCAAAAGGCAAACCGCTGGGTCTGGCTCGATATGAGTTCTTATTATTTTACTCACACAGTGACAGATCTCAGTCCAAAATTCTTTAATTGTCCTACAGTCCCACAACATATGCAGGTAAGTCCCCTCTTGAGCTGAGCATCTCCAGCAAAGCCCAGTTGGTCTGAGGCCGATTCTGTGCAACTTACTAGGAGTCCAATGATATCTATGCACCGTTTTGAGTTGTGTTAGTTTTAGTGATACCTCCTTAGAGACTGAATGTGCTCTGATCCAGATCTGGTTCCATTCATCTTCTGTTATAACATGTCCCAAGTCTGTACTCCACAAAGCTTTAGTGGCTTTAAAATTTGATGTCATTTTGTCAATCAATTCTTTATATATTCCAGTTGCATTTATTTTACATTGAACATTTGCCAGTAAACACTTATCCCAGTATGTTGCCTTTGGTGGATCTTTACTTTTATGCCTTAAGGTTGCAATAGCACTTCTCAGTTGGAGATATTTCCACCAGGCCAAATGGTTCGGTGAGATTGCTGTATTCATTTCTGAGTATGTTTTAAATTCAGCACCTGTATACAGGTCAGCAACCTTACTGATATTGGATTTATGAAATTCCTTCCATTGAATTGGCTTTTTGCCAATAGTTATCAAAGGGTTGTTCCAGATAGGTAGCCATGAAGACTGCAGCACAGATTCCTTAGTAAGTTTATGAATTAACCTCCAGATGGAGTGTATATAACTCAGACAGGGGTGCGGCTCGCCTTTCCTCTGCTGTTTTAATATGTAGCATCCTCCAGTTGAGCAGGAGACATAAAATGTTGCTCAATACTAGCCCATGATGGTCTAGGGTAAGGGAGTTTGACTGTTTTTACAAACTTATTAAGTGTGATAGCCCAATGGTAAAGCCGAAGATTAGGCAGATTAAAACCACCTTTCCTCTTGGGTGTTTGTAAAATTAGTGAACTAAACCGTGCCCTTTTCCCATTCCATAGGAAAGCATTAAAACCTTTGGAAACACAGCCTGAAATAATAAAAATGCATATATTATATCAAAGTCGAGTGTCTCATTAATCATCCACAAAAGTCTGAGTGAAAATAACCATTCATAACTATTAGAAAACCTGGTTTAAAAACAGCTCATTTTGCTGTTTCGACCACTTGCCAGGACAGAGTGGGCGTGGCAGATAACGCTGTGATTGACAGCTCCTCGTTTTGATTGACATCTCCCTGGCTCAGCAATGGCTGCCATAAATTTCATCCAGCCGTATATGTTTGAGCCCTCTAATGATTCAAAGGACGAAGCAGAAGCTGAAAATGATTCCTTTCAGGTGGTCACTGAATAATATGTTTCAAAATGTTTTGTGATTCATATTAATGTTACTTCGTAGAATAGTTAGCATAACTTTTACATGCAATGTTAGCAGGAGGCTGGCGCTTTGCCTTTCTTCACTGAGATATGTTTTCATTGAAAACATAAATCTGCTCCATTTTTCTGATAATAGCCTTTTTCATTCAAACACATCCAGTCTTAATAGATTAAATATGTCTTTACTCTGACACACACACAGACCCTCAAAGCGGGAGAGACCGGTGCCGGCCGGCCATCTCTCTGGCGTTGTGTAAAAGTATTTGTCCGCCTCAAATAATGTTCCCCTCTGGCTAAAATTGTGCTTTTTCCCGCAGCATCACCTCCGCGATTGGGGATATGTTTATGCGTAGCAAAGCTAACTGCTTGAGGTTCGGGTTAGGGGTGAGGAAGGGTGCACATTACGTCCCCTCCCCACGAGCCGACACCGGGACCGGGCCCGGGGGGCAAGCCCGGCCGCTCACAAGCCGATCAATAGATAGATAGATGGAAAGATAGATAACGTTAGCTAGCTAGATCGCTAACGATAGCTAGCTAGATAGCTAACGTTAGCTAGCTAGATCGCTAACGATAGCTAGCTAGATAGCTAGCTAACGATAGATAGATAGACAGATAGATAGATAGATAGATAGATAGATAGATAGATAGACAGACAGACAGATATATAGGCTATATAAAATTAGTTGGGTGGCTAATCGCAAATGGCTATGAAGAGACGAGTTGGCTCAGACTCAAAGAGGCAGATTAAGCTGGAGCAGAAAGGTTTTGTTGCGCTGCCACTGGGGGGCGGGATGAGACAACAGATGGATGATTTATGATTGGTTTCGAATTTATTGCGTAATAAATCTGAGAGATAACCACGGCCCAATCAAACCCAATTTCAAGAATGTACAAAAACTTAAAAGACAGATATTTCGAATTTGGATGGAAACTGATTTCTAATTGTTTTACATGTTTAATATTATGTACATAAGACCCTACATAGTTCGAAGGCTATTGTGGATTTGGGTTTCCAGAGGCTTTAATAAGTTTATCAATTTGTTTAAATATATTTTTAGGTATTTGAATTGGGAGCATATTGAATATGTACATCAATTTTGGAAACACCATCATTTTTATAGAGGATATTTTACCCCAGAGGGAGAGGTTGAGTCCCTTCCACCTCTCAAACTGCATTTTCATTTCTTCAAGTATACTAGCATAGTTTGTTTTTTGAATATTTTTTATCTCAAGAGGAAATTTAATGCCAAGGTATTTAATACCATGCTTAGGAATGCTGATGTTATAGGCACTCAAGTCAGGCATAAATGCTGCATCAGAAAGGGGGAGGGCCTCTGTTTTAGACCAATTTACTTTGTATCCAGAGAAAGCGGAGAATTGTTCTATGGTTTCCAGGACATATCTAACTGATTTAGAAGGCTGTGAGAGGAACAGAATGATATCATCAGCATATAATGCCAGCTTGTGGACCTCGCTTCCAATTAGCACTCCTTTGATGTCAGAATTCTGTCTTATTGCAATAGCGAGAGGTTCAAGGGCCAGGATAAACAGCAGAGGAGAGAGAGGGCAACCCTGTCTGGTGCCCCTATGAAGTTCAAAATTACATGATGCTAAACCATTAGTTATAACTGAAGCATGGGCACCAGAGTATAAGCTGCTTATACAACGAATAAAATTTGGTCCAAAGCCATATTTCTCAAGCAATTTGAATAGATACCCCCACTCCACCCTGTCGAAGGCCTTCTCAGCATCCAAGGCCAACGCCAGGAAGGAGTGGGGGATTTTCGTTTCGCCCATTTAATATTCAAGAGCCGTCTAATACTATCTGATCCATAACGTTGCTTAATGAACCCTACTTGGTCAGGGTGCACCAATTTCATTATCACCCGTTCTAGTCTATTTGATAACACCTTAGCATAGATCTTTATGTCACAATTCAAAATGGATAGAGGGCGTTGACTCCCACAGAGAGAAGGATCTTTATTTTTTTTAGGGATTAAAATTATTGATGCTGTGTTTGAAGATGGAGAGAAACAGCCATTTTGAATAACTTCATTATAATGGGATAGCAGCAGGGGAGTAATTTTATTGTGAAACGTTTGGTAAAATTCTTGTGGAAGTCCATCAATACCAGGTGTTTTCCCAGCAGCCATTTGATTGATAGCTCTATTAATTTCCTCACCTGTTATCCCCTCCTCTAGTTTTTTTTTTGTCTTTGTCAGTAATAACTGGAATATTAATTTTATTGAGGAATAGCTCTGCCTTTTGATTGGTACTGTCATGGTTTGAAGGAGTTATTTCAGATTGATAGAGTTGTTCAAAATATTCCCTAAAAATATCATTTATCTGTATTTCATTAACTGTTTGATTACCCGATTTATCTTTAACTGCAGTGATTACATTTCGGGTTTTGATTTTTTTGAGCCTAGATGCTAATAGTTTAGAAGCTCTTTCTCCATCTTCATAAAATTTAGCTTGTGTCTTAAGAAGTGCAAATTCCGCTTCTGTGGTGTACAAAGAGTGAAGCTGGAATTTGAGACTGCACACTTTACTAATATTCACTGGTGTAGGATTCTTATACAAATCAGTCTCCGCCACTTTCAACAAGGCTTCAAGTTTCAATTGGTTCTCTTTCTTTTGTTTTTTCCTCCGAGATTGGTATCCCATTATCTGACCTCTTATATACACTTTTAAAGCTTCCCACAGAATACCAGGGGAGGATACCGAGCCCACATTGGATTTGAGGTAGTTATCAATTTCAGTGCCGATGTACCTGCACAGTTCCTCATCTTGTAAAGTACTGCCATATAAGCGCCAACTAAAGCGCTGAGTAGGCTTTTCAGGGAGAAGAACAGCCAGTTCTACTGGGCTGTGATCAGAGATATGGCGACTGCCAATATTACAGGATAGGGTGTTGTCTACCCAAGGTTTATTTACAAGGAAAAAATCCAATCTGGAATGTGAATTGTGGGGTGTGGAATAAAACGTATAGTTTTTCTCTTTCGGATGTGTGAGACGCCAGATATCCACTAGTGCTTGGTCTTTAATCAGGGTTTTTAATGCCCTTTCAGCCTTGCTATGTTGTCTAATTACAACTGAGGGTGACTTGTCAATTAAATTGTCCATAACAGTATTATAATCTCCCCCCATCACAAGGGGTATATCTCCCAACATAGAAATATGGTTGTTAATTTCATGAAACACTGAGCCATCTGAGCTGGGAGGGGCATATATATTAACAAAAGCCACCTTTTCCTTATTAAATTCTCCTATAGTAATGACGAATCTCCCAACATCATCTGCGATATTTCGTAGAATGGTGAAGTTCAAATTTTTGTGAAACAGAGTAATCACACCTCTACTTTTAGTGTTGTAAGTACTGTAAGAAATTTGCCCAACCCAATCCCTAATCAATTTCACAGCTTCTTGTTGAGATAAATGTGTTTCTTGCAGAAATAATATTTGACATTTTTGACTCTTAGCAAAATTCAAAATTTTCTTCCTTTTTATAGGCTGTTGAATACCTCTAACGTTCCATGTCATAAGGTTAATCCTATTGCCTGTGTTCATTGTAAATTGTTACTAATTTTCAGCACAAATAGACCAGCCCTAACCAATCCTGATGCAAGGAAAAAGCAAAGCAAAACAAAACAAAACAAACAAACAAAAAAGAAAGAAAAAAGAAAAAGCAACAAAAAAAAAAAAAAAAAAAAAAAGGAGGGGGGGCCCCTCTCATTCCCAAACTATGAGGGTGATACCTTACGTGCCGTGATGGCATCTGAAACCCCACGGACTCCCGCCATCACCCTCTTTATACATCAATGTAAATTATATCTGGGGAACAGAAGCTTCTTATAACTGCAGAATGGGGTAATGAGCCCAAATATAACACTCAAAATAATCTGATTGTTATAAACGGGCTTGGGACTCTACTTTGATCTATGATTTTTTAATATTTAGACATTTAAGATGTGTTCATTCAAGCAAAAAAAAAAAAAAAAAATAGATAAATAAACTGAGGAGGGATATTTCATATTACAGGAAACGCACATGTACACACACACAAAAATAAAACTACAACTAATAATCAGTATCCCCCTAGCCAAAGTAGTCCCCACATCCCCCCTCCTTCTTGCAAACAGTAGGATTTTATCTCCCCACTGTCATGTATGACCTGTACTCAATTTAAGTGATCAGAGCTTATTATCAGTTTATTCTTACTTGCCGGGGCTTGAGGCAAAGTGTCCACTTGTTTTTCCCTGATGTCGTCTTTGGGATTTAGAGCGCTGCGTTGACCAACCTCCGCTGGGGACGGCTGAGTCCGCCTGAGCCGGTTGCGCCTGGAGGTGTTGGTCTCCGCTGATAGTCCCGTCCTGCAGGAGGGCCCGTCTTGCTTCACTAACAGTGCCGTTTGGAGTAAACACTTTAAGTTTAGCTGGAAATACCACATGCGATTTAAGCTGTTTCTCTTTGAGCTTCTTTCTGATCGGGGCATATAGATTCCTCTCCTGGCGGAGTCTTGCAGAGAAGTCATGATCGAAAAAGATCCGTGATCCCTGATAATTAATATCTCTCTTGGCCCAGGCAGAGTGCAGCACTTTCTGTTTCACGTCCCACTGCAGAAACACAATAATAGGCCTGGGGGTCGATTCCGCTGCGGCTTGTCTGTTTGTGAAAACTCTGTGTGCTTGCACAATATTTAAATCTTGTCCAGGGATTCCCAGGGTATCGATAATTAAAGTTTTAATAAAGCCCGACATGTCGTTGCCCTCACTCCCTTCTTTCACCTGGCTGATCCTGATATTCAGTTGTCGGGATTTATTTTCCAAATAATCCACTCTGTCTGTTAAAGCCTTTTGTTGTTGCAACAGGTGTGTGAGGGTTTCAGTAACATCACCATCACGCTGCTCCATC
Organism: Epinephelus cyanopodus; assembly: GCA_026686955.1. Taxonomy (NCBI): domain Eukaryota; kingdom Metazoa; phylum Chordata; class Actinopteri; order Perciformes; family Serranidae; genus Epinephelus; species Epinephelus cyanopodus. The sequence continues at coordinate 1,523,487 of CM048919.1, forward strand.
TGGTTTATCCTCTCCTCGGCGTCTGCCACGCGGTCCATCATTGTCTTCAGGTCGGATGTCAAGCATTTCACTTCGTTTTGTAATTCATTGAAGTCTTTTTTTATATCTGCTCGGAGTTCTTGGAAATCACTTCTGAATTCACTGATTTGGCCAGTGATTTCAGTTTTAAGTTCATTAAGCATACTCTTGATATTCTCCTCCATTGTGTGCGTGGCTTGGCGTCTTCCCTCTTTGGATTTAGTGATGAAGTTATGCGTCACGGCTCCCGATCTTAAATTCATGCCAAAAAGCTTCTTTTGGCCATACTTCTGAAAGGGTTGAAGCGCAAGTTCCCTTTAAATTTAGTTATTATTCCATACGAGGGTTAGAGCGAGCGCTTCACAGCGGCATCGCTCATACGTGACCTGGAAGTTGAAGCATGAGTGAATTCAGCATTCATAATGCTTTATAACTCCATGTCAAAGTGACAACAGTGAAGGAATCATCTGAAGTCCTGGGTTACATAAAGTGTTGGGAAGGGTTACTTTAAAAGTAATCAACGTATGTTACTGCGTTACTTTCTAATAAAGTAACCAGTTACTTTACTGCGTTACTTCCTGTGTAAAGTAACTTAATCACTTTAAAAGTACTTCCAACGTTACTCCCTGATAAAAGTAACTCAAGCACTTTTAAAGTACTTTTGAGTATTCTACATTTCCTATTGGGCAATGGACCACAGGATGCTAAGCCTAAATTTTTTTGTCTCCAAAATTAAAGTTATGGACCACTTCACTGAGATCCAATTCTTCCATCACAGCCGTCACTTTGACCAGTGGAAACACAGAACGATCTGCTGCCATAGACAACTGTATGACAACAACACCCCAGCATTTTTAATATTTCCTCTAGGGATGTTACCACACAGAGTAAAAGGGGGAAATGATGGTGTGAAACAGCAGAGGCACTTTGTCAACCCGCTGAGTTAACATTACTGTCATTAGCATCTAGATAGCAAACAATGATACATCCTTACGGTTGGACATAAAGTAATAACATTTACAAAGAGTGGCGGGGCTTTTACTCACCACAACTGCAGAGGCTCCCAGCTTCATTTGAAACAAACTACATTATGGACGTCCGTTGTTTATTAATCCCTCTGTGTGTTTATATATTTATTTTTTATCCGCTCTGTTGCCATTGTAAAGTTAACATATCGCACTGTCATTTCAAACTCAACACTGTCAAACTCAAGCCCCTTATAACCTCGGCTAGAGAATTCCTCCATTTTCTAAATAGACCTTTATTCTGAAACATTTGTCAAAACTTCCTCTGGAAGATACAGTAGCTTGATAGTTTACTTATGGCACTTCAAAACTAGCTCCTGCCATCTGCTGACGCTTTTAGGTGACTACAAGAACATGTCGGCTGGCATGTGAACAGACACAGTTCTGGCAGTGACTCAAATAATAGTCAAAGTAATAAAAACAGGACAAGAATAATGCGATGACATCACACACGTCATGAAAGACGACCGGGGATAATTGGTGGCATGTTCCAGGCATAATGCAAGTCCTGAGTCTGAAATATGTCCGTCAGCAAGTCCTACTCCACCTATTTAGACTCCACCATAGACAATGGCAGCATTTCTCCAACCACGTAGCGAGCCACAAGCTCCATGGCTTCTTTCAGACTGATAGATTTAACGTTATCTCCCTTATTAGACCAAACGACAGCCGTTGCTGTTTTGGAACTGAAGTACCAGTGTTCTAAAAGTAACGGAAGTAACTGATGTCTTGTTTAAAAATGTACTTAAATATTTGATTGGCCTACTCAAACAGCAAACTAACGTGTAAGGTTACTTGTGACTGCAAAAAGTAATCATCGCGTTATACCCAACTCTATATGTAACTTACATTGCACATAATATATACCATTGCTTTAGCCAGTTATAAAGACATCCAGAGTTTGAAGTTTCTTCAATGAAATAATGCCTTATAAACATCAATAATGTGCTATAGTATGACTTTGTGAGCTTTAAGTGAAGTGAGGTGTATTCTCCCCTCATCACTGTATGAGGTTATTAGCATTTGTATGAAAGTAAAAAAAAGAATTAATGATCATCAAAGCATGTTTCTTTATTTTGAAAAAATGAAAAGCAGTGTAATGCCAGTTTTTATCCACAGATGAGGGATCTTTTTCATTAAATTTTCTTAGCGGATTTTATGCAACCCGTTGGCCAACAAAGCCTATTTATTATTTTCAACAATAATGAACAGCATATTTCGTTTCAGCATATGTTATAACAGCCAGCCAATAATGTTAAATCTATTATTCCTGCCAAGCCATAATCCCACTTCTAGGATTGGCATGCCTGCAGTTGGCATGCCAATTGCACACTCCCTCAAAAGTATATATGAAAATTTTTGAGATCAAGTTCCAGTAATTATATATTGATTTCACACTGTTGGGTATGTTTGATTTGTTTGTATGCATGCAAGTCTTGTACTGATGTCTTTTCCTATTTATGCTTTTATCCATGTTTTCCAGACAAATCAGAAAAAAGCTGCCGGGGAGGGCAAAAGAGGAAACCTCTTGGCCATAATTCAAGAGAGGAAAATTAAGAGGAAACAGAGTCCACTCTGCCCAAACCCATCAAAAAAAAAAATCAGAGAGCGTGTATTAGATGATCAGTTCTCTGATGATGAGGATTAAGATGATGATGGTGGAGTCGTTCCCCAAAAAGTTTTTGAGGAGGCAAAAAAATATATAACAAAAGAAATTCAATGAAGTTTCTCTGCAACTGGAGGAAAACCAAAAAAAAGTAAGGGAGTTTTGAATAGGCCTGAGCAAAATGTATGCTTTTCTTTCACTGTTTGATTTGACCTGCTTGCCATATCACCCAAAGTGTATGCAGGTCCTAAAAATGTTACATTTAATTTAATTTATCCATCTTTTACTTTGTATTTGTCAGAATGAGTCAAGCTTCTCTGTCTGAAAGCTCACAGTTGATGTGACACATTTTTAAACCTACCACTAAATACTGCCTTTGTACTTTATACTTGCATTTAATGAAATCTAATGAAATTTAATTTTATTTTATTTAATGAAATTTAATGAAAAAGATCTGATACAGGATACAAATCCTCTACATCAGACTCAAAACAGTAACAGTCACACAGTGCAAAAATACTCAATTATTCAGTTAAAAACTTCAATAATCTATACATGTCATTTAAAATACATATAACAAAAATATCCAAGATAAATTCCACATTACCTAAAGAATAATCAGCCTACAAAAAAATCACATCTTTACTTTGTAATTATCTAAAAAGTCCTCATTCGACCAGAATTTATCAAACCAATTTTTTAAAAGAATTCACTAACAGAGCCTGCACTAATTCCTCTGGAAGCTCATTCTATACTCTTGCAGCTCTAAGTGTGAAAAAGTGTTTTCTTTTGTCAGAGCAACACATTTACACTTCTACACTGGACCACATATTCACTTCTTACCTGCAGTGCTTGAATAAATTAAATTAAATTAAATTAAATTAAAATTAGTTTAAGATATACTGAAACAGTCTTTGAAAATACCTTTTCAATATATCTTTAAGTGTCTGATACCTGTAGACACCCTGAACACTATAGCAAAACTAGATGGATATATACAGTATATCATGACAATTAAAAGTTTCCTGCTGAAAAAAAATCACTTCTGAAAGGGATTATTGAGCTGTGTAACCATTATATCCCCAAAGTAATTGTGTTTATATTCATCAGTTCACTGTGTGATGTGATATTTTTTGTATTGTATGCCAAAACAGCATGATATGGAGCTGCTCTTAGATAAGCTACATTAGGACAACATACAATTTAGATTTGGTCTTTTAGTGATTTCTGAATATTGACAAACTGTGTGCGTGTGCATCTGTCTCCACTACAAGTAGCTAGATAATGTCACTTAATAAATTTCACTAAAAATAGTTGATGTTTCTTATGTCAGTTAGTCATGACATATTTCCTTCTGTTGTAGGTTGGAGGAGCAGGAGAGGATCAGAGCAGCAGTTGAGGCTGAAAATTATACTCTTCGTGCCCTGAACATCAATTGAATTGAACTGAATTAAATTGAATTTGAATAGCATAATTTGAATAATTGTATTTATATACTGAATTTGAATGGCATAATTTGAAATTGAATTTACTCTTTGAAACTGAATTGCAATAATTTGAGACTGAATTTAGTAAAATGAAATTGAATTCTTTGCTTTGAAATGGCCTTTTATGCTAACTGCACATTCAATTCAAATCAAACTTTATTTAATAAACTGTAGTGCTTTTCATACATATAAAATGCAACTCAAAGTGCTTTACAAGTTAAAACAGAACAAAAAGTTTGACACAAAACACAAACAGTGTTTCAGACAGTTTAGTCAAATAGTTCAGTTCACAGATTCAATTTCAGTTCGCCAATTCACTTTTCACAAGTCAATTTCAGTTCTCAAAGTCAATTTCAGTTTACTGAGACACATTTCCCGTCCATAAGGTTGAGTAATCGAGCACAGATTCACAGAAGTCCTATTCACGTCTGTGACAAATGCTTTACTTAGCAGTTTGTGAGAGCTGAGTTAATGCCAAGCAAAAATGTCCCAGTACTAGTGTTGTGCCAAAAGAAGACTGCACCCCTTAACTCAGGACTCTATTAATGCTATTCAAATTCAAACTGAGTACTATTCAAATTCAATTTTTAAATACAATTATTCAAATGTATTGCAAAAGTATTCATACCCCTTGAACTTTTCCACATTTTGTCATGTTACAAGCACAAGCTTAAATGTATTTTATTGAGATTTCGTGTGATAGATAGATGTGATAGATAAAGATTTGTTACAAATAAAAACCTAAAAAGAGTGGAGTGCATATGTATTCAGCCACCTTTACTCTAATACCCCTAAATAAAATCCAGTGAAACTAGCTACCTTCAGAGATGCAGTAAGTGATTTGCATTTGTGAAAATACAGCCTGTTAGAGGCTGCAAAAGATTTGAGACTGGGGTGGAGGCTCACCTTCCAGCAGGACAACAACCCAGAGCTACAAAGGAATGGTTTAGATCAAAGCATAATCATGTGTTAGATTGGCCCAGTCAGTGTTCAGACCTAATTCCTATTGAGATTCTGTGGCAAGACTTGAAAATTGCTGTTCACAGACGCTCTCCATCCAATCTAACTGAACTGGAGCTATTTTGCAAAGAAGAATGGACAAAAATGTCAGTCTCTAGATGTGCAAGGTAGAGACATATGCCATAAGACTTGGAGCTATAATTGCAGCGAAAGGTGGTTCGACAAAATGTTGACTCAAGGGGGCTGAATATATATGCACACCACACTTTTCAGACTTTTATTTGTATAAAGTCTTTAACATCACATATCATATTCCTTCCACTTCACAATGATGCGCTACTTTGTGTCAGTCTATCAAATCAAATCCCAATAATATCCATTTAATTTTGTGCTAACATGACAAAATGTGGAAAGGTTCAGGGGGTATGAATACTTTTGCAAGGCACTGTATAGCATATACAGTACATAATATATACATATATACAGTATATATGTAACATGTACATGTATTGAATATTGCTAGTCACTTGGGCTGTTTTTGTTGCACAAATGGAAGAAGCTGACACTTTTATTACATGTGACAAATAGATTGGTTGATTAATATTTGTTCTCTTTCTAGCTGTCAGAGACTGCACCAAAGCTACCCAAGACCTCACAAAGTAAGTGCAACAAAAATACCACTCAAGGATTCTTGAAAATAAGGCCTGTATTTACTAAACTGGTATGAATGAAATTGTGAAAGTTTAGGCCCTGATGCAAGTTGGTGAATTGAGGCAAGGTGTCGCTGTTGATGTTTACATTGTGCTCTATTCTGTTGCAGAGTCTGACAGTGAGAATCCAGAGGAGCAGGAGAGGGTGGAGCTGACTCTTGAAGGAGACAAAGTAAAATATTTGTCCTGTTTACTATACAAAACATTGCCACGACAACCATAGCTATAAAACTTTAACAGCTATTCTATGTGCATTGTTTGGGTCATTTCAAATTCATACCAAAAAAAAAAGTAATACAAATATAATTTTTCAACCTGAAACTCCATGGCTTTGGTTTATTTTCTGTGAAGATTTGGAGAACATGTAAAAGAAAAAGAAATTCACTAAGTACACATGCTACAACACCCCATTTTAACCCACAGACACCAAACGAACTCACTCACTCAGTCTCTCATTCATTTACCCAACCACCCACCCACCCACTCACTCCCTCACTCCCAGACCATATGCAGAAACTGTGGAATGTACATCTGTAGTACACCTACTCTCAAATTCAGTGCATCATGTCTTGTGTAGACATGCACAAACAATTTTATCCACCTCAAAATTAGAGATATATATTTTTCATATGTACTATATTTCATTGACAGCAACTGAAATAGTGTTAATTTCACCATGTTTTGTATTTCTATTTTTTGTAAATCATTTGCATTCTCAAACTAATTTTTGAGTCATTTGTGGACCCCACCAAAAATTGACAATTTGGTTCTATTTTTTCCTGTATTTGTGTAGGTGTATAGAACCAAACAAGACCTCTGCATCTGTATTGGTTAGCCTACCATCGAAACGTAAAGTGTTTTGACTTTTGTATGCAAATGAACCTGCCCAATGCTTACCATTAATATTTGCAATAATGGTACAGTCATGGTCCAAGGATCTGAAAACTGTCTGGACAACTTTCAAAATAATTTCCAGAAAATGAAAGAGAAGACCGAAAAGGAAGTAAAGGAAAGCTCAACATATTCAGACAGCACAAACAAGACAGAGAGCTTTATCATATTCAGCAACCCTTTCAGTTACTCTCTCTCCTGAGTCCACTCCTAGATTTACCAACAAATAAAAACTATCAAAGAAGGACTCTCAGTGTTGGAGAGGGGATTCATGGAGTTCACAGAGAAAACTATGGCCAGCCTGCATCAGAAAATCTTCAATAATCAACCAAACAATGAGACCCACACTATGATTCTTCAGCAACGAGACCAAATCGGAGAACTACAACAGGCCATCAGAGAGCTGGAGGAGGACAACCAATCACTGAGGATGATGCTTCGGACAACAAGAGAGGAAATCACCAACATCAAACAGAGCAGAACCAGATCAGCACTAGAGGAAGAGGTTCACCACCAACCCATAATCTCTACTGCTCCTCCTACATCCTGCTATTCAGATGCCATCTCCCCTCCATCTGAAGTCAATCCCCCCAAAGCTCTCAAACCCCCAGTCCCCTTAATACCCCCTACCCCTCATTCTCCAGGCCCACTTACCCCCCCAAAATCCTCAGACCTCTCTGCTGACCACAAGCCTAACAACAGACCCAGCAAATCTTCACACAAAGAAATATTGTTTGTCTGTGACTTTAATGGGAAACCCATCAATATGGCACATCTAATTCCAGAGAAGAAATCTGTGAAACTTTGGAGTCCCACCACAGAGAAGGCCATGGAACACCTGTCCAGTGAAGAGTTTACAGGTGTAGAACATATCCTCATCCATACTGGCTCAAACGATCTCACCAGAAGAAACGGTGATATTCCCACAGGACTATGGCAGCTGGCAAAAGGAGCCATCAAAAACTTCCCAACTTCTTAAGTAATGATATCCACATTACTTCCTCGCTCAGATATTGCCCAAATCATTAACACTATTAACTCAGAGATCACCAGGAGCTGTACTCATCTCCCTAATGTGAGTATAGCACAGCACAGCAGAATAGGTTATCAACATCTGCATGATCACATCCATCTCAACAACAGTGGAGTAAAACTTTTTGCCAAAAAGATTAAAGAAACAGCTCTGAACAGAGAACACTACCCCCAAAACGACCAGCAACACCACAGGTACCCTCGCGATCACCAGCAGCACCAGAGAGACAGGCATCCTCCCCAAGAGCAGCAGAGGTACCCTTACACCCACCAGCAGCACCAGAGAGACCTCCATCATCTTCAGGAGCAGCAGAGTTCAGTTCAGTTCAGTTCAGTTCAGTGCAGTTCAGTTCTTTATTGTCCCTCAAGGGGAAATTTAGTTTGCAGTGCAATTAAACATACAAGAGACAATCAAGACAACGTCAACAACAATCACAACCATAACAACCATGAATAAAATAGATCAGATCAAACTGTCCATAGATAAAATAAATCTATAAGGGAATAAAACCATATGGAGTGCTTATAGACAGTGCAGGCAAATTGTTTCCATCAAGACTCAGTGCAAATTAAGAACAGTAATTGCACTTGGAATAAAAGAAAATTTAAACCTATTGCTTCTAACCTTGGGGAGCCTGTAACGCCGGCCAGCAGGAAGAAGAAAAAGTTCTCCTAAAAGTGGGTGGTCAGTGCTGGCCAAGATCGACTGTGCCTTCCTATAGACTTGTCGGTTGTAGATATCTGACAGAGAAAGCTGCTGTGTGCTAATTATCTCGCTGGCTACCTTGACAATACAGAAAGGCATTTTTTGTTCTGCACAGTGAGGTTTCCATACCAGCCAATAATACAGAACGTTAAAACCGACTCAATAAAAGATTTGTAAAATAAAACCATCAGTGTCTTGTCCACATTAAAAGTGTTCAGTCTGCACAGAAAATAAAGTCTCTGCAGACCCTTTTGGCAGATTGCAGACGTGTTGAAGTCATGATTCAAGTTTTTATCAATGACTGTGCCCAAGTATTTATAGTGCTCTACTATCTCTACTTGTGAGCCCTTAATGATGGTTGGGAAGGTAGAGGGAGAGTTTTTCCTAAAATCAATGGCCATGTCTTTTTAGGACATTTAGCTTCAGAAAGTGGTTGTCGCACCACTCTACAAAGTCTTCCACGACTGGACCATGATCGACATTTCCTTCCTGGAGCAGGCTGATGATTATCTGCGAATTTCAGAAGATGCCTGTCCTTGTATTTGCTCTTGCAATCACTTGTATAAAGAATATACAATAAAGGAGACAGGACACACCCCTGTGGTGAGCCTGTGGATGACAGCCGCTTCTGGGAAAAGGCTTCATTAGCCCTTACAACCTGCGGCCTACAAATTAAAAAATCTAGCACCCATTTCACCATTCCAACATCAAGATTAAAATCTGACAATAATTTATTGATTAAAATATGTGGCTGGATTGTATTAAAAGCTGAAGAGAAATCTAGAAATAAAAGCCTAGCATGTGTTTTTGTTCCCTCAAGATGCTTGTACAGGTAATTGATCAGTGTGATAGTTGCATCATCTACCCTTCTGCTGGCCCGATAAGCAAATTGCATCTGGTCAAGCTGGCCCTGAACCTTTTCAATAAGAATTTGTTTGACCAGCCACTCAAAAGTCTTCATCACTATTGAAGTCAAGGCTACAGGCCTTAGATCATTAAGCACCTTCGGAGACTTGATTTTAGCCACGGGGACTACAATAGACTCCTTCCATGGCATTGGGACCTTATGCTGGGAGAGTAACAAATTAAAAAGATCAGAATAAATGTCACATAATTGGTCTGCACAAACTTTTAGCAGTTTGCCAGTGATCATATCAGGCCCAGGGCTCTTTCTGACATTACATTTGGAGAACGTGCTTAACAGAAATGGTGCTGATTGTAAGCCGGGGGTTGACAGTCATGTCATTTAAGGAATCAAATATATCACAGTGATCTTTAGTAAAATAATGTTCATCATTAAAACGTAAGTAAAAATCATTCAGGGTATTTGCAAGTTCTGAATTTGAGTCAAAACCATCTATTGTGACTTACCCAGAATTCTTCTTCTTATCTTGGCCTGTCATGGCCTTCATACCATCCCATACAGCCTACTGTGAAACTTCCCCTCTATTTTACTTTTATATTGTAATTTTGCTCTCTTAATTTCATATCTAACTTCTTTTTTAGCTACAATCTTATTCTTGCCATCACCATGGAGAAAAGCATTGTGTTTCCTATGCAGCGCATCCTTTACTGCTTTGTTCAACCAGGGTTTATTATTCGGAAACACCTTGACCTGTTTAGTAGGGATAATTAAGTTTTTCAAATAGAGAGTATAGAATGATATCACCTCAGTCATTTCATCAAGAGCTGAAGAAGAGTGCTTGAAAACGTCCCATTCTGTGCACTCGAAGGCTCCCCTTAGTTCCTCAATAGCATCCTCAGTCCACATCTCCACCTCTTTAGTGGCAGTTTTCCCTCTCTTAAGAAGTGGCTTGTTGGGATAAGGAGGATAATGTTATGGTCAGAAGAGCCAAGAGGGGGCAGAGCTATGGACTATAGGCACCCTTTACTGTACCATAGCATAAGTCAATAGTTTTGTCAAGTCTGGTAGGGCAAGAGACATGCTGATAAAAAGTGTTTATCGATTTCAGAATACAGTGATTAAAATCGCCAAGGACAAAGCAAGGAGCATCCGGAGAGATGGACTGGAGCTTTTGTGTAACCTTTTGTATGGCTGTTAAAGCATTTTTTGCGTTAGCTTTGGGATGTATGTATGCAACAGTGAGAAATATTTGGGGAAATTCACGGGGGAGGTAATGGGGCCGCAGGGACACAGACAACAGCTCTATGTCTTCAGTACACACAGTCTCTCTGACAGTGATGTTCTTGCACCACCGCTGATTGACGTAGAGGCAGACCCCGCCCCCTTGGGATTTCCCTGTGACAACAGCATCCCTGTCAAGCCTAACCGGCACTCCAAAACCGGTGAGAGATAGGTTCCAACTACATGTCGCCACTCGCGCAGCGCCAGTGCCGCAGCCTCTCCCTCACCTTTCCCAGGTGCATCAAAGGTTCCCTCCCCCAACCCAGGAGAACCACAGTGACCAGCAGTCCCTCCAGCAGCACCAGCGAGATCTTCCCCAGCAGCACCAGAGACATCTCAGCAGAAGCAGCAGCATCCCCACTATCAGCAGCAACACCGGGTCCAACAGCAGCAGCAACATCACCACCTTCAGCAGCTACACCAGACCCAGCAGCAGCTCCCTAGACCACAGCTGCATACACCCACACAGAGAGACTCCTACGCTGCTGTTGCTTCCAGAACAAAGGTTCCTTTAGCAAAATCAATTAGGCTAAGAGAGATTATCTACTTATCTGTCATAACATTAATAGGTTAAACTGACCATTTGGTACATTTTAAATCTGCTCTAGTACAAAACAAATTTTAACTCATCTAGATTTGGTATTGAATACTTTGTTGTGAAGCACTACTTTTTTAAATGAGAGAATAGCATCTTTTTCACTTAGCAGTTGGAATATTCAGGGACTGCACTCTTCAACCTTTGGATTGAAGATGTCAAATCCTGAATTTATAGATAGTAGAAATAACACTGATTTGATTATCTTACATGAAACATAGAGACATGATAGCAATCCTTCAAACTGCCCAAGTGACTATAACGAACTGAATTTGCCCTCCTTAAAATATCCCCACATAAAAAATGAAAGACACTCTGGGAGAATAATTATTTGGTATAGACAGGAACATCACAATTATATATTAACAGTCAATAAAGGGAAAACACATATCTGGCTAACAATCAGTAGAGGACTTCTTGAAAACTCTAAAGATGTTTATCTGTGTGCTATCTATTTACCACCTTCAAGCTCACCATATTACTCAGAAGAATATCTCCATGAAATTCAGAGAGAAATTCTGGTAACGCTTTAGATTACAGCCCGCAATTTACACCGTAACTATCGGGTAGTTACGGTGTAATCTGTTGTACTAATGGTGTACCAGTGTAGTACGTACCAATACATATATGTAGGTACAGGGGAACAAGATATTAAGTTATGGAATAAGGGGCTAAGAATTCGTGAATTTACAGAGAATTTATATTATGGCTATTTTCAACTACTGGGTACCTATTCTATTATAACAGGGTATGTGCGACCTGCTGATCAATAATATGGACGTTTGAGGGGAATTTACAGAGAACTTATACAATAGGTATTTTTAACTACTGGGTACCTATTCTATTATAACAGGGTATGTGTGACCTGCTGATCAATAATATGGACGTTTGGGGGAATTTACAGAGAACTTATACAATAGGTATTTTTAACTACTGGGTACCTATTCTATTATAACAGGGTATGTGTGACCTGCTGATCAATAATATGGACGTTTGGGGGGAATTTACAGAGAACTTATACAATAGGTATTTTTAACTACTGGGTACCTATTCTATTATAACAGGGTATGTGTGACCCGCTGATCAATAATATGGACGTTTGGGGGGAATTTACAGAGAACTTAAACAATAGGTATTTTAAGGGGGCATTGCAAAACTCTGTAAAAGTAGGGTAGACTGAGTACAGTTGAGACACTTTTTGCTTCTCCATTTTTTATCAGCTATTGCACAAAAACTATACACTGAAAATAAGTGATTTTTCATATGCAGTTTAATTTGTTTGTATACTCAGTTAATATTGATGAATAAGTTCATTTATAAGTTGTTTATTTTTTCCACAATCAGGTCATAAACATAAGGTGCATTTTTACCATGATACCGTCTCAACTATACCCCATATGTGTACAGTTGAGACAGTACCATGGTACAGTTGAGACACCTATTGAAACCCAGTGATTACTGAACATCAATTGTAAATGCAATGAACTTTTTTTTTTTTTTAAAAATGACAATTTGACAAGATATTTCAATATAAATTCATTCATCTTTATTGGAATTAAAAACAATGGAATATTATTGTTAACAAACAATAATAAAACACCAACAATAGCCTAAAATGTCAACCCTAAAAATAGGCTAAACAAGAAATTATGACATGCAACTGAGTGGTCATGTGGGGCTAGGCTCTGGCGCCGGCGGTGGTGTTTAGTTTTTATTTTACAAAGCTAAACAACAAACAACAAAGAAAAAACATAAACATTGATTCACTCCTCACAGTGATGGCATATGTAGCTTTGGCTGCCAGCGGTGCACTCTACATTAGACCACATGCCACATCTGGAGCACGACACCCACTGAACTACTGGCTTTGACCTTGAAAACCACTCCTCACACACCAGGCATTAGGTGTCTTCCATGCTTTTCTTCTTTTTTTCCCTCCTTCCTTCTTTTCTGCCAGGATCTTTCTTTTCACCTTCAAGGAGGACTCTTTCTTCTCCTCTTCAAGGGCCATCTTTTCAGGGGTTTCTGTGAGAATGGGTGCTGATCCTTTTCCTCCGGCACTGATGACTGACCTTTCTAGGGCCACCTTTAGGGTGAGGTCTGACTATTTCAGGAGAAAAGTCTGGAACAGGCTCCTGATGAACAGGAAAACACACACACACACACACACACAGAAAGACACATATGAATATTTAATTTTCAGAATTGTACAAGCAATATAGTATAAGTAAAATACATTTTCCTCACTTCAGTGGTGATAGTTTGCTCCTCTTGTATAGACAGAGGAACCTCAACTAATGTGAGGGTCACTTCCTGAACACCCTCAAAGTTTACTGTTATGACCGGCCCAGAAAGAGCAGTGGATGATGACAGGATGACAGTTGATGGTCCGGCTGATGTGAGGAAGGCAATGGACGGCTCTGGTGGACTGAGGTTGACCATGGATGGTCTGGCTGTTGTGAGGGAGGCAGAGAACAGCTCAGATGGACTAAGTTTGACCATGGATGGCCCAGCTGTTTTGAGGGAGGCAGAGAACAGCTCAGGTGGACTGAGGTTGACCATGGATGGTCCGGCTGTTGTCAGGGAAGCAGTGGACTGCTCTGGCGGACTGAAGTTGACCACAGATGGTCCGGCTGTTGTGAGGGTAGTAGCAGACTAACCAGGTGTGAAGGCAGCAGCAGATGGCCCAGATGTGAGCTCTAGACGGCTCAGAGAGAGATGCTTCTGGAGGGGGCCTGTCAGTCACTGATGCAGGGAGAAAATCATCTTTCTTGAAAATGTCTGCTTTGTAGGGCCAGATGCCAGTGCTTGAGAAACCCTTTTTTACATTCAGGGGTGACGCTGCCAGCAGCAAGGTGTTGTTTAGCAACTGTGGCAGGTCGTAGATGGTGAGCGTTTCCCCTGGATGCTCATGGTGCCACTTGCCCATCTCGCTGTTGAAGTGCTTCTTAAGTGGCCCATAGACAGCCTTGTCCAGAGGTTGTAAATGGTGCGTGCAGTGTGGTGGAAAGGACAAAATCACCACATCGTTTTCCCGGCAGAAGTTGATGGTTTCGATTGAAATGTGGGAGGAGTGGTTGTCCAACAGAAGCAGGACCTTCCTTTCTTGAGTATTTGGTACAGATGAACATTTGAGGGTGGAGATGCTGGCGCAGTTTCCAGTAACCACTAAAGCGATTTCAACATAACCCTGCCCCATACATCCATTCATGTCCTACTCATCATTTCATACATTCCATTCTTTTAAGTCAGATTATTATTATTATTATTATTAGTCCATGGGGCACCTTGTCCACTATCATGGTCATTGAGGGTTATAACGTTTGACTTTGTTTGAAACTCCATTAATATTCCAATATATCAATTTTATTGTATTAGGGCCCATATGTATTAAAACCAACTATATTCACTATTGTAGGAGCCTCACCTGACAGTTCAACATTTATTTTCTGTACCAAAGAGTGGAAATAGGGAATTATACATAACAAACAAATAACATATAAAATGCCACAAGGCAAATACGCACAGAACAAAAAAAAGGAGACCGATGCCATCCACCCCTTTATCCGTGGCCAAAAACAAAAGTGGGTACAGTTGTCTGCAATAATCAGACCCTTTTAAGAGCGTGGGTCATTCAGCTCTGAACTTAGCCGAGGCTCTGCAATTAACATCTTAATTAGCTCACCCATTTAGGTGCATTGGCCATTAACGTTACACTAATTGTACCTGGTGGTTACAAAATATTAATTCATAACCGGCCAACCGAGAAAAAACAGACAGATAATTAAACAGGCAATATAATAACATAAAACATATTAATTGCACCACTTTGTTCGGTCATCGCATTGACTGTTTGTTCCATTTCATTAAACTAAATTGTCC
Source organism: Epinephelus cyanopodus (assembly GCA_026686955.1). Lineage (NCBI taxonomy): Eukaryota > Metazoa > Chordata > Actinopteri > Perciformes > Serranidae > Epinephelus > Epinephelus cyanopodus. The sequence continues at coordinate 1,538,545 of CM048919.1, forward strand.
AAAACTGATCGGTGGCCTATTGAGATAACAGGAATCAATAACTCACGTCAGTCTGCCAGTGCGCATCTGCAGTGCCTCAAAGTTATCCAAAAATATTGGGTGCCGTTTTAGTTCTCTGGTCGCTTCCTCTGGGCTTTTGAAGATGTATTTGTTTCCATCAATAGTAACAATGAGCCTCGCTGCGTGCAGGATGCCATAGCGGTAATTTGTGCCGCTGAGTTTTTTTCTAATGTCCGCATATTCCGCTCGTTTTTGTTGGAGCTCCACAGGTAAATCCTGATGAATGTAGAACGGCTTTCCTTTCCAGGCCAACCTCTTCTTACCTGCCGCTCTTGATGTCGGGTCGGGGGCGGAGACTGCGGTGTTGTCTCTCCACCTCTGGTACCGGATCAGTGGGCTTCAGGTCCAGGACGATCTCCGCCATCTGCTCCTTTTGTCCAGTCGTCTCCAGCAGGCCTTCATCTAAACCCATCAGAACTAGATTATTTCTTTTACCGTGGGTTTCCAACAACGTCATCTTGTTTTTCAGATAATCCACGTCCTTGGTGAGTTCTTTAATAACTTTCTTATCAGTGCTGAGTTGATCCTCCAATTCCCCTATTCGTGTCTCAGCATTGTTCATCCTGTTCAGCACAGCTTTGGTATCTTTTTTCAGCCCTTTAATAGAGTCACTGAGTTCGTCAAATCTGGACTCAAATGAGGTTTTAATGCTGTTGATCGGGATCAGAAGCTGTTGTGCTCAAGCCGGCGATTCTTCCAGAGTCTTAGCGCATTTAAGGTCTGTGATTGCGAGAGGGACTAGCATGCCATTCCTCACTTGTCACATGATCTTCCTATGCGACGCCAAGAGCATTTTCTGCCAATGCCATTATAACCAGGACCCCCCTCTCAGCTGATGTCACTGCTCCCACTCTTCTCACTCCCTTCGTGGTGACAAGGAAGCCAGGTTTCTGGACAGTCACAAGCCCCGTCTCATCAACATTCCAAACATCTTTGTTGTGCTTCTTGTAGTCTGAGGCTAGCTTATCAAAGAAGGTTGCCACATTCAACTCATTGAAATTAGCATTTGTAGCCTGAGGCCTCCTGATGGACAGATGTTGGTGTCTCCGCATGAAGTTGGTAAACCAACACTCGCCCCTACCATGCCATTTTCTGCCCACTGTGGAGGACAAGGCAGCCTTTAGAAAGTTGCCAATTCAAAGGCCAATTTGCGAACCTAAAAAAATAATAATTAAAAAAAATACTTTGATAATGCAATTGTATTGCACTAGTCTAATATGTTTCATGATACGACTGAATAATCTCATGATGTAAAATGAAAGGCTATTTAAAAATGCATTTACAGAAAATTGTTATGCAACAAAACATCTGTTATGTATTATGATACAGCTTATCTGTCATTGTATTTAACCCAGTCTCTCCCTATAAGTGTTTTTAGTGCATTCCTACCTCTTTCGGGGGTAGCCCATCGTATAAGGCTGCTGCATTTCTGATATAGGCTACCAGGCTAAGCTCCTGTTCAGGAGTAAAAGCTGCATTGCAGCTCCTGTACCCTACTGAGGGCAACATGCTTGAGCCCTCTTCAGCCAACACTGTCTTCCTTTTGACATATCGAGCAAATGAAGGAACAGGAATGCAAAATTCCTTAGCTACACTCCTAATTGACCTCCCTTCCTTCCTCCCTTCATGCAGAAATAGCTTTGAAAGCTATTTCTCAAGACAAGTTCTGTAATTACCTTGTCCGCTTTCATTGTATTTATATCTTAACAGGAGCTGGCCACTACCATGGTGCTTAAATCAACTGATCTCAGGCACATCGATCACCCACCACTTCATCAGTGCATAAGTCACATGCAGCCTTATTTTTCGTCTTATTATTATTTTCTTCCGCCAGATATCGGTGCGTAACTTGTGCTAGAGCTCTGAGTGCACACAGGGTATTCATAAAACATAGATTCAAGATTCAATATGCACAGTAAAGACACACGTTTCCCTGCAGAATGAAATTTGTTCTTTTCTGTCACCAATTAACCCCAAACAATATAAATCTAATAAATCTGAAGTATAAAATAGATCAAAAATATATACGGTGCGCACTGTTTTAATATGATCTTGCTTAGTGTAATATAAATGTGCCTGCTGCGGCTGGATCTGTGAGCTTTTGGTGGCTAAGAAGGCTGTTAAGAGTGGGTCAGCTCGATCTTACAACTCCTTCTTAGTGAAAGATCTTCTTAAGCTAAGAGCGATCTGGGAAACGCAGCCATTATCATGTCAACATACAGGGAAAATGTGTCCAGAGTTTATGACATTTACCGGGAGAGCTAGAGCCATTTGACTAAAGCTGATGTTATTACTGCTGTAGCATGATGTTATTAGGCCAAATACTACATTTCTAACAGTGCCTGAGCTGATTTATTGACACAGTATGCTTGTAGGCTGCTGTAACGTTAGGTTTACAGAGGAAATAACGGGATGTAACTTAATCGTGTAAAAATATTGTTAGTGAAAGACACGGTCTTCATAAAACATAGATTCAAGATTCAATATGCACAGTAAGGACACACGTTTCCCGACAGAATGAAATTCGTTCTTTTCTGTCACCAATTAATGCCAAATAATATAAATCTGAAGTACAGTACAGGCCAAAAGTTTGGACACACCTTCTCATTCAATGCGTTTTCTTTATTTTCATGACTATTTACATTGTAGATTCTCACTGAAGGCATCAGAACTATGAATGAACACGTGGAGTTATGTACTTAACAAAAAAAGGTGAAATAACTGAAAACATGTTTTATATTCTAGTTTCTTCAAAATAGCCATCCTTTGCTCTGATTACTGCTTTGCACACTCTTGGCATTCTCTCGATGAGCTTCAAGAGGTAGTCACCTGAAATGGTTTTCCAACAGTCTTGAAGGAGTTCCCAGAGGTGTTTAGCACTTGTTGGCCCCTTTGCCTTCACTCTGCGGTCCAGCTCACCCCAAACCATCTCGATTGGGTTCAGGTCCGGTGACTGTGGAGGCCAGATCATCTGCCGCAGCACTCCATCTCTCTCCTTCTTGGTCAAATAGCCCTTACACAGCCTGGAGGTGTGTTTGGGGTCATTGTCCTGTTGAAAAATAAATGATCGTCCAACTAAACGCAAACCGGATGGGATTGCATGTCGCTGCAGGATGCTGTGGTAGCCATGCTGGTTCAGTGTGCCTTCAATTTTGAATAAATCCCCAACAGTGTCACCAGCAAAACACCCCCACACCATCACACCTCCTCCTCCATGCTTCACAGTGGGAACCAGGCATGTGGAATCCATCCGTTCACCTTTTCTGTGTCTCACAAAGACACGGTGGTTGGAACCAAAGATCTCAAATTTGGACTCATCAGACCAAAGCACAGATTTCCACTGGTCTAATGTCCATTCCTTGTGTTTCTTGGCCCAAACAAATCTCTTCTGCTTGTTGCCTCTCCTTAGCAGTGGTTTCCTAGCAGCTTTTTGACCACGAAGGCCTGATTCGCGCAGTCTCCTCTTAACAGTTGTTCTAGAGATGGGTCTGCTGCTAGAACTCTGTGTGGCATTCATCTGGTCTCTGATCTGAGCTGCTGTTAACTTGCGATTTCTGAGGCTGGTGACTCGGATGAACTTATCCTCAGAAGCAGAGGTGACTCTTGGTCTTCCTTTCCTGGGTCGGTCCTCATGTGTGCCAGTTTCGTTGTAGCGCTTGATGGGTTTTTTCCGACTCCACTTGGGGACACATTTAAAGTTTTTGCAATTTTCCGGACTGACTGACCTTCATTTCTTAAAGTAATGATGGCCACTCGTTTTTCTTTAGTTAGCTGATTGGTTCTTGCCATAATATGAATTTTAACAGTTGTCCAATAGGGCTGTCAGCTGTGTATTAACCTGACTTCTGCACAACACAACTGATGGTCCCAACCCCATTGATAGAACAAGGAATTCCACTAATTAACCCTGATAAGGCACACCTGTGAAGTGAAAACCATTTCAGGTGACTACCTCTTCAAGCTCATCGAGAGAATGCCAAGAGTATGCAAAGCAGTAATCAGAGCAAAGGGTGGCTTTTTTGAAGAAACTAGAATATAAAACATGTTTTCAGTTATTTCACCTTTTTTTGTTAAGTACATAACTCCACATGTGTTCATTCATAGTTTTGATGCCTTCAGTGAGAATCTACAATGTAAATAGTCATGAAAATAAAGAAAATGCATTGAATGAGAAGGTGTGTCCAAACTTTTGGCCTGTACTGTATAGATCAAAATATATATGGTGCGCACTGTTGTCCTTGCATAGTGTAATACTCTGTCGTAATTTACAATATATACACATTATAATAAAGATATGGGATATAGTCAAGATGGCACCACCCGAGTGGCAGCTGGTTACAGTAGTTCCGACGCCCCCTTCGTGGATGTGCAGTATGTGGTTCTGAGTGAAGCAGTGGCTAATGTGGCACCTTTCCTGATCTCAGAATTACGAGATCTTTATCTCGTAATTATGAGATCTTTTCTCATAATTACGAGATCTCGTAATTACGAGATCAGGATCTCATAATTATCCATCCATCCATCCATCTATCCATCCATCCATCCATCTTCATTCGCTTATCCGAGGCCGTGTCATGGGGGCAGCAGGCCAAGCAAAGCAACCCAGACAGCCCTCACCCCAGCAACACTTTCCAGCTCCTCCTTGGGGACCCCAAAGCATTCCCAGAACAGACGAAGATGAGATGTTGTGTATAAGGAAATAGAAGAAGCTCTCCCCTTGCCCACACTTTGGCCTACACTGGTGAGATGAGGCAACGTAACGTTACCTAACCTGTTTCCTGCTAACCAGACAAATGTAGATGGCACAGCTGTTAACCTACTTTACAGCAAACATATGGTGGATAATAACTTGAATATATTTACTGGCACAAAAGAGTCTGTTTTGTGGCTCATGTCAAATGTAGCGTTAACTGAACAAATGAAAGGTGTTGTTGGAGTGTTAGCTCGCTAATCATTTATTAGCTACCGGACGTTCACATCCAAGCTAACGCTGTGTGCCCAGCTAAACAGCAAAGTGTATACGTTACCCTGCAGCTTTTACAACCTGACACTTATGAAAATAGAATTTAAAGTGTCATTACATTTTATGCAATAGAATATAATGCATGTGGGTCTGTGTCTTACAGACACAGAAACATGTTCAGGTGATTTTAGTCACATAGCAACTTTCAGTAAGCTAATCTGCTAACGTTACTGTCATGCACTACAGCACTGCAGTCAGCTTGCGACTCGTCGCATCCAATTCAGGATGAAAGGAAAAGTTTAGGGGAATATAAATAATGATATTTAGCGGCGGATTCTCCATTTTTGCACCACTTATACTTATTAAAGTGTTAGTGTTAGACATCGTAGCAAAGGTCTTAATGCTGTTAAACACAGTTTAAGAATTTTAAAACCTTTATTTCACTTATGAAAAAAGGGTGATTTCACTGATATTTATGAATCCAAAACCACTAACGTTATACTTTGACTTGTCAAATCTAGACTAAGTTACTAAGGACACTTGTTCTCACTCGAACACAGTTTAACATTTGTGAAACCTTTAATCTTTTAGGGAAAACTGAAAAAAAGGCGATTTCACTGCTTTTTTCCCACCCAGACCACATCAAACAGATTTGACAATGTATTCTAAAGAGATATTGTATGATCGCATTTCAAAAGGTAAAAACAAGTCTAAGTATAAGTACAATGTTATTTGATCTGAACCTGGTCTAATGGGGTTGATGGAGAAATATCAGTGAAATCGCCCTTTTTCTGTTTTCATAAGCAAAATAAAGGTTTCACGATTCAGAAACTGTGTTTTAAGGCTTTTGCTTTGATTTGTAACAAGTGTAAGTGGTGCAGTTTAATGGCTTCTCACCAACTGGGAGACATCATGGCTGTCAGAAATCCAGATATCTCAGACTGTATCTTATGGTTAAGAGACTGCAACTAACAGTTTTTCTCTATAGGTTCAACATATGGACAACGTGCACCAGCTTCTTTCCCCTCATCTCAACCTCAACCCTGTCATCTTCATCAGGAGTGGAAAGGTAGATTAAAAAGGACAAAATGAAGCAATGCAAGATAAACTAAGAAATAAAGAATTAAATGCTATCAGTTTACTTATTTCGAAATAAGTACGCTAAGTAAAGGCTCTAAGTTAAGGATGTAATATTTTGTTTTTTATATGATAAACAATGTACAATTCACATTATGTATTATTATATTTAACTATTTTAGTGCTTTAGAATACAGCCCGCATATCCTGTACTTACCCTGTAACTAAATGTTACTACAGGGGAACGAGTAGCACTTTAGAATACAGCCTGCATATCCTGTACTTACCTTTTAACTAAATGTTACTACAGGGGAACGAGTAGCACTTTAGAACACAGCCCGCATATCCTGTACTTATCCTGTAACTAAATGTTACTACGGGGAAACTATTGGTACTTTAGAATACAGCCCCCATATCCTGTACTTACCCTGTAACTAAATTTAACTATGGGGAACTATTAGTGCTTTTATAGCTGTACTTACCCTGTATCTAAATGTAACAAGAGGAAAACTACCACTGCATATATCACTTGTTGTGTAAGGCAAGGCAAGGCAAGTTTATTTGTAGAGCACAATTCGCACGGACTTATCCTCCAGGGTTAGAATTAGCAGCACTCTGGGCAAGGCGAGTGCATCTGTAGAGGATAAAAGTAGCACAGTTGGGCAAGGCGAGCGCATCTGTAGAGGATAAAAGTAGCACAGTTGAGAACAAGATGCTTCAGGTTTGTTCTTGTGGCTGGCAGAAAGTAACATCAGTGAGAGGCCTCAGAACTCATCAGGGAAAGAAGAAGTGTGTGGCAAAGAAAGGGCAGAGTAGCCGCATTGATCAGTACTTCCTAAGAAGTCAGTCGAGTCAGTCGGATGAAGTCCAGCGGCAGGTAGAAAACCACAGTTCGCAGGATATCAGTAACGCTGTCACTGAGGAGGAGGAGGAGGAGGGGGTAGTAAGAGAGGATGCAGGTGACACTGAGGCCAGTATGCCAGTCAAAGAGAGAACCATGGAGCAAAAGGTTAGAGTTAGATGGCCTAGAGAAAATGACAGTAAAAATTGGGAGATAGTTAATAGAGATTTATCAGTAATCTTGAGTAGGCTTAGAGGAAATGCAATAGAAAGGTTAGAAAAGATGGGAGATATAATGTATTCGTATGGTGTAGAGAGGTTTGGGGTGCATGAGAGAAAGAGGAGTGGGAGGGCACAGTCAGGTAAGTCTAGGCGGCAAAGAGAAATAGAGAGGTTAGTCAAGGAAAGGAGACAGTTAAGAAAGCAGTGGAAAAATGCTACAGAAGAAGAAAGGGAGGGAATTAAGGTGTTACAAGAGGAGCTGAGAAGCAGGCTAGTGGTTCTTAGAAGGGCAGAGCATCTTAGGAAAAAGAGGAGGAAGAAGGAATATGCTAGGACAGGTTTTTTTCAAGGACCATTTTAAGTTTGTTAAAGGATTGTTCAGCCAGGAAAAGGGAGGGCAGCTTAAAGCAGAAAGGTTAGAGGTTGAAGAATATTTGAGAAACACATATTCAGATTTAGAGAAGAACAGGATAGTCAGTTTCCCACCCGATATCCCTCCATTAGGAGCAATAGAGCATGAGATGGATGTCAGGCCACCTAGTTGGAAGGAAGTTCAGGAGGTGGTCAGGCGTGCAAAGGCTTCCTCGGCTCCAGGGCCTAATGGAGTCCCCTACGGGGTTTATAAAAGTGCGCCTGATACACTTAAATTTTTGTGGAAACAGCTAAGAATAGTTTGGGAAAAACAAGTTATACCAAGAGCATGGCGTAGGGCAGGAGGTGTCCTCATTCCTAAGGAGAAGGAGTCTGTGGACCTTAGCCAGTTCCGGATGATTTCTCTCTTGAATGTGGAGGGGAAGATTTTCTTCAGTGTAGTTGTGCAGAGATTAGCTAGCTACTTAGAAAGGAATAGATCAATTGATACCATGGTGCAGAAGGCAGGTATACCAGGTTTTTCAGGGTGTTTAGAGCACACTAGCATGATCTGGCACCAGATTCAGGCAGCGAAGATTAACAAAAGGGACCTACATGTAATATTCTTAGATCTTGCAAATGCGTTTGGTTCAGTACCCCACAGCCTAATTGGGAGTGTGTTTGATTACTTCAGAGTGCTACAGGTAGTTGTTAACTTAGTGAAAGCATACTTTCAGGATATTAGGTTGTGTCTAAGTACAGCAGATTTCACAACACATTGGCAGAGGTTAGAAATAGGCATCATGGCAGGGTGTACAATTTCTCCATTAGCATTTACTATGGCGATGGAAGTAATCATCAGGGCTTCTAAGTGGGTGGTAGGTGGAGAGAGACGGCAGAACGGGTTGCATCTTCCACCAGTTAGGGCTTACATGGATGATATGACACTGGTGACCACAACAATGCCATGTACAAAGAGGCTACTAGAGAAGGTAAATAAGAACCTGAAGTGGGCCAGCATGAAGATCAAGCCTAGTAAATCTAGAAGCATCTCGATATGTAGAGGGAAGTTAAGTGATAGGAAGTTTGTCATAGATGATGAGGACATCCCAACAATTAGGGAAAAGTCAGTGAAGAGTTTAGGTAGGTGGTACAATGTAGAGTTGAATGATAAGGAACAGGTGGTGAAATTTAGAAAAAATGTGGCTGAAGGATTGGCTAGAATAGATAAATCAGAGCTTCCAGGAAAATTGAAGTTGTGGTGTTTACAATTTGGACTATATCCTAGGTTGATGTGGCCATTATCAGTTTATGAAATTCCAATATGTGTTGTGGAGAGAATTGAAAGGTCGGTTAGCTCCTATATTAGGAAGTGGTTGGCAGGGCTCCAGACTAACTTTTTCCACTAGGAGCACCAGTGCTCCTTACTGAAAATTTTAGGAGCACCAGCACAAAATTTAGGAGCATTATCTATATTGACACAACATGTTCATAATTTTGTCGAGATTAACTGCATTACATATAATTTAGCAATAAACACAGACAGCCCTGCAGGGTTCAACGCTAAGGTTTTTTTTCACTTGCCCGAAATCAGTTTTTACTTGTCCTATAAAAATTGTTTAATTTAAGTGGCTATCAAATAACAAAGACTGCAGTTATTTTTATGTTAGGTAATCTTTATTCACACTGTATCATTCTCTCTCTATAATTTTGTGCTCTACTTGAGCCATGCCCACCTCTATTTATTTTCCCCCCTCTCTCCAGTTCTGCTGTATTAACCGGGTTTAATATATTTTGCCTCCATCTCTCTGCCCTGCTCTACTCTACTTCAGCGCTACTTTAGCTCTCTCTCTACTCTACCAGTAGACCACCACATCCACCTGCTGCACAAAACGCACACAGCAGTGTTTCCCCTAGGATGGAGTTGTAGCAGCAGAGGTGAAACACACACATGAAAAATAAATTTTCACGTGTTAAACTCTTTTGTATGCTTGCAAAGCACAGCCTGCTGGGATGTTTCTATGTATACTGGCACCAGAAGGGCTCTTTAGGACTAAGTACATACAGTAGCCTACATGTGTGCACAGTAATGAGCAGGTGAATGTCTGTCTAGCTTACATATGAGGTGTCTCAAGATTTAGGAACATACAATTTTATTGAACATAATAAAAGTAAAAAGTCACTTGACATGCTGCTGTTTTGTGCTATGACCTATTTAAGTGCTGGAAGTTGTTAATTACGTGACAACGCCTGAACGCAACACAAGCTCAGCACCGAGTGCCGTGCTGCGCTGCTGTGCGAGCAGCGTGTTGGTCTGTGCGTAACAGCAGTCTGTTGTTATTTACACACTTTCCATGACAGTAACTTTGTCAGCTGTTAAGCTGCACCGGGCACGGGTCAGGTTTATCAGGAAAATGCGGCCCGAGCTGCTCACCTGTGTGTGTGTGTGTGTGTGTGTGTGTGTGTGTGTGTGTGTGTGTGTGTGTGTGTGTGTGTGTGGCGGAACTCCGCCGTGCGCAATACAGAGAGCAGAGGATAAATGTTAACGCGTGACCATGTAGACAGAAATGACACAATGACATAACACCATAAATAGTGTATTGTTAGGTTATTATATGAAGCGTCCGTCGCGCAAAATAATATCAATGGGGGGCTGTGTGCAGGACATTGCTGACTCGTCCTCTGAACTATCTGAAGTTTGGGAAACTGGCACAGGATCGACAGGAGTTTCTGGATAATTTTTTCTTGTGAAAAACGAATCTATAGTTCGTTTCATAGCGTCACTTTATGGTCAAACGACACAGCACTTTGTACTCGACACCGGCTCTGTGCCCCCTCTCTGTCTAACCCCGCGTACAGTACAGACGTAGGTACTAAAACTGCGGCACGTTGTTATGGTTACTGGAGCCCCCCCACCTCGCAGTGCGCATCCAGACACACTTGACAGGCACGCACACACGCACACACACACACACACACACACTTTCTTCTGCTCCTCCATGAAATGCAATTATAAAAAGAAGAAAAAAGAAAGAAAAAGGGGGAGAGGGGTGGATTTGTAAGTCGCGCCAGTGCTCCTAGTTAAAAAAATAGGTCGCACTGCCTCCCAAAAAGGTCGCAAAATGCGACCAATTAGGCGCAGTCTGGAGCCCTGGTTGGGCGCTCCTAGGTATGGAAAAGGGATACTTCAGCTGCCAGTATCTAGTTTAACAGAGGAATTTAAATGTACCAAGGTCAGGACAGAGCTCTTGTTATCTGGGAGTAAGGACATAGTAGTTAGGAGTGTGGTTCCAAATCCAACCAAGGGGAGGAAGTGGAACCCAAGAACAGCAGTTCAGGAGGCAGAGGCAGCTCTTAGGCATGCGGAGATTGTAGGTAATGTTCAGTTTGGTCGGGGAGGCCTGGGGCTTGGCTCAGGCAAACCGGTATGGAATACAGCAGGTCTCAAAGATAAACGAAAGCTGGTTTTGGAACAGATACGTAAACAGGAGGAGATAGTAAGGGGTGCAAAGGTAGTGGCCCAGGCTAAACAGGGACAGTGGTTGAATTGGGAAAGTGTAGAGAAGAGGAAGTTTAGTTGGAGGGACCTGTGGAGTATGGAGGAGAATAGTATTAGATTCCTGGTAGGGGCTACATACAATAGGCCCGTTTCCACTGAAGAAGTTCCTGGTACTATTTGGGGGACAGGAACTACTACAGGAACGTCCTCTCATTCGGCCCTCTCAACCGCCGTGTCTCCACTGAGAGAGCGAAGTACGAGGAAGGTTCCTGTAAAGTTACGGGCTCTGGATGTGACGTAATCGTTGCTCGACTATTTTGACCGGGGCGACGTAGGTTAGATAGCGGTGTCTGTAATAATTCACTAAATGGCCCGTGAAAAAAATATGTCTTAGTTACAACATGATTGAGCTAACTGGAGTAGTTTCATGTTGTATCCGACAACGGGAGGCTTTTAACAGATGACGTCCTGATGTTAGCTTGCTGCTGCTGTTTGCCGTCCCTGTCAGCTGATGCTTTTTAGACATCGTGATTTCCCAACTGAATAAATACCACACATATCAACACAAAACTGCTTTGCTAGCTCAATCATGTTTTAACTAAGATATCCGCTGGAAGAATATTTTTTTCACGGGCCATTTAGTGAGTTTTTTTTTACATGGCGGCGAAAGCTATATGAACATGCTAACCTTCGTCTGCTGAGTTTTAATAATGCCAGCTATTTTGTTGCTTTCTGTTGTCGTCACATCCCGTCTTTAGTATATCCAATCAGCACCAAGTAATCCCCAACCCCCAGCCAGGAGTCTTTCGGGGCCGTTCTGAGTACCTACCCCGAAGCAGGGACTTCTTTAGCCCCTGTAAAAGTTCCGGAACTCTGTCCTTCGGGGTGGTTCCTGCGGTGGAGACATGCACCAACGGCCCCGGCCCCGTAAATCTACCCCGAAGTTCCTGCGGTGGAAACGGGCCTAAAGTGCCACCAACCCCCCAGAACCTAAAATTGTGGGTAAATGAGGACCCATCATGCCCATTGTGTTCAGGTACGGCAACCTTAAAGCATATTTTGTCAGGCTGTAAGGTTAGTTTGTCACAAGGCCGATATACATGGTGACATAACCAGGTGTTGAAATGTTTAGCTGCAGGAATCGAAGGGAAACGAAGAGAGATCAATTAAGAAGGTTTTAAAGATAGGAATTTAGCAATTCAGTTTGTCCGTGAGGGAGAGAAATACAGAAGGGATAAGTTAGTAATAGTTTATTTCATTGAGCTGACAGTTCATTTCGAAGACTCAGTGGAAGAAGCCTATGAAAGGAAAAAGCTTAGATATGCAGATGGAAGACTAGGATTTGTCCAGTGGAAGTGGGGTGTAGGGGATTTATAGCAAGATCAGCTATCTCGCTCCTGGGGGAACTCAGAGTTTGAAGAAGACAGTGAAGGAAATGTCAGATGAAGCCATAAGAACCAGCAAGTTCATTTACTGCAGAAGAAATAAAGTCAGTTGGGGGCCAGCAGGGGGAACTACTAAGCAGGGCACATAACTCCTTGAGATCTGGTGGAGAGATCCACTTCCTCTCAGGAGGAAATCCAGGAAGAGGAAGGCTATTTAAGTGTGGGAGTGGTAGTATCAGCACAACTTCTGCCTGGAGCTTGCATGTACGGAGCCTGGGTTTGGTTGAAGGTGGCAGTGCTGTTTGGGTTGTGAAAGCCATGTGGAAGTAAGGAGGAAGAGGAAGGTTATTTAAGTGTGGGAGTGGCCTAGTTGAATCCATTTTGTTTGAGGCCATGCAGCAGGGTGAGTGTGTTTGCTGATCCTCCTGTGAATTAATTTATCTCCTTTAACTTTAGCTTATACTGTAGTTATGTTATGTAGTGTGTGAATTAGAGTATGGTGAATCAGCACAACTTCTACCTGGAGCTTGCATGTCCGGAGACTGGGTTTGGTTGAAGGTGGCAGTGCTGTTTGGGCTGAGAAAGCCATGTGTAAGTAAGGTTAAGGAGGTTGTTGTGTTGGTGTGTAGAGCAGTGAGACCTGGCATTAGGGGAATGTCTCTGGGACGCCAGAGATCACTGTCTAGCCTCCTGGAGGTGTCGTGGGACCAACTAGACGAAACACCGGTGAAAGGAGGTTCCCACCCGATGACCCCAAAGACATGTTAGTTATCACTGCTCATTGGTCTGTATAGGTAAGCCTTGCCATAATAGCGTATCATAGGGCTTAGGAGAGTATTCACTGAGTGTTGATCCTTTTCTAGAGCACAAACTTATTGTGTTTATTTGAATACAAAGTAATTCAAAGTGCTTTACAGAACAAGAAAATGCATTAAAATCACAATACAAAATAAAAACATAAATAATCATTATAAAATGAACTTTAAAAGAGAAGAGCGCAGATAAGATCCTTTCAGTCATATGCACAGTGAAATAGAGCTGTTTTGAGCCTAGATTTGAACATTGTCAGAGTAGAGGCCTGTCTCACATCTTCAGAAAGACTGTTCCAGATTTTAGCTGCATAAAACTGGAACCCTGATTCCCCATGTTTAGTCCTGACTCTGGGCACCAGCAGGAGGCCGGTCCCTGAGGTCCTCAGAGTCCGAGATGGTTCATATGGCACTAACATGCCAGAGATGTACTTTGGTGCTAGGCCGTGGAGAGACTTGTACACAAGCAGAGCTGCTTTAAAGTCTATTCTCTGAGTCACAGGGAGCCAGTGTAGAGACCTGAGCACAGGACTAATGTGCTCGTACTTCCTGGCTCTGGTCAGGACCCGAGCAGCAGCATTCTGGATGTACTGCAGCTGTCTTACGGCCCGTTTAGAGAGGCCAGTGAGCAGGCCGTTACAGTAGTCTAACCTACTAGAGACAAATGCATGGATAAGTCTCTCCAAGTCAAGTTTAGACACTATACCTTTGATTTTGGCAATGTTTTTTAGATAGTAAAAGGCTGTTGATGTTATTGATTTGATGTGGCTGTTAAAGTTCAAGTCTGAGTCCATTATTACCCCGAGATTTATAACCTGATTTGTAGGTTTTAGTGAGAGAGACTGGAGGTGACTGCTGACACTTTCTCTTTGTTTCTGTGGACCAAATACGATGACTTCAGTCTTGTCTGAATTTAGCTGGAGAAAGTTGTTTTGCATCCACACACTGACCTGTTGGATGCAGTGACAGAGTGAATTCACTGGTCCATATTCACCTGCTGTCAGTGAGACATAGATCTGAGTGTCGTCTGCATAATTGTGGTAAGACACATTATTACTTTGAATTAACTGGCCTAAAGGCAGCATGTAGAGATTGAACAGAAGGGGTCCCAGGATTGACCCTTGGGGCACCCCACAGGTCAAGGCCATGTTGTCTGAGACACAGTTACCAATTTCAACAAAGTACCTCCTGTCTTCTAGATAGGACTTCAACCAATTTAGGGCAGTGCCAGAGATGCCCACCCAGTCCTCTAATCTCTGTAACAGGATCTCATGATTGAAAGTGTCAAAAGCAGCACTCAGATCTTGCAGGACTAAAACTGAGACTTCTCAGTGTTCAGGGGGATGTCATTTGTCACCTTAATAAGAGTGGTCTCAGTGCTGTGATGGGGTCTAAAACCTGACTGGAAAACATCAAAGGAGTTGTTCATTAGGAGAAAGTCAGTAAGCTGTTGGTAAACAACTTTCTCAAGGACTTTGCCTAAAAACAGCAGATTTGAAATGGGCCGGTAGTTGTTCAGTACTGTGGCATCAAGACTGCTCTTCTTTAGGAAAGGCTTTATGACCACAGTTTTCAAGGCCTTTGGGAATGTTCCAGATTGTAGTGACATGTTAACTATGTGAGCGAGTGGTGGTAACAAACTGTAGTTGGGTGGAGCTGATTCTGTTAGAACAACATTACCTGTGTTTTTGGCAAGCCATGTTTCAGTTAATAACATAAAATCATGATTATATGAAGAGATCAAATTATTAATTAAAAATGATTTGTTAGACAAGGATCTGACATTAAGCACAGCAAATTTCAGATTAGTTTCAGTAGGACTGGACATTATCTTCTTACAAGGGATATGGATTAAATTTCTCTGATTGGACAGTCTAACTGTCCTTCTGTAATCTGGTCTATGTGATGTGGCTGTAGATGTAGCACTAGGGGAGAATATTGTCTCACAGGGCCCCAGCTTGATATTACCTTTAACATGGCTGTAAGGCCTGGGACAGCAGAGGCCCTATGCATCCTAGCTCTTAGGGATACCAGCTCTGGGGGCAGGCAGGGGAGGACGAGCAGGGGGAAGTTTGGGTGATGGACCAGATGAAAACTGAGGGGAGGAGCTGGGGGAGCTTTAGTTTGTGAAGCAGGAGAGTTGAAGCTCCTATGTGACTTGATATTAGGGGTGAGGGGAACCATCTTAATCCCTGATTTGATCAGGCTTTCAAGATGGTTTGGAAGGCCCATGGGGGAAGGTGGGGATGAAAAGGAGAGGGAGAGGGACAAGGCTCTAGAGGGGGTAGATGTGGCAGGGGGGGGCCAGGGCTGGTCTGTGGGTAGAGGAGGTGATGGGGGTGCTGCCGGGTCTGAAACTTCTGCTGGAGCCGTCACAGACGAGTCCAAGACCTGTGATGAGGGCCCGGGGAGAGGTGGAACTGATGGCGGGCCTGTAATCTTTGCTTGGGCCGTCACAGATGAGTCCAAGGCCTGTGATGAGGGCCTGGGTAGAGGTGGAACTGATGGCGGGCCTGAATCCTTCACTGGGGGCGGTGGAGGCTGTTGTGGTGCTGGAGTTGAATCCTTCGCTGGGGACAGTGGAGGCTGTTGTGGTGCAGCTGGTGCTGAAACACTGGCTCTGTCTCTGGCTTCTGCGACAGAGATGCTTCTCTCGTTCCTCTTTTCTCTCACTGGTTGCTCAGGACCCTGTCCCGGCCCATTCTGATGCCTAAGAGCGTGGAGGAGGTGTTCCGTCAGCACTCTCCTCCCACCTCTGCACAGATGTGGGCCCTTTCCCTTGAACAGGTCCTCTCGTTTCCAGAACAGATAACAGTTCTCAGTGTAATGCAATCCTCCGTGCGCACACTCTTTGGACAGCCATGTGTTCAGCTTAAGCAGCCGGCTGAACTTGTTTATCTTCCTGTCTATGTTTGGAAGAGGTCCGCTAATGAATGCCTTGCCCTCCACTTTATCAGGTGCCTTGAGGAACTTAGTGAAATCCCTTTTCAAGACTTTAGTCTGTTCCTTTCTGATGTCCACTGCACCCACATGCACGATCAGCTGTTTGACTCCTTGGTGTGTAGACAAAACTTTTGGGAGGAGTGTTGTTATCTCAGAGACAGTGGCACTGGGACAGCAGCATGTTTGAATTCTTCCATGGTTTATGCCATTGATAGCACCGTCTCCTATTAGCAGCGTATCTCTGACCTTGACGTTTGGTTCAGATTGTCTGTCTGTCTGCTGTCTTTTGCCGACTTTATGGCTCCAGTTTTGTGAAGATAATCCATTTTCTCTTTGTTCGTTAGAAACATTAAATTCAGTCTCTGACAGTGGCAAAAATCTGTTTGTGAGCTGTATTTTAGGTGATGTTCTGTAGGTATTAACATTGTCTCTCATCACTCTGTGCTGATTTGGCTTAGCACCAAGTTCTCTCCAGGATGAGGCATTTTGGTCTTTACAGAGTTTTGGAAAAGACACAGTATCACTCAGGTTTAAGATGAAAGTAGCAGGTTTTTCACCCTTCTTACTGAAAGTAACTGTGGGCTTCTTACCACTGGATGTCACTGGGAGCCTCTTGTGAAGTACTTTTTCAGATTCTAAAGCAAAAATCTGTGCTTGTAGCTTATTAATTTCTTGTTGATATCTCCGACAGCGTTCACAGAAGGAATTTGTTTGGTTTCTTTCCCCGGACATGCTGCTGGCTTGTCAGATCGGTTAAAAATATAAAAATGTTCTTCAAAGTCTTGGTTCACTTAAAATAATTCATGAAATGATGGACGTAGAGAATTTCCAGGATTTGTAGAAGGAGTAAAACGATTAAAAAGCAGAGTAAAGAAGGAAGCAGGCTGGAGCAAGCAGGAAAGCGTCTGCACTCTTCAGAAGCAGGAAGCCGTAAGTACAGAGAACAATGTCAAAATGTTTGTTTTGATTTTACTTGCCTCAAAACATGGAAGAACAAACTGTAATTTAACTGCACAGTAAGCTGTCAGTTAAGCATATCAAGCATATGTGTTGTGTTATCTTGCTATATTTGTATTTATTTCCTGGGATGAAAGGAGAGCGTGCACAGAGCTGGAAAAAGGTGAGCTTGCATGTTGAGGAGCCGTAATGCCGGACGAACACAATTGCCAGGGAGAAGACCTTCAACATTTTCATGACTTCAACATTGTCAACGTGTTTACACCAAAACACAAGTGAGTCAGATTTAGGGTGGGTGAATTCTGTCTGCCGACGGCAAGTGGGGTCATGAAGCCATAAACGAGCGTCCAGTAATGTAAAGCTGGTGAGGTGAGCGACAGCTGAGACGGTCTTCAGACGTCAAGAGTATCCATGACAACATACTGTCACCTGGACCCTTGTTTCGAAGTAAACACACAGATGTACCCTGTAGTTGTATACCCGCTGAAAATATAAAGGAACAATGTAGACTGATTGTTTGTAATTAGGTCATTTTGAAATAAAATCACATCTGATTTATTACTTGCTGCAGAAGTCTTCCTTCCATATTCCCTCCGATTTTTCAGTTTTATTGTCATACTGTATCCTGTAATTTAAAATACCTATTGTATAGGTTCTCAGTAAATTCCCCCCAAACGTACGGTGGCCGAGACCCGCCATCGCTGCAAATAAAAAAAACCCGCTGCAAATAAAAAGAAATGCCGCGATACACATAAAAAAAGTAATGACGCAAATAAAAAAAGTAACAATGCAAATAAAAAAGCCACAACGGAAGTGAATTACCGGGGACGATTATTGCCAATGCACATGTTTTTTTTTTATGTGGAAGAAGAAAAAGAAGACGAAGAGAGAAAAGTAACAAGAAGATGAAAAATAAGAAGAAAAACGAACGAAAAAGTAAGTGTGTTATATATGGTTAGACCATGTAGCCCCAAGTTTGATATGAAGCTGAACTGCAGGATGCTGGTGTCCCTCCAGTGAATATGTTTTTCGTAGGCGGAATCCGGGAAAAATTTGCAAAAGTCCTGCCCTCGAGTGCTAGGATTAGACAGGCAGCCTGTCAGTCAAACTCGCACCCCTGTCAGAGCTACATCATCATGCCTTCATTCATATCTTCTCTACAGCCAGTCTGCCGCCGTTACTTAATGAAAATCTATGTCCAACTTCGCCTTCACACACCAAACAGCTGTAATGAAATTGTGAGGCTAGATTAGAAGTGTTGATTCGTTTGCCTTTGTAATCTTGAATATTTCTATAAAAGAGAAATGTTGATTCATTTATTTGCTCTGTTGTTTGATCATTTGGCTGTGTTGATAGGCCTACATTGTAAATAGTTCATCGTTGTTCTTAATTACGCCATTACTATAATTCCATTATGTAGAAATAATATATATATTGAATAATTACTTGCAATAACTATAAATCCATTATGTAGAAATTATTTGCATATTTAATAATTACTTGCCATTACTATAATTTATTATGTAGAAATTATTTATATATTGAAAAATTACTTGCCATTACTATAATTCCATTATATAGAAATTATTTATATATTTAATAATTACTTGCATTGCTATAATTCCATTATGTAGAAATTATTTATATATTGACTAATTATTCTAATGTGCTTGGCTTAGACCTAGGCTATTTGAATTGTGGTAGGTGATCAGATCAGCCCGCACAGCATTGCAAAACTGGATAATATGTCAGGTCAGACTCTGAAGTCAAACTAGTAGCCTACACCATGGACATATATATATAGAACACACCCTACACAGTCCAACTTCTGCATCACAATCATGGATAGAAGGGTAGAAAAAATTGTCAATCTAATGAATAATACACACACGCGAATCAGAGAGATTACAATATGGGTGATTCTTCCTCCTCCTTAGGGAAGCGCGAGCGAGGCATCTAGTCACGTGATGGCGGATTTTGGCCTTTTTGGATTGGATCAGGGACTTAACCAACGAGATTGGATAATCTCTGGCTATCGCCTCATCAGGGGTGATTCTAGGGTCAGAGCTTTAGGGGTGCTGAGCACCCAATGAGCCCCACCACAACCCACAACCCCACCCTTTTTTCACACAAAACCAAAAAACGTTTATTGAAAAATAATTTTGGATAATCATTATGACATTTATGAGAGAAGAGCATCATCTTTTGGGAAAAAACTGACTGGAAAGACGTGCAAGTCAATTTCAATGAAAACTTTAATGCCACAAAGCCATCACATACTGTATATATGCACAACACAATATATGTGTTTGTTACATTTTCTGTAGATTATTTACAAATGGCCATCTCTAACCTACTTGCACATCTGTCTGAACTTTTATACACCAATGTAAGTCATCAATAATTAATAATAAAACAAGCTTCACATCAAGAGCAAAAAAGGTAAAACCAAAAAGTCCCCCAAATCCAGATTATTTACCCAGGTCTTGAAAATATTTAGAAATTATAGATATAAAAAGAAATCTTTGAAAGTACTTCCCCTGAATTCCCATTTGGCTCTACCATGTATGCAGGTAATGCACTCTACTTTGGGAGAGTTAATCTGTGTCGCCGCACTTTGAGGGTGGCAAACCTGTCAATGACCCTTTGGTGTTCAATTACTTCAACCAACTCCTTCTCAATAGACAACACAGTTAGGTGCTGGAGTCTGCTTTGGCCTGTGGTCCTCCTGAGCCATGTATGGAGCCGGCGCAAAGCACTAAAAGATCGCTTGCATGCACAGCTGCTAACAGGTATTGTCAATGCAACCTGAATAACAGCTTTCAGTGAAGGGAACATTTCAGAATCTAGGAGTTTGATCACTGCTAGCATGTCCTGAGCTGCACCAGCCTCAATCTTGCGCTTCAGAAAGTTTTTTGCAACCATCACTTCCTCTGGCCTGAGTTCAATATGGTAATGCAGAGCCAGTGCTGTCAGGTGAGGCTCAGACAAGAAGTGGCTTGAGGTTGGATTGCATGCCTGAATTCCATTGAGCACCTCCTCATTAACACCAGAGAAACGCCTCTCAAGCTCACAGATCATTCTGTCCAGACAGGGAAACAAAAGTTTCCTCTTGAGATCTTCACACTTCGAAGAGCCACAGGTTTCACTACCTGCCCCACAAGTTGACTCAACAAGAAATTCATCCATTCTCTTTGTTTTGCGCCTCTGTCCTGGGGATGATTCTGAGACTGCTATCTGGTTTGCCTCACACATAGCTTTTGTTCTGGAGTAAAGATCTGCAGCAGTGGTATCACGGCGTTTCTGCTTCATGGTGTCAGTCACAGCATTTTTGTATGTCACTGCTTGGGCAATGTCAATGCTTTCTTTCTGTAGGTACCTGTGTAAGCCTGCTGTTACAGACAGGAGAGTGTGGAAGACCATCAGCAAATACACTGAGGAGAATTTACTGAGTTTTGCCCTCAATCCAACTGCTGTAGGTGTCTTGATTGTGGCAAGACACTCAATGATAGCAGGGAAATTATCAATCACTGCAGTCACTGAATGAAGCTGGCAGGCCCAGCGTGTTGTTGACAACTGCACAAGTTCTTTTGGCTGCAACCCTAACTTCTTTTGAGTGTCTACAAACTTATGGTGGTTTACAAGGGAGACACTAAAGAAAGAATGGAGACTTTCCAGTATGTTGAAGAACTCTGTGGCTTCAGGGACAGATTTGCATGTGTGGCATAAAACAAGATTTAGCTCATGTGCATAGCAATGCACATAAATTGCCTCAGGGTGCTTTTTTTTTTAAAATGGGCTTGTACACCCCCAACATCCCCACTCATGACAGCTGCCCCATCGTAGGTCTGTGCCACACATTTCAACTGATCAATTCCCTTCTTTACCAACTGATTTTCAATTGCAGCTGATATTGAAGTAGCGTCAAACTGTGACACCTCTAAGGGCTAGGAACCTTTCTTTGAGGGCACCCTCTGCAGACACATACCTAACACAGAGTGCCAACTGTTCTGTTTTTCCATCCCTGGCCTCATCAGCCATAATGGCATACATTTTTGATCCCTTTATCTCACTGATGATATTTTCTGTTACTTCTTGTGAACAGCACTCTATCATCTCATTTTGGCTATCAGATGAGAGATAAGTGGTGTTTGAAGGAGCTGTGTATCTCTGCAAGAAGGGATCAAATTTTGTCAAAAGTGACATGCACTCGAGGAAATTGCCTTTGTTGTGACTCTCATCTCGTTCATCATGGCCTCTGAATGCTATGCCTTGCTTCCCCAAAAAGCAGGTTACTGCCACAATACGCTCAAGGTACTCCCTCCTTTCACTAATTTCAGTGGCACTCGCTGCCTCTATCTGCTCAATAACATTGCCTTTTGACAGGCTTGCTCTGTAGTTGCTCCAACACAACATACTGTCCTTATGTGACTGTGTTGTTTCATGTTTTTGAAACTTGCTAAGTGCCTTTTGCCAGTTATTTATCCATCATTAACCAGTGCATCCTTTCTGAGATTTTTGCCAAATACCCTACAAGGAAAGCAGAAAGCAGCATTTTGTCTTGCTGAGTATTCCAGCCACTTGAAATTCGGAACCACTGTTCCTGGAAGGCTCTTTTCTGTGTGCCAAAACTGAGTAGGGGGGTACTGAGGCAACTTTAGTTGTTTGGGCCCAGTGTCCTTATCGCCTAAATGTAGTGATTTCTTCTGTCCTGCTGTTTTTGTTTGGTGGTGCTGCATGCTCATTTCTTTCACTTTCTAAAGACTACTTTTTTTATAAAGATGCAGTGTTACAGTGTTACACAAAGTATGTAATAAAGACTTAAGTTAGTATAGAGTATGAGTAGTTCACGTTTGCTTGCCACTTTTCACTGTATGTCAATTTATTGTTGTTGTATTCTCACCTGGTTCTCCTGCTCTCCCTTTCTCCTGGACATCATACACAAATATATTGTGGGCAGGACAGTTGAGGTCTTAATTACAGTATTACTTAATTACAGTAATTTGAGTATTTGTAATTAGTTACTTCCACAGCTAGTCATGTCACAAAAATGTTATGGAGACCATTTTCAGATTCTAAGCTTATAACCAAAAGGGACACAAGCGTGCCATTTTAAATATCTTTATTATTATTATTATCATTATTATTATTAGGCTTACAAACACTTTTTTTTTTAAAATCACAAATCCTTCCACAAGAGAAGCTGTATATTCTCCATTGTGGGTTTGAAATAAGAAATAATGTGTGTGTGTGTGTGTGTTGTGATTATTATTGTTGTAAGGCCTGTTCAGGTTAAACCCTTGATTTAAATTAAAAATGAATAAATACAGCAAAAGAAAAACATGTATTAACTTTATTTTTTTTTTGTCTAGTTTGATAGTCAGACACACACAACTGAGAACTAAAATAAATCTAGGAATAAATAAAAACTGCCTGTGTGCAGCAGCCACACTTAATGTTTTCACACAGACTGGTGGTATACAGTGATATGTCATTTCGTTTTTCAGCTCGTACACACGTTTGTTTTCACTCTGGTCCAAACGCCGCAGCACTGGCAAAGCTTCGTGTCTCCATGACGACTGACCGGAAAAAGACGCCCGTAGCATTTTAACTGTTACATGACTCCCGATTCTTAAAATTAGTAAAGTAATGCTAAACTTTAAAAACCGAGACACACATACGCAGTACACGGGTAGGCTAGTTATTTGGTTATTTGTAGCGGCTCTTTTTGTTTCGGATCGCTGCAGTTCGACTGTTGCCGTGCTAACAGCACCAACAGAGCTAATGCAGCTAACGGTGCTAACTGAGCTAACGCTAACTGGTAAACGGTGCCTGAACTCTAGTAACGTTACTCGCCGATTTGGTATCCGAATCTGAACAACTCTAAAAGGAAACAAGAGTGAGACAGCTTTGGAACAACTTACTTCATTCACAACAACAACTAAGCGGATTCTCAGAGTGTGTCTGTATCGTGCTGGACGACGGGCTGTGGTCCTGCAGAGCGGTAACTGCAGGTAACTTTGAAGAGAAGTAACGTTAGTGAGAAGAGGATGATACCATTAGGCGGGGGTGTTTTCATTTTCATTCTTAAAATATAGATTTAAACCACAAACTATGGATTAAGTTTTGGACATTATCTAAACCTGTCAAATGTGAACTAAATTTTTAGAATAACAACATTTCTTACTCCAGGTTTTTGGGGTGCTAAATTTCAATTTAGGGGTGCTGAAGCACCCCTAAAAAAGGGCTAGCCTCGCCCATGCCCGACGGGAGGGGTGAGCGAGTGAGTGCTGCAATCTAGAATTTGGCCACTGATGTCACTGTTACTCACCATTTTTACACACTGAGGGTTTAAAGTCAAAATAAAAACATTTTCAAAGTACCACGTCACATCCACACACATATGTATAAACAGTTTATACTTAAACACACTCACACCCACATTAATCATACATGGTAACACATGCAGTACATGCACATATACACTTTATATACACAAACATATCAATATACGATATATCATATGTAGCAGTTCTCCATTTTTCGGCCCTCTGATCACATTACAAACCAAATTATAGATAATAATTAATACATGCTGCAGTACCCTCTGACAACCTAGTGATTTGTCATCAGACATTCAAAAAAATTATTATTTGATCCTTTCAGATTAACCACCTGAGCCTTGTTGGGGGATGTGATGTAAATCATACTGTTTGGCGCATAATGAGGCAAATCATCTCAAACAGCCTTGCAAAGGATACCAACTGAAGAGGAGTGAATGGGAAAACATCCATGGCTTCCCTGCAGTTAAAGGCTGTTCTAATCGGTAAATATTCAGATTTTTCAATGCATTCAAATTTCTGCTGGGTCATATAGTTTTGCCACATTGTATTTGTCCTGTACTAACAAAATTTTTAATTTCTTTGTAAACTGTTGTCTGCATCAGCTGCTGTCAGAAAGAACCCGCTCACATCAAAGGCCTCTCAACATGAAATTGACATGTTCATGAAGAGATGGTTGCAGCTGGCAGCAGACAGAGAAAGAGGCAGAAAACGATGAGCCAGGATGGCTGACTCACCCTGAAGTTGGGCTTCAAGTCTGGAGGAACTAGGTTTTCAGACACTTAATTGATTTCCCACTTTTGCCCAGACTACAGGACATTTTGTATGGACATTTGTAGTTCCATTTGATGAATCCTAATGATTTGGTGAATTTAAATTTTCTACTGACACTATGAGTTAAGAATGCAGATATTCAATGACATGTTAGCTCAAAATCCATAAATGTTATGGTAGTCTGATAATGACAGAATGTAATGTTTGTTTAATTTTAATATTTATAAGTTGGCTAATTCTGTCTCCAAAGCTTGGGAGAAGCATCAGGACGGATTATTTGTTTAATATTAAATGTTAATAATTGTGTCTAATAAGCCTGTTTGGACTGGGCACATTGTTAGTGAATGAATGAACAGATCTCTCCATCTGTTTTTTTTTTGTATTCAATCAAATTTGGTTGAGTAAAAAATTGCTTGAATTATTATCACTTTGGTGATTAAAAGTTGATTGATTATACTGTATTCATGTGTGTTTTTGATTTTCACAGAAACACACGTGTACATAAACGCATACCAGGTCTTATTTGTGTTGCACTAGCCTCTGTTCCACAGTGCATTTTTGCATCTTTCACTGGTGTTTCTGAAATTCTAAAACATGATACTCTGGGCATTTTGTTAATATTCAAAGCAGGGGCATTGCCATTTTATAGCACTGCAGCTCATACTGTACTAATAAGATAATTTTATCTAGAATATTAACAGCAACCCGGAGTGTCATGTTTCGGCATTTCAGAAATACTGATGAAAGATAGAAAAAAAACATTGTGGAGCAGAAGCTGGCCCTGAAATGGGGCAGGACTCAAGATCTCCGTGACAACAAGGCAACCTTTGATGCAGTATGTGGGCCAGGTCTAGACCAGTAGCACATTTTATATTTGATATCAGTGTATAGTGTATGGGCCAGAGATGGACCAAATTATTAGAATTAAAATGAGACAGTATGTGGACCAGAAGTGGACCACAGCCTTTTTCTATTGTTACAAACACACTGGGCCATGTCAGGCCCACTAATGTTTAACCTGAAAGTCATGCTGTATATGGGACAGACTTGGCCCGTGGAACCAGCCATATACTGGGCCAGAAGAAACATAAGCATGTGGCCCAAGTATGAGCCAGATTACTTTTGCTATCTGGGTATATCTTAATCTCCAATGCCTGTATAACATAATTTACTCCCCAAAAGCAAGCGGCATAGCCGAGGTCGTGATTTCTTTAGATCCCCAATGTAGGAGCAAAGTCTAGTACTTGACTACTGAGACGTTTTGACCCAGAGCCTGGTTGACTCGCTGTGCATATTTAAATACCGTACGTTTATGAAGATGATGAGTGAGAATCCGGACACTTCCTCTGATGCAATGCGATGAATTGTTTATTGTACAAAAGCAAAAGTCCATATTCCGTGACAAACAGCAGCACACAAAACGCCGGTATCTCCCGCCACAGCGGTCAAAAACCTTTTTGCCCTTCCGGGTCAAAACCCTGTCCACAATAGTGACGTGCATACCTATATGCATTACTGCCCAGGTAACCTCACAGTGACACCACATGGACAAAAAAATGAATTGCAATGCACATACTTTATCCTCATAACATATTTGGCTGCTATACACCGGCCCCTAAATTGTTCATAAAACAATTTCAAACAAAAAAAAACAAAAGGCAGCAAATAGTTATGATGAACCCAGTTACAGCAATATACAGTGCAGCTAATTAAATTCACATTCCATGCACTAAACAAAGCTTTGTGACTGGTCTTTCAATAATGTTTGCTTTGGTCTGCAACTTAACAGAACGCACAAGCCCATTTTTATCTGGAAAAACTTCCAGAACTTTGCCAAGCGGCCAGGAACCACGAGGAGCTGACGGATCCATGATCACCACAATATCTCCAGCTGTCAAACTCCTTTTCCTTTCGTTCCACTTCTGCCTCTCCTGGAGCAAAGGCAAGTACTCCCGCATCCATCTCTTCCAGAAAAGATCAGAGAGATACTGTATCTGCCTCCAGCGCCTTCTCACATACTGGTCATGAGGTTCGAACACTCCTGGTGGCAAAGCTGGTTTACCTTTCAGTAGGAGAAGATGGTTAGGCGTGAGAGGTTCCAGGTCATTAGCATCCTCTGAAAGCTTTGTAATTGGCCGATCGTTCAAAATGGCCTCCACTTCACATAACACTGTATGCAGCCCATCATCATCCAGCTTCTGCTGATGTAGAACAGAACTTAGAACTCTTCTCACCAGGCGGATCATTCGTTCCCACACGCCTCCATGGTGTGAACCTGCTGGTGGGTTAAACGTCCAATGAATTCCAGCCTGTGACAAAACTCCTTGAATCTTGTCCTGATCCAAAGCAGTAAGAGCCTCCTTCGGTTCCATGTCTGCTCCGATGAAGTTGGTGCCGTTATCAGATGTTAAATGTGCCACTTGTCCTCTTCTGCTGATAAAACGCCGCAGAGCATTTATACATGCATCGGTGTCCAGTGAGACAGCAACTTCCAGATGAACAGCCCTGCTAGCCATGCATGTAAATATCACTCCATAACGCTTGCAGGTTGATCTTCCTCTCTTTACTTCAACTGGTCCAAAGTAATCCACGCCAGTGTTAGTAAACGGTGGTAAATCAGGAATAACCCTCACTTTGGGTAGATCTGCCATTTTTTGTTCCACAGCTCTCCCATTGTAGCGTCTACAAAAGCTGCAGTCGCTGATGACTTTCCTGACAGCTGCATTAGCGTTTGTGATCCAAATCCTCTTCCTCACCTTAGACAGTGTGTGAGTCCACCCGCTATGACCCAGATTCTGGTGTGTGTCTCTGAGAATGAGCATAGAGATGTGCTGCTCCTTGGAATGAATGAGTGGATGCTTAGCTTCCTCAGGCATTGCTCCTTTGCTCAACCTTCCTCCGACTCTCAAGAGTCCATCCTCCAAAACTGGATCCAGCCTATATATGGGACTTTGTCGACTCACTGTCCCCTTCCCAGATGACAGAGAGAAGATTTCCTCCCCAAATCTCTGCTGCTGACAATAGCGAATTATGGCCACTTCTGCTCCCTGTAGCTCTTCCAGCGTCAGAGCGCCACTCCTGCATAGTAGTGTGACCCTCTGCCTTTCAGCCTGCCTCGAGCTATCCTGTCTGCTTTCCCCTGGAGAATTAGCCACAGAAGCCTCAAACTCCTTCCTCAAGCCACTCTTTGCCAACAGCATGGCTTTGACTCTGAGGATCCAGGCAACTGCTTTCTTGAGCTTCCTCCAGCTAGAAAAGTAGGTAAGGAGCCGGCCAGTGGGACTGGACATGTCACACACACTGATGGTATTCACTGTTACCTCCTTCCTGACCTCCTGGTCATTAGAGTCCATTGAGATGTCCAATACAGAGTTAGGCCAATCCTCGGCCAAGTGCCTCCAAAGAAATGTGGGACCTTCCAACCATCTGCTGCTGCTCAAAAAATCAGAGACCTTCATTCCCCTGGATGCATCGTCAGCTGGATTGTCTTTGGAACTGACGTGTTTCCACTGTGAGGGTTCAGTTGCTTCTCTGATGGTCGAGATCCTATTGGCAACAAATGTGTGAAAGCATCTGTCCTCATTGTTAAGATACTTCAACACTGAAGCGCTATCAGTCCAAAAGACTGAGTCCTCCAACTGGAAGTTCAGCTACGCCTTTAACAATGAGTCCACTCTGACGGCAAGGACAGCTGCTGTTAATTCAAGTCGGGGAATAGTTACCGCTTTCAGTGGGGTCACTCTGGCTTTACTAAGCAGGAAAGAGACCTGGATGTTGTTTCCATGATTTAACATCCGGAGGTATGATACCGTTCCATATCCACTTTCACAGGCATCGGCAAAGTGATGTAATTGTGCATGTTTGACATCTCCAAAGCTCACTGGCTTGATGCACCGATCCACACTGAATACAGCTAGCTGATCCAAATCCTCCAACCATTTTTTCCATCGTGGCAAGATGTCCTGTGGCAGCCTGTCATCCCATCCATAGCCTCTTCGACAAAGCTCCTGCAGCATCATCTTAGCAAGCAAGGTGACAGGTGATAAAAATCCCAGCGGGTCATACACTGAGCTGGTGACTGACAGCATGCCACGTCTGGTGAGAGGTTGTTGTTTCATCTCCATTTTGAAAGTGAAAGAGTCTGTCTCGACACACCACTGTAGACCCAGAGCTCTTTCTACTGGAAGTTTATCCTGGTCCAAGTCCAACTCCTTTAAGTCCTTGGACCTTTGCTCTGCTGTGATGGCTTGCAAAACAGTTCGACTGTTGCTGGTCCATTTTTCCAGGATGAAACTCCCCTTCAGACACAAAGCACTGAGGTCCTTTACCATCTGCTTCTCCTTCTGTGGCTGAGCTCTTCAGACAATCATCCACGTAGAAATTCTGCTTGACAGACTGAACCACCTCATCCAAAAACTCAGATTGGTTGTCATCAGCAGTTTTCCTCAGTGCATAGCTCGCACAGCTAGGAGATGACACCGCTCCAAATAGGTGTACACACATCCTGTACTCCACAAGCTCCTTAGTCACATCTCCATCCGGCCACCAGAGAAAGCGTAAGAAGTCTTTGTGTTCCTCAGAGACTCTCACCTGGTGGAACATGGCCTGAATGTCTCCCATGAATGCCACTGGTTCCTTCCTGAAGCGAACTAGGACTCCAAGCAGTGAGCTGGTGAGGTTAGGGCCTTGTAACAGTTCGCTGTTCAACGATGCTCCCTGGAAGGTGGCTCCACAATCAAACACCACACGGAGAGATCTTTTTCTTGAATGATGGACACCATGATGAGGGATGTACCACACCTTTCCATTTTCACACTGCAGTTGTTCCTGAGGCACCCGTTCTGCATAGTTTTTACTTATGAGTGTGTTCATGTACTCAGCATATTCCTGCTGCAGCTGTTTGTTGTTGGAGAACCTTTTCCTCAAACCCTGGATCCTTTGCTTAGCCACTGCAAAGTTGTTAGGCAGACAGACTTCCTGGTTTTTAAAGGGCAATTTCAAGCAATACCTTCCCTCCTGAAGCACTGCAGAGTTTTCCATTATTTCCAGAAACTTTAGGTCTTCTCTTGACATTTCTTTCTCCTTTGTGTTCTTCTCATTAAACTCATGGTTGTACTGCTCAGCCAGCATTTCCTCGAGTTTACACACAGAGATCCTGTTCACCATGGCCATAGGCAGCTCCGCCTCCAAAGCCCCACTGTTACCATTCAGCGGACCATTAACAACTCACCCCAGCACTGTCTTCACAGCGTATGGGCCACTCCCACGACTGTTAATAACCTCCCACGGTTCCAATAACTTGGGAGCATTAGTTCCGATTAACAGCTCGACATTTGCATTTATGGTGGGGATGTTCACTTTGGACAGATATGGCCATTTTACCAGTTCTTCAAGTGTCACCATGTTGTCCACAGTAACTGGCATTTTTGTCTGAGTGAGAACCTCTTGGGAGCACATGAAAGTCACTGCTGTCCAGCCCAGACACCTCCAAACCAGCCAATGAATAGGCTGGGACAACTGACCTTTGCCCCATGGTGCTCAACAGGAAGTTGGTTCTTCTGCCTGCAACATTCAGCTTCCGCATTAGATACTCTGAGCAAAACGTGGCTGAACTACCTGGGTCCAAGAAGGCATAGGTTTTTATAAAAGTGATTTCCTTTTGCACTTTTCACCTTTACTGGGAGGATGGAAAGAACACACCTTTCCTCCCTGGCCCCTGTATGTCCACATGTTTTGAGTGAAGCTGTCTGATTCGATGTTTCAGGAGTTTCCAGCGCTGGTTGCTTTTTGATGTGAAGCACAGTGGGATGGGTTTGACCACACACTTTGCATGTAAAGCGTCTGTCGCAGTCACGGCTCATGTGACCGACACGTAAGCATGCGAAACAAACCCCCTGGCCCCTCAGAAACTGAATCTTCTCCTTGTGCTTTTTTCCTTTAAACTGCTTGCATTCCTCCAAAGAGTGATTATGAGAGCAGCAAAGACATCCAGCTTTCTCCGCCTTCATTGAGTCTGATGTTGGTGGCTCCTTAACTCCTTCAGCCACTTCCATAGAGGTCACTGTGGTGGCAACCACATTTCCTTTGTCTCTGTACCTGGGCTGGGATTTAAACCCGGTGCTAGGCTTCCCTCCAGAAAAACCAGAAGTTGGATCCTGTATCTCTCCAAACAGAGGATCAGAAAGAATTCTAACCCGACGCTCAATAAATGCAACCAGATCAGTGAAGCGAGCTCTTTGGTTAGTCGACTCCATTATGTCATGAGCTATAGTCCTCCATTGTTCCCTCATTTTGAATGGCAGCTTTGACATGATGGCTCTGATATTTACTGGCATGTCCAGTTCCTGCACGTATTGGAGCTCCTCCATAGCATTGCAGCATCCACGTAAGAACAAAGAATAGGCCTGGAGTGACTTGACGTCCTCAGATTTTATTGTTTGCCATGCCAAAGCCTTTTCCATGTATGCACTGGCGATTTTGTATTGATTTCCAAAATGCTTCCTTATGAGTTCCTTAGCCACTGTGTAACCACGCTCAGCAGTCATATGCTGGCAGCTGCGCACCAGCTCACGTGGCTGCCCTCTGGTGAACTGTTCCAGGTAATACAGGCAATCAGCTTTTCCTGCCTTTTCCTCAACTCCGTGCTCAAAGGCTTTGATGAATGCCCTGTATTGAAGAGGGTCGCCATCGAAGGTGGGAATATCTCTCGGTGGAAGTGACATCAAATGCTGCTGCTGCACCAGAGCTGCCGTTATTTCAGTCTGCCTGTGCATGATGGCAAGTATGTCTCCAGGTGGGTTGAGACTGAGTTGATGATGGAATGCAGGTTGAACATTTACTGATTGTTGTTGGAAGTGCTGTGATGTTCCCAGTGTATCCTCCTGTTTCTGTTCATTTAGGTTGCACTGATACATTGAAGCACCTTTGACCCATTCCTCAGTTTCCTTTGGTTGCTCATCCTTTGGTAAGGTTCTGTTGTGTGGTAGCGTCCATTTTGTCAAATCATTTTGTTGTGTTGCTTTCCATGTTTCAGGCTTGTACTCCTCCGCCATAGGATTTAACCCAGCTTCACACCTTCTTGTCTCCTTTCCTAAATAGGAATTCATGCCATTGCTGGATCTTTGAGAAGCACTTCTGCAACCTGCAGCCTGCAAGACTTCCAATTTAGCAGTGGACGCAGCTATTTCAGCCTCCAAATCGAGCAGCTCTCTTTTCCTCCTTAGCTGCTGTTCCTGCTCCTCCAAAGCATGCTTTTGTTTTAAAGCTTCAGCACGTGCAACAAGTGCTGCCTTTTCAGCCTCCACCTTTGTGGCTGACATGGATGTGGTACTTGTCCTGCCACTTTTATGACTCACACGACTTGAACGTCTATCAATATTTGACACACTGTCATTAGGATCAATGTCATCCACAGCATTACCATTTTCATTACATTCATAGCCTGCAACCCATCTTTTTGCTTTTGCAATGCACTCATTATTAGGCAACATTTTGGCTTTAAACCATATTTCATGTTTTTCTTTTTCGTCACCTGGCAGTAGACACAATAGAGCATCATGCACATTTTTTACTTCACCACACAATTCAATCAACTCTCCAAGAGCATCCCGGACCTTTGTTTTGTCATGTTTTACCATTAAACTTTGTATTGATTCCCTTATACTGGCTGCTTTATTTAGCTTACTCTTTCTGCTAGATTGCAACCTGTCCAATTCATTGGCAAGCACCTTTTCAGTGAGCTTAACCACTCGTTTTTGAGACTGGGTTTCAACACCGCTAATCACACTAGTTTTACTAGCAGTTTGCACATTTGTCCCGGTAATTAAGTCCGACGCCGCATCGCGCTTCTCCATAATGAATGAACAGTCAATGAGCAGATCGCAGTCACGAATTTATCAACGCAGTCTATTGTCATTCGGTTTCGGCAACCAATGCATTGGGTTTATGCCCAGTTATGTGTGCACACAGTTTAAATGGCCATTAAAGGGTGTAGCACTACACATACCTCTGGTGCGTTGGGCGCCGTGCGGTGATGCGGTAGTCCGGTGATCCGGGGGTCCGGCGATCCGGTGTGTCCCGATGATCCGGTGGTCCGGTGCTCCAACAGCCAGCCAGCTCAGCACTAATACTGCAGCTCCTGCCTCCACATCCGCAGACGGATCCAAACGTCCTCACAGCCAAAGTCCAAACACTCTCCAGCAGCTACACTTGTCCTGTCGAGCCACTTCCGACACGTCCAACAAGCGTCGAAGTTTACAAACGAAATCCAACTGGTGCAAGGTTTTTGACTAATATTGTAGGAGCAAAGTCTAGTACTTGTACCTAGTACCTTCCGGGTCAAAACCCTGTCCACAATAGTGACGTGCATACCTATATGCATTACTGCCCAGGTAACCTCACAGTGACACCACATGGACAAAAAAATGAATTGCAATGCACATACTTTATCCTCATAACATATTTGGCTGCTATACCCAAAAAGCCTTTGATAGGATAGAATACGAATACCTATTTTAAGTGCTAGAAATATTCAGATTTGGTACCACCTTCCGCTCATGGATAAAAGTTATATACGCAGCCCCCCAAGCAGTCGTCTGCACAAATAATGTATTATCCCAGCGCTTCCATCTACAGAGAGGGACTAGACAGGAGTGTCCACTGTCCCCTTTTCTGTTCGATCTTGCTATCAAGCCTCTTGCTGCCACAATAAGAAGTGCTGAACATATATATGGGATCATAAGGGGTGAGTGGGTGCACAAATTGGCGCTCTACGTGGACGACCTTCTGTTGTATTTATCCGATCCAGCTGTCTCTATCCCAGCAGTGATGAGTGTTATTTCAGATTCTGGGACAATATCTGGTTACAAAATTAACGCTTCTAAAAGCCTTCTTTTCTCTGTCAGTGAACAAGCAAAACTCTTAACATTTGAGTCTTACACATTTAAAGTGTGCCATGAAAAATTTTCGTATCTTGGGGTAACGGTTACAAGAAAGTATGGGGACCTCTTTAAATTTAACATCAAACCTGCCTCAGAGAGGACCTATTAACCTTAAGTGTGCAGGAAACCCTGTTATAAGGCTCAGTGAAGATCTGGGCAGAATGCAGGTCCCAGTTCATGATGAGACAGGCCTTCTCCTGCATGCCACTCACTAATAATCTAATGTTTGCACCATCACTGTTAGACTCAGCATTCCAGCAGTGGTCCAGGAAGGGTCTCGACAGAGTGTCTGACTTGTTTGAGCACAACGTGTTTATGTCTTTTACCCAGATAGTCAGAGATCTTGGCATCCCACAGTCTCATTTCTTTAGGTACCTCCAAGTTATGGATTTTATTAAAAAGAGCTTTACATTGTTCCCATCTGAGCCACCCATTAGCTGGCTGGAGGACTGTATACGAGATGGACCCTCTGAACACAATTCTATATCTGGGATCTATGATCTATTTCTTTCTAGAGCCTTGCCTTCCTTAGATCATTTTAGGGAGAAGTGGGAGGAGGAGTTAGGTGGAAAGATTTCAGATGAAACATGGAAGTCGTCTGTGACTAGGATACACACATCCTCCATATGTGTCAGACACAGTGTGCTTCAATTTAAAATAGTTCACCGACTCCACCTGTCCAGGTGTAGACTGGCTCAACTTTATCCTGATTATGACCCGACTTGTCATTGATGTGGCCGATACCCAGCGACCCTGCTCCACACGTTTTGGTCATGTCCTAATCTGGGACAGTTTTGGGGAAAGGTCTTTGAAACGTTCTCATTCATATGTAATAAAACCATAGATCCAGAGCCATGTTTGGCCATCTTCGGGTTGGCTTGGAGGGACCGTAATCTCTCTATGGCCCAGACCCAGGCATTGGCTTTCTCATCTTTGTTAGTAAGACGTCTTGTCCTCTCTAATTGGAAATCCACTGTCCCTCCTTTACATGGCCGCTGGGTTAATGAGGTAATGGCTCACCTGAAACTGGAAAAGCTTAGATATACCACGCAGGGGTCAGTTAAAAAATTCCACAACATTTGGAAACCGTTCCTGGATTAATATGACAATGTTTACACCGCAAGAAATGTAATTTAGCATTTGCATCTGTTTACTACTTTGAGCCTATCACATTGGTAGAAATTCTGCCACTGTCTTTTTTGTTGTTGTTGTTGTTGTTGTTGTTGTTGTTGTTTTTTGTTTTAAGTATATCTTTTCTTCTTGTCTTCTTCTGTGTTTGTGTTTTGTTTGTGGTTATCAGCCAGTCTCTTGGGATGGGGGTGGGGTTGTCCATGTGGTTGAAATGTTTGTACTCTATATTCTGTCTTGTAAGCAAAGGTCAATAAAAATAATTGGAATAATAATAATATATGATAGAGAGGCAGAAGCAGAAAGTGGCAGTAAGTACTACTCAGCTATTTTACTAAGTTGAAAAATGTAGAAACAATATGATTAGGCTATATATAAATATATACACATATATAAACAATATATGCATCCATTATTCACCATATTTGTCACAGAAACACGGAGGCAAAACAGAACACAGCCAGCTTCTTCTGTTTTTTTGTGCGACACTTCCGGTCCAGCACTCTTGACCGCTGTGCATTGGATTCGGAATCGGCGTGTTGTTGACCTTGTTGAGTTTATCTATCACATTTTTTCACGTCACTATATCATCATTTAGATGATATAGACTAATAAAATAGAATAGAATAGAAATTTATTGTCATTGCTCCAGAAGAAAACGATGAAAAACAGTTTGGCAACTCCAGAATTGCAGCAACAAACATCATATATACATTCATTCATAAATAAAATAACAATAAAAAGAGATTAAAAGTGCAATTCAGTGCAGTGCACATCACTGGATATCAGGGGTGATGGCAGTAACAGCTCGTGGGTAGAAGTTGTTTCTCAGTCTGTTTGTTTTGTTTTTTATAGTCCTGTATCTTCTCCCAGAAGGCAGAGGAGAAAACAGAGAATGTCCAGGGTGTGAATGATCTTTGGAAATACCACTGGCTTTCTTTTCCAGTCGGCCAGTGTAAAGTCTGTAAGTGATGGCAATGGTGATCCAGTAACACGCTCAGCCGCCCTGACCACCTGCTGGAGGTCCTTCTTGTTCTCCTCTGTGCAGCTGGAGAGCCACACAGTGCAGCAGTAGGTCGGAATGCTCTCTATGGCTGCCCAGTAGAAGTTGGTGAGCAGGTGATGAGGGAGGTGAGCGTGTTTTAACTTCCTGAGGAAGTACAGTCTTTGTTGGGCTTTCCTCACCTGGTGTGAGATGTGCGTGGTCCAGGTGAAGTCAGCTGAGATGTGAACACCAAGAAATTTGAAGCTCCTTACCCTCTCGACCTCCTCCCTATGAATGGAAAGGGCAGAGTGCTCAGTGCGTCTAGATCTTCTGAAGTCCACTATGATTTCCTTGGTTTTAGTGATGTTTAAGTCCAGATTATTTTGAGAACACCAATTTGTCAAGTGCTGAACCTCTTCTCTGTAGGCTGCCTCGTTGTTGTTTGATATCAGGCCAACTATGGTGGTATCGTCGGCAAATTTGACAATGGTGTTAGTGGGGTGTATAGGAGAACAGTCGTGTGAATATGGAGTAGAGGAGGGGGCTGAGGACACACCCCTGGGGTGTGCCTGTGTTGAGGATGAGGGTAGATGACGTGTACTTCCCCATCCATACATTTTGTGGTCTGTTGCTGAGGAAGTCCAGAATCCATGTACGCAGTGAACTGCCCAGGCCAAGGTTGCTCAATTTCTGTACCAGTTTCTGGGAAATGACAGTGTTAAAAGCAGAGCTAAAATCCACAAACAGCATCCTGGCATTAGGGATGGGAATCGAGAACCGGTCCCTGTTAAGAACCGGTTCCAACTGGTTTAATTCATCGACATCTTTAGTCTTTATGCTTAACGATTCCCTTATCAATTCTTTTCATTATGCCAAATCTATGCTCGTGAGTCAGCAGCATGTTCAACAACAAAGAAGACGTAATGGCGGAGGGACAGAAGCGGTCAAAGTCATGGCATCACTTCACACTATTGTTAGCCTCCCTGGAGCTGCTAGCAACTGTGGAGCCTCGGCGTGTCCCCGCTCCAGGTAGACGGTGACCAGGACGCTGTTGTTGTTAGCCTCCCTGGAGCTGTTAGCCCGCTGTGGAGCCTTGGCGTGTCCCCGCTCCAGGTATACGGCGGCCAGGACGCTGTTGTTGTTAGCCTCCCTGGAGCTGCTAGCCCGCTGTGGAGCCTCGGCGCGTCCCTGCTCCAGGTAGGCAGTGGCCACGACGCTGTTGTCGGATTTCATGGGAACACCAAGATGGTAAGATTAGGGCAGTTGAGTTGATTTGCACGCCATTTGTTGTTATAATATGCTGCACTAGCTGCGTGGTGTTGACACTCTCAGGCTGTGTCTTGGGTTACAAACAACAGGAGGTGATATCATTAACTCACAGGAAGAATCGATAAGGGAATCGATAAAGAATCGGATCGATAAGCAGAATCAATAATGGCATTGATATCAATAAAATCCTATCAATTCCTATCCCTACCTGGCATAGGTGTTGTCATTGTCCAGGTGTGTAAAGGCTGTGTGGAGAGCTGTGATGTCTGCATCCTCTGTTGATCTGTTTGCTCTGTATGCAAATTGGTGTTTATCATGATCAGCAGGGATGGCAGACTTGATGTGGGAGAGGATGAGCCTCTCAAAACACTTGGTGATGATGGGTGTCAGAGCAAATGGGCGGTAGTCGTTAAGGCAGTTCACTGTGCTCTTCTTTGGCACTGGGATAATTGTCGCTGACTTCAGGCAGTTGGGGATTACAGACTGTTGTAACGAGAGGTTAAAAATGGTAGTAAATACCTCTGTTTGCTGGTCTGCGCAGGCCCTGAGAATCCTTCCGGTGACTCAATCTGGACCAGCTGCCTTCCTTGTGTTGACTCTACGCAGAGTGCACCTGACCTGATGTTGTGTCAGCTGTAAGGGGTCATCCTTCCCTGGTAGTGCTGGCCAGATGCCAGCTGCTGTTCTCCGTTGGTCAAAACGAGAGAAGAAGTGGTTCAGAGTGTCTGGGAGTTTTCTGTCTGTGGTGTTGGTATCTGTGAAGTTGTCCTTCTAGCCAGTGAGAGTTTTTATTCCCTGCCACATGCACTTGGTGTTGTTGGTGTTAAAGTGTTCCTGCTTGTACCTGCGCTTGGCCTCTTTGATGCCCCTCCACAGGTTGTGCTGTGCCTCTTTGTAGGCCTGCAGGTCCCCAGATTTAAATGCAGCATCACTTGATCTAAGCAGGGTCCTCAGCTTGCTGTTGAACCGTGGTCTTTTGATTTGGGAACACTTTAACAGTTTTTGTCTCTGTCACCATCTCTGCACAGAAGTGTATGTATGACAGGACGCAAATATGTTTTTCGTAGGCGGAATCCGGGAAAAATTTGCAAAAGTCCCGCCCTCGAGTGCTAGGATTAGACAGGTAGCCTGTCAGTCAAACTCGCACCCCAGCCAGAGCTACAGCCAGTCTGCCACCGTTACTTAGAAATGAAAATCTATGTCCAACTTCGCCTTCACACACCAAACAGCTGTAATGAAATTGTGAGGCTAGATTAGAAGTGTTGATTCGTTTGCCTTTGTAATCTTGAATATTTCTATAAAAGAGAAATGTTGATTCATTTGTTTGCTCTGTTGTTTGATCATTAGGCTGTGTTGATAGGCCTACATTGTAAATAGTTCATTGTTCTTCTTTATTACGCCATTACTATAATTCCATTATGTAGAAATTATTTATATACTGAATAATTACTTGCAATGACTATAAATCCATTATGTAGAAATTATTTGCATATTTAATAATTACTTGCATTACTATAATTTTATTATGTAGAAATTATTTATATATTGAAAAATTACTTGCCATTACTATAATTCCATTATGTAGAAATTATTTATATATTTAATAATTACTTGCATTGCTATAATTCCATTATATAGAAATTATTTATATATTTAATAATTACTTGCATTGCTATAATTCCATTATGTAGAAATTATTTATATATTGACTAATTATTCTAATGTGCTTGGCTTAGATGATCAGATCAGCCCACACAGCATCGCAAAACTGGATAATATCATGTCAGGTCAGACTCTGAAGTCAATCTAGTAGCCTACCGCATGGATATATATAGAACACACCCTACACAGTCCAACTTCTGTATCACAATCATGGATAGAAGGGTAGAAAAAATTGTCAATCTAATGAATAATACACACACGCGAATCAGAGAGATTTGCTTGACTAACGTTAGTTTAATAATAAATACACATTACAATATGGGTGATTCTTCCTCCTCCTCAGGGAAGCGTGAGTGAGGCATCTAGTCACGTGATGGCGGATTTTGGCCTTTTTGGATTGGATCAGGGATTTCACCAGATTGGATAATCTCAGATTGGATAATCTCTGGCTATTGCCTCAATATTCATGATTTTCTGCCTACGAAAAACATATTCGCTGACAGGACAGCTGATATGTGTCCTTTCAGGTCTGTCCCCTCAGCAAAAATTCCCCAGTCTGTATCCTCAAAACAGTCCTACAGGGCTGAGGTGGCTTCCTCAGTCCATACTTTCACTGTTTTAATAGATGGTCTCTGTCTACAGCTGAGTGGTTTGTATGCTGGGATCAGGGCTAGAGACAAGTGATCAGAAAGTCCCAGATGTGGCAGAGGGCTGGCTTTGTATGCTTGTGAGATATTGCAGCCTACTTGGTCCAATGTGTTCCTTTCTCTTGTTGGGAAGTTTACATACTTGTGGAATTTGGGCAAGACAGACTTTAAATTGGTGTGGTTAAAGTCTCCTGCTAATATAACTATGCTGTCTGGTTGAAATGACAAATGTTGGCTGATGGCGTGATGTAGCTTCTCCATGGCTAGCCTAGCATTATCTTGTGGTGGTACATAAACAGCAGTGATTACAACCGATGTAAACTCCCGGGGCAAGTAGAAAGGTCTGCACTGTAACATAAGATACTCAATATCCAGAGAGCAGTGAGTGTCCTTAACTGCAGTGTTTGCACACCACAGGTTGTTTGTGTAAATACAAAGTCCACCTCCCCTGCTGTTACCGGAGTTAGAAGTCCTGTCCGCTCAAAAAATGGTGCGGCCCGCTAGCTCTATGGTGGCGTCCGGGATGTTTTGGTCCAGCCAAGTACGCAGTAGTTCAGACTGTGCCCAGCGGTCCGTAGTCTCAACTCATCCATCTTGTTGTTAAGCAGCCCCCAAAGCTGGTTTGACCTGCTTGTATGAAACTTAGTAGGCACCTGTACCACTCTATTACGTACAAAAAAGTCCCTTGGAGCCATGCTCCAAACCCAAAAGGAAGTCCACCATTTTGAATTTATTTGTGCCACTTTTGTGCATTTTTGCCCATTTCCAGGGCTTGTAAATTAATGAACTTGTCCTACAGATTTAATTAGATTGGCTCCAAACTCAGTGTATGTAAGCCTGACTACGTTGTGACCAAAAGTTATCACAGGATTTGCCCAATGATGAATGGTGTGCCCGCTGCTGAGCGTTGAATCTTGAGGTCTCGCCATGAAAAACGAAATTGCTGCCACTGTTAGACATTTCAGAGGGTGTTGCCAGTAAGTCACTGTAATATAGTTTTACAGTACTATTACTGTATTTCACTTATACAGTAACTTGGTGTTACTGTAATTATGCAATACAGTCTGTTACTGTAAATGAACTAATTTAACAGTACACCACTGTAATCCTTTTTTTTTTTTTAATTTTTTAAAAACGAACATACTGCTGAAATTCAATTAAAACTGGAACAATTATTTAAAATATAAATTCTTTATTTAAAACATTTGAATGTGCAAAAACATGTAAAACATTCACATCCATATCATTTAAAACATTAATATTTAAAACCAGATAAGTAAACCTTATGATGGCTCAGTGCCAAGACAAGACAGTAGGACATAAGTCCGAAACTGAAATCTGAACATATTCACCTTTCAGTGCACACAATAAAACAAAATTATACATGTGCATCAACTCCCCTCTCAAACAATAATAACATAAACTTGACATTACAATCTGTGTAATGGAGGGATCATTTAGATGACATATTAAGACATTAGCATATGCTTTTAACTCATTGTAAACTGTGTATATAGAGAACCCTCAGATGAATGTGATTCTTCATGTAGAGTATTTGTCATTCATTTTTATTGTCAAGTCACTATTTTTTGAGGCATTTTGGTCTCCAGACATAGGTACAGAGTGAGCGCTCTTCTCATTGCTTGTCACATTGTCCCATCGCTCTGTAAAGATGTCTCTGCAACATGCATAGGCTGCAGGAAGGAGAGAGCTTTCCACTCAGAGTCTAAGGTAATTCGCCTAGTCCAAGTTCTTCCACTCAAACTCTGTTAGCTGGTGAAGGAAGGATGCCACTTGACTATTGATGGCTTCCGCCTTCCTCTTCACCACTGCTCCTGTCTTGCGACTCACTCCAATTTTTGCAGTGCATTTTGTGCCTTCCTCCAGATTGATCCTCATAAAGAATCTTAAGGTAAGAGAAGATTGATGGGAAAAAACAAAACATTGAAGGTACACATTAAGATACATTTTATATGGCTCAGAGAAGATGAAAAAGATCAACTTTGAATCAACAGCAACATGTGGCAAAGAAGAAAAAAAGCACTTAACGTTGTATGAGTTCCAATGTTGCACAGGCAGGCTCCTGATATTCTATGTTGAAAAAATAGAAGCATCCAAAAAACACTGACAGGGCATCTGCAAACCCCAGGTGCTCCTCTAAAACATAGGCCACCCTCCCTTCGATGCTCATCATCCATTTTGTGGCTGAGAGAAATGTGTTCCCTTGAAGACAAAAAAAGGCACATTGCACATCTTGACAAGGCATACAGGACATGCTAAACTCAAAATCATAAGAAAGTCTTCTCTTACCAAGCCTAATCAATCTTGGTGTGGATGGGAGTGTCATGTATTTTCTCAATCGATCGCTTTGTCGCAGTTGCCTTTAAAACACACAAAAAAGCTTGGGATTACAACTGGTTTAAAACACATCTTAAAAACAACAATACAGTGGGGTCCCTAAGTCTCAATCGAACCATATGGCCCTCTATATATTTGATGCCATTTAATGTAATTCATTACGCTATACTTACATCTTTCAGAAGAAAGATGGAGTCCTCTTGCTCCTGGAAGTGCTTCATCAGAAGAAGCACTGCAGCTATGCCGGTCCGGCTCTGCTGCATGGATGTTTTGTTGCTCTCAATGTCTCGTAGAAGATGCTGAATGTCTCTGTTCTGGGTCTGTCTTTTGAAGAAGTTGATGATCCTCGTCCCCTTGGATTGAAGAGCCCCCCCCCCCTCGATCACAGATATCAATACCTGTGAGAGGTTTGAAATGGTCACAGAGTCCTCTTTTTGTAAAGAGGAAAGGCCAGTGTTTTTTCAATCACACTAATACTCGGAGGAGGACAGGAGTTTAGCATGTGAGGCTAATAGATGTATGTCAACCTCACTGACTCGTCAACATCTGGCCTGTCCACAGCTCTGGGGCCAGCAGACTGGAAAATGGCCGTTATATCTTTTCTTCTGTCTTCTTAAGACTCAGCAGT
Source organism: Epinephelus cyanopodus (assembly GCA_026686955.1). Taxonomy (NCBI): domain Eukaryota; kingdom Metazoa; phylum Chordata; class Actinopteri; order Perciformes; family Serranidae; genus Epinephelus; species Epinephelus cyanopodus. The sequence goes on from CM048919.1 coordinate 1,580,382, forward strand.
CTCTCCTTCTGGGACACATTTTGGCTGCCAGTTAATGCAGCCATAGCTGTCAACTTTACACCGCACTGTTTTGGTGCTACCATCATCACTGGTTTGTGATATTATCCTTGGTCTTTGTATTTTCTCACTCACATTATTGCGATTCACGTGGTTAACTCTAGTCTTAAGTTGTTTTGCAAGTGAATAATACCCTACTCCTAGCTGTTCATCTTCCTCAGACATGTCAGCAAAGGTGGAAGGATATTTTGACACGATAATTTTTGTGATTTCATCACAGGCAGCCGTGTTAATCTGCCCTGTTAATGTTGCCTTCAAGAGTGAGGCAGGCATCTTGTTCTATGGGATCTCAAACTGGCTGATCCATGCATTTTGTGGTCTTGTTGATGGAAATCTGGAGGAGTGGGATTGGGTACGAGGAGGTGTAGGTGTAGGTGTCAGTTGTGTGTCCAAGGATGGGAAGAGTGCCTTTTGCTCATCCGTTATGGTGCTGAGAATGATGGGCTGATCACTGTCCACTGCTCCATTCAGCACAAAAGAAGAAATATGTTAACGGATTAGTTTCAGTTATTCACAGCAGACAGTATTTACAGTTTACATAAAAGAGAACTTAAAATTGCTTTATAGTGAACCTTAAAATCTGCCTCTTTCTTAAACAATACAACATCTGCATAAGTAGAACTGCTGAACTATTGTTATGCTTGCTTATTGTTATCCATTTTAACTTTAGAGACAACATTAATAGTAGTTAAAATCAATTTATTAATTAGCTCAAACCATAGAAGTATCAGAAAAGCTCTATCTAGACTCATACAGTATGTTCACCATTTTACATTCTCTTAGATTTATTTCTCCTCACCTACTGGACTGAAGGCCTGGATAAGTCTGCGGCATAGAATTGGCTTTAAATGCTGCTGCAAATTATCTGGCTCAAGTAAGGCAAGGTCAGCTTTCTTTGTTAGTCCATGTTCAGATGATAGATGTTCAACAAGGGCCAAGAACTTCTCACTTTCCTATTACTTTATGAAGTTCCTGAATGCATTCGGCCTCCATACCTAAAAGGAAGAACACACTGAGTGATGCAAGGAAACAGCAGGGAGGTCCAAGATGTTGTACACCGGCATTGGATAATAGTCCTGCAGGCTATCTGCATTAATGTATGCATATTTATTATCTGACAACAAGTAGTATACCACCCAGCAAACATTTTGACGTCTATTTCACGTCTGATTAACGTTGGTCAGGCAGGTTGATTGGAGGTCTATCTGAGGGGCTGAAATGAAAGTTTTTCTGATGTCGTTTTCATGACCAACGTCATTTCAACGGTTCATAGACAGCATCAGTTTACATTGTTTTAACTTTGTTTAGACGACATATCAACGGCTCACAGAGCAGGCTATTTCAACCTATGTCATTATTACGTTGTATAGATGACTTTTCAACATCTCTACGTGACGTCTATTTCATGGCTAATTAACGTTGATCTGACAGGTTGATTGGATGTCTGTCTGAGGGGCTGAAATGAAAGTTTTTCTGACGTCGTTTTCATGACTGACGTTCATTTCAACAGCTCATTGACAGCATCAATTTATGTTGTTTCAACGTTGTATAGACAACATAATGACTCACAGAAAGGCTACTTCAATCTAAGTCATTTCAAAGTGACCAAGATTTGTCTTTTAATTCTCATTTAAAACAAACCTCATGGACTGCATTTTTTTCATCTGCGTAATTTTGCAAAAATTAGGCCTATCCTGACCCGAAAAGATGCAGAAAAACTGGTCCATGCTTTTGTTACCTCAAGGCTGGATTACTGTAACTATTATCAGGTAGCTCTAGTAAATCATTAAAAACTCTCCAGCTAATTCAGAATGCAGCAGCACGTGTACTAACAGGAACTAAGAAACGAGATCATATTTCTCCTGTTTTAGCTTCTCTGCACTGGCTCCCTGTAAAATCCAGAATTGAATTTAAAATCCTACTGTTAACTTATAAAGCTCTAAATGGTGAAGCTCCGCCATATCTTAGAGAGCTCATAGTGCCATATTATCCCACCAGAACTCTGCGCTCTGAGAACGCAGGGCAACTCGTGGTCCCTAAAGTCTCCAAAAGTAGATCAGGAGCCAGAGCCTTCAGCTATCAGGCTCCTCTGCTGTGGAATCATCTTCCTGTTACGGTCCGGGAGGCAGACATCGTCTCCACATTTAAGACTAGACTTAAGACTTTCCTCTTTGATAAAGCTTATACTAGTTAGGGCTGGCTCAGGCTTGCCCTGTACCAGCCCCTAGTTAGGCTGACTTAGGCCTAGTCTGTTGGAGGACCCCCTATTTAGAGATCATATGGTTATGCACAGGTTGTCATTTGGAGTGTTTTCATCATTTGAGTATGTATCCTTTAAAATGGAGCTAAAACAATCTCCGTCCATACTCTCTGTAGTTATATACAAGCCTCCCCAGCACCGTCAAAGTTTTATTGATGATTTTACCAGGATGCTTTCAATTGTATGCACAGACTTTGATGGTTTGGTCATCACAGGTGATTTTATTGTACATGTGGATAATGTCTGTGACAGAAATGCTAAAGAGCTCAGTGCTGTCCTTGAAGCCTTTGGCCTGACTCAGCATGTGTGTGAGCCCACCCACAGCAGAGCGCAGCACCCTTTGGACCTGCTCATTACAAAGGGGGTTAATATTTCAAATGTGGTTGATGTTGCTCTGTCTGATCATTTCTGTGTCTTCTTTGACCTGTCTGTTTCTCCCAAACCACTGGCTGGTCCTGCAGTTGTTTGGAGGAGACACATAAATAACAGCACAGGTGCTCTGTTCATGGAAATAATAAACTTTGAAAATGCCTCATGTTGTAATGTTGATGATTTGTTGAACTCTGTTACTTCGAGTGTTTTGACTGTTCTGGACACCATTGCCCCTGTGAAGGTTAAAGCACCATGGAGGAATGACGACTCTGTCAGGGCACAGAAAAGGGAGTGCCGGAGGGCTGAGAGGAAATGGCACAAGTCAAAGCTTCATGTTCATTATGAAATTTATAAAGAAAAGTTGTACGTGTTCAACCAGATCGTACATAGAACAAGGGAGAGGTACTTTTCTAAAATTATTGGAAACTGCAGTAACAACTCGCGTGTATGGAAGTATTTCTGTGCCATCTGTGTTTGAATATGAATTATTAAGATTGAAATTTTTCAGCATCAAAATCAGACTTTGAATTTTAAAAACCATCAAATTTCTAGCACTGAAATTTTTTTTGCCTCTGAATTTTTTGTTTTTTGTTTGAATTTTATTTTGTTGAAATAAATTCAGTGTAAAAAAAAATCGTTGTCTCAAAATATTCAGTTTTTCAAAATTCAACATGTAAAGAAATTCAACATCTCAAAAAAAATCAGTGTAAAAAAAAATTCAATTTCTTAAAAAAAATTCAGTCTAAAAAAATTCAACGTCAAAAAATTCAGTGTAAAAAAATTCAACATCAAAAAATTCAGTTTAAAAAAATTCAACGCCAAAAAATTCAGTGTAAAACGAACCAGACTCAACATCCGGGTCACCAGGGAGAAGCAATCGATCCCTGTCTCAATTCAGCCAACGTCCAGCCAATCATGTTACGCTCCATTGGTCATGTGACACCCACCGGGTCATGGCCACAAATGCAGGTGATGGTGCTTCGGTGAGTCTGTTTACTTTATTTGCCATTTGTGTTAAAAATTTAAAATAAATTTAGTAATAGATATTACTCGACATGTTGCACATTAACCGGATTTATTGAACAATATCTACAATGAACTTTTAATGAGGTGGCGTTCGTGAAAACTGCGTTAGTAACTAGCTAATGGTATGTGAGCTAGGCTACTTTCGGTTCTGAGGCAGCGAGTATGACGACTGACAGTACATTAAACCGTGATAGTGTTAACTGGTGACACAGTGTTTCCCACAGGATTTTAGGAGACGGGGGGGGTAATTTTAACACTGTACAATTACCGCGATATAGCGCATTTACCGTTTATTAGCGGCCTGTCTGTGCGTGTGTGTGTACGCAAGAGAGAGACGGCAGGTGGAGGGGCTGACTGGCAGAGATGATAGATGGTGAAATGCAGTTTATTTTTTTTTCTGTTGGGAAACACTGGGTGACAGCATATCGTGGTTGCTCTAAGTTAGTGATGGCAGCAGTTGACAAATGGCTACAAGCAACAAACCAGTCTATACCCACCAGTCCTCCCATTAGCTGGCCTACTCTCCTTGCTTTACCTGTATTTGGCCCAGCCTGCTTACCAGAAGCTCCATTCATCAGCTCCTCTTTGACTCAACCAGCCCGAACCGTATGTCTTGGACCTCCCCGCTCCGGTAGCTCACCTGATAGAGCCGGTATCACCAGGGCTTCATGCAGTGGCCCAGATTCAAGTTCGTTCTCACTTAACAGGACAACATGTTTAGGCTATAGGTTGATTTTCTACTGCATTATTATTTAATTCCATAGGTTTTTGTTTTTATTTTATGTTTGTACTGTTGAAAGTTGAACATATACATATACTTTAGGCATAATCAAGCATGTTGAAAAAGCCTATCTGAATTTGTGTCTTTACCTATTGAGGGATATTATTTTATTGTGTGACTTGTATAAAATCGTTGTGTAATCCATAAAGAGGAGGCATACCTTAAGTGTCCTCTTTTTTGGAAATCAAAATATGGTCACCTTAATTAAAGTCCATTAACATTTAGCTGTTTAACATGATCTTTGTGCTGCTGGTTTGTAATACCCCTCTTACTATTTCTTTGTTGTTTGTGATGTCAGGGCGGTCATGGTGATGATATTTTGCAATCAGCCCGTCGCTTACTACAGTTACTGAGTTCGTCTGGTCAACAAGGTGCAGCCAGTGGTGGCGTCACAAATCAACATATAAGGTTTAGTATTTAACTTTAATTCATGTACATAATTTTACTTATACATTGTAGATGTATTGATGATAAATAAATGTTTTTGGATACAATCCTGCAGAGAACAGAGACAGACAGCATCACTTCAAACGGAAATGACCAGGTAAAAAGAACCCCCCCCACACACACACACAGACATACACAGACCATAGACTGTAAACAGACACACACAGACACACACACGTGCACACACACAAAGTAGCCATAAACGCACCCACAGAAAACGTACCGTATCCATAGCAACCGGAGACTCCACAACGATCTAACATCTCTCTCACCATGAAACACACTCTTCTTGTGTGTGTCTACATGTGTGGAGGGAGGGAGGGGGTTTGACAGACGTGAAAAGAGCGACCTGTGCTCCACTGTCTCTCAGAGCGGTGCCTGGACAGCGTGACGTGTGTGGTTGTGCTGCTGCCGTGGTCCTGCCAGATGCCTCCTGCTGCTGCTGCTGCCATCATTAGTCATTAGTCATACTTCTACTGTTATTATACAAATATGACTATTGTCACACATGTATACTGCCAGATATTAATACATACTTTCAACATATTGTACCACAGTTGCCAGAACTATAACTATAATATTATTACTTTCAATAATGTTGTTGTAAGCTACTGTCATTACCTGCATATCTCTCTCTCTCTCTCTCTCTCTCTCTCTCTCTCTCTCTCTCTCTCTCTCTCTGTCTCATTGTGTCATTGTGTCATATGGATTACTGTTAATTTATCATGCTGATCTGTCCTGTACGACATCTATTGCACGTCTGTCCGTCCTGGAAGAGGGATCCCTCCTCAGTTGCTCTTCCTGAGGTTTCTACCGTTTTTTTTTCCCCGTTAAAGGGTTTTTTTTTGGGGGGAGTTTTTCCTTATCCGTTGCAAGGGTCCAACGGACAGAGGGATGTCGTATGCTGTAAAGCCCTGTGAGGCAAATTGTGATTTGTGATATTGGGCTTTATAAATAAAATTGATTGACCTGATAGTATGTTGTCTTGAAATGTCTGACCAAGTCGCGGAGTTTACTTTCACTTTCGTCAGCTCACTACGATGTGTACGAGCTGCGATTGGCTGCTCCTCCTGCTCCCTCTACCTGACTGGTGGAGAAGCTTCAGTCGCGGTAGATTTCAGCAAATATGATTACAGGCTGTAGGTGGAGCCAGAGGAGTTGGATTTTGTCCTAAATTACTCATTCAATGTACGACTATCAGAATATAGTGACAGTTCCAGCAAATATAACTGAATAATTGTTACCAACTGAAGCTTTAAGGCTAATGTTAAAGTTGTTTATTAAATGAAAACAATCTCAATGATTTGATAATAATAAAGGTGCTTTTCTAATGTAATTACAAAAAACAGATGAGGTTGTTAATGTTTTATTTATTTTTTAAATTTTCTATAGGTCCTTTCCAGGTATTTTCAGCAGGGGCAGAGGGAAGAGGCACTTTCCCGCAGCAAGTCCTGTTCCTGCCAAGAGGCCTAAACCATTGGATGTGGCTTTCTATTTGTTGCCAAAGCAATGTGAAAAAACCCCAAAAGAGCAGGAGCAATTAGTCCATATGCGTGCAGGACTGGGCCGTAGGACTACTCATGTAGATGAAAGCACAACACATGACTTTATTTTATTCTGTTTCTCTTTCTCTTCATCCTTGTTTTTAGCTTCTTTATTGTACTACTCTTTCGTTTGTATTTTTTCTCTTTTTATTTCCCCTTGATCCTTAATCTTGATTAATTATAATTTCTTTTAAGGAAAGGATTTCAGATAAGCCAATATGGCTTCTTCCTTTCCTTGTACAGTATATGTCCCACAAATGTATATGATATATGTATGTTTTTCATCAATGTGCTAAATAAATAAACATAAACATAAACATAAACAAGAGGTGATAACATGCAATTAGTTATTTGGGCCAGTTGTATTGTATATTGTATTCAGGCTATGAAGTTACAATTATTTGCTAGTTTGTAACGCTGTCATTAATGCCATTTCTGATTTGAATGATGAGTAGTTTTTGACGCTCTATTTGGAGAAGATTACAGTTGTTTCCATTTTTTTGTCACAGTTATGTGATGCCCTCAAAGTTTTATTCCCAAAATTGGGAACAATTACTGGTGGATGGCTACTATACAAATCTTCAGGTGGGCCAACATACGTTTGTGTGTTAGTGTTGCTCTGTCATTAAAAAAAAGTACATATGCAGCAGTTAACGTCACATTATGCAGTGCACAACACTGTTACTTTATGGTACTTAAATAAGACTTAAATATTTAACATATTTGTTTTATTTTATTAGGGCATGCCTACCTGCAAACCAGCCACTGCAAAGTAGAAATTGTATTTGTAAAAGTAAAAAACAAACAAACATGACTTATTTTGCTTTAAGTGACTTCTTTAGCTTGGTCTGTTGTCAGACAAGAAGTCTAGTTGCTTTGACTTAACTTATAGATGTAATCTATCTAATAAACTGTTGAAAGTTCTCATTTTCCTCTCCTCTTTTCTATAGGTGGATGGGGTAGCCGACAGCTGTCTCTTGTGACTCTCGATGATACCGGCTATACAGGCATGATGTTGAAGTCTGTAACTCGTGGGGCTAAAAATCTATTCATTGCCCCAATTCAAGAGGAACTAAGTACAAATCCCATACCACTGCCTGATGAAGCATTCAGTAACATGCCAAAAGCTGCATGTCAGAAGTGTGAAGTTGCAGTTCCCCTTCCGCTCCTGACAGAACACATCAAATCTTGTAACGTCATAGATGTTGACAGTGACGACAACCTGGCTAATGTGGATATCAGTGAGCCTGAAGAGAGAGACTGTAAGAAGTATAATATAATATAATCTGCTTTTGCAAGTATATTGTGTAGTATTTAATAACAGTTTTTTGAAAATAACACTATTTTTACCGGTAACCTCTGAACAGCAGACATGCAGGAATGTCCTGTCTGCAAAAATATGTTTCCTGCTGATTCCATCGAGGTACATGCTTCGTCATGTGTGGAAAGGTATCCATTAACTTTTTATTGTTAATGTTTTTTTTTTTCTCGAATCAGCAATGGTCTTTGTTTTACATACTGTGCAGTTGTAACACAAATACTTTTATGAGGGTAGGGCAGGAAATGAGGTGATGCATGAAAGCATTGTAATTGAGGAAGAGCAAGCAGCAAGGCCTGGGCCATCCACAAGTTCTGCAGCTGTTCAAGATGGTAGGTGCTGTTCATGCTTAGCAGTGGCATAGGGAAAGATACACAGTTTGAATGAATGGTTGTTTTTTGCTATCTTTACAGTTAGCCATAGATAATTAAACAAACACATTTCTATTTTTTATTCATATTAGGCTGGTTAACTGTCAGTGACCCCACCAAGGCCATATCTCAGTGTGCTGACAGTTTTCGACGTATTCATGAAACAAAGAGTCCCTTACTTCTCAGCATGGACATCAGAAAAAGCCCTGCTGAGCAGGACATGGCACTTGTCTCCTATAAACAACCTAATGTGGAATGGGGACGACCCCTGAATTGCAGACTTGAAGGTAGCTCCAATTACAAGTCACAGTTGTCCAAAACTAACTTAAGTATTTACTCTGTCTTTATTCTGTCAAACTTCACACTGTGTTACAGGAGATACTGCTATTGGACATGGTGTAACTCGTTTTTTTTTTCTCCACATGCATGGAGAAGCTGAGGTCAGGCTTTTGCATCAATTTTGGTATGTATGTAATAGAATCCTTCCAAATGCAAGCTGTATTACCTTTTTTTTAATTATTCTGTCCATAAAGGTTTATGGTATTTTGCTTTATCCTGAAAGTTCAAAGGGTTCTTCTAAATGTATAATGCCTGTATTGATGATATCTCTGACTCCGGAATGAGGAGGTATGATATCTTGACAGCAAATTCAAGTCTTACTGGGCTTTTTGAAGGAGAGCAGGGCCATTTAGTTCCCTCAGCCTCTCACTTTCTCGTGGAAAGCCACTCATGGTGGCCGGTCGAATGATAGGCCACTCCTTTCTTCATGGAGGACCATGCCTACAGGGACTCAGCCCTGCTGTTATTCATGTCTTGCTTGGTGGAAGTCCTGACACTGCAACAGTGACACTGGAGGACTGTCCAGATATGGACATTAGAGAAACCATCAGGCTTGTATGTTTGATTTAAAAAAAAGTTTTTTCTTTCAGTAATATGTTAAGTAAAATGGGCCGCCCTTTTATTGTGTATCCATTGTCCTTTATGAATGAAATTTATATGACTTATTGTCTTGGAGCTTGAAGGGGGATCCATACTGTCCGATAAGGATAAACAAAGTGTCCAGGACTTGGCCTATGCGTGGGACCTCCCTTCCCTAACTGACAACAACAGGAGGTGGCTGTTTGAAAAGCTATTGATACATGCAGTGAGTAAAAGTTTGAGAAATGTCTGTTTAAAAACACAAGTCACAATTAATGTATTTTGGTTTTTTTTTATCCTGTGGGTGATGTATTGGTTATAAATGCACATTGCTATGGTTTTAAAAAAAATTGTCTGAAGAAATTAAAATGTGGCACTTTCTCCTCAAGCCTACTTTTACATAAATGAATTTTATGGGTTATATTCTATGGGCTGAAATATGTGCCACTAGAAACTGAATTTGACTTACATAATTTGAAATTGAATCATTTATATTTGAATTTGAATTACTAGAAACTGAATTTGAATCACATAATTTGAAATTGTATTGTTAATTTGAATCATTGCATTGAAAAACTGAATCTGAATAGTATGATTTGAAATTGAATTCATTTCTTTATATATTCACATTCAGTTCTCACAATTCAAATTCAGTTCTCACAATTCAATTTCAATTTACTGTGACAGACATCTGGGTCGTTTAAGGACGAAGGAAGAGCAATCGAGCGCAGATACACAGGACTCCTCTTCGGCCAATCAGCACCTACGTTTTTGAGCACGTAGGAAGAAGCGCTTGCTCGCCTTGACCCATACTGGTTTGACCATGGATACGACTGGGACAAATATGGCAATTTGGCATTTTACCATATATTTTAACGACCTTTTTTAACTGTTGTTAATGTTACAGCTACTTTGTAGGAACGTTTAGTTTCGTCAGCGAGCATAAAGAAATCATGTTTACAATTACATTAGGCGACTAGCACGTTAGCATTGTTTCAGCTATCATTTTAGCAATGCAGCAACAAGTGCCGGAGCTAGTCTACAAGTCACAGGTGATGTTACCCATTTAACGGTAGTGTTCTTTCTTACCATGAATGTTTTGTTGATAGCAAACAAGAAATTCAAGTTAGTAGTTGGATTTGCAATGTGCATAACGGCTGACATTAAAGATTATATCCCTGTACCCACACCGCTGTTGCAAACAGTGCGCATATTTATGATTTTGACATTGATTAAAGTCCGAAGGGGACTGAAATGTACGTTACTGATATGAACATAGAACATGTTAAAGAAATGTAGAAGTTGCGAAAGAAAGGCAGTGTTATACTTGTTACAAGATGTTAATTTCTTTCAGTACATCGCCGGTGTTGAGGTCATGGCTACTTGTGACGTCTGCACCACGCCAGCTACACACAGCAGAAACTGTAAGTACCAGTTTTAGCTACTCGATTTTAGACAGCTAATATTACATTGTCTTCCAAGGACAAAAGAAAAGCATTTAAAAGACATCATCAAGTCATCTATATTTTGAGGTGTTGCTCCCTGTTTTATTTTACCCTACAGATGTGACATAATAGTATTGTCAACAAAAAGGAGTGATTCACCCTTTATAGTTAACTTTGTTTTTTATTACCTAAAGCAGTTATTACACTCATTTTACTTGATGCATCATTGGTGACAGCTATGTCAGAGAGCTGCAGAGACTCTGGGAAGCAACCTCAGCATGCCAGGTGTCCATGTCTGCTGGTTTGGCTGGGGTGGACTGCAGAGAGGCCTTCTCTCCTTCTTTCCCCACTCCCTGCGAGGAAGAGCAGCACCAGATGTCCTCATCATCCACTGTGGCGGCAATGACATGGGGAAGGTCAGCAGTGTCAAGCTGGTCAGCATGATGAAGGAGGACCTGCACCAGCTTCACCTCCAGCATCCTGGCATTAAGATAATATTTTCTTCATTGGCCCAAAGGTGCAGGTGGGAGGCTGGTGGCAATCCAGCAAAGATTGATAAGGCCAGGAAATTTGTTAATAGTTTATGGCAACATTTGTTCACAGTTTAAATGGTGCCATAATTGAGCACCCTCACATCAGACATGACAGGGGGTATTTTTGAAAGATGGAGTTCATTTCACACCTAGGGAAAATTAAATGTTTGTGTAAGTAAGTAAATTAGTTAATTGTCTTAAAGACCACCTCCAAACGCAGTGAACTGCTTACAGTTAGCAGTGTCACTGCTTTTGAATTTGGCCTTTAGGACACATTTTGTTAGGCCTGAACATAGCCCAGGCTGTCATGGCCAATGTTGAGTTTTTGATATTCATCTATAACTTGTTTAAAATTTCAATAAATTCTATTTACATTTGCACTCCTTTTGTCTTTTTTTCTGACTGAATCTGACTGTCAACTGAAAGAGCAAACAAATCATACACTACAGATAAACCCTAAAGCATTAATGTTCAACACTATCATTGGCAAATAATTAAGCAGTCCATTTCTGTGGGGGCCTGATTATTTTAACTTTGTACTTGAAGGTAACTAAGCACCTTAGACCCAGCAGCAGAGCCTGAGAAGATTTTGGAGAGTAACCTTTGTTTGCTGCTCTGTTTGAAGTCTAGTTTTAACACAGAAGAATGTGACTGGATAAAAGGGCTCAAAGTGAAAAACAAACAATTAGCTGGACACAACAGTTTTGAAGCCCCCAAGGTATCACTTGTTCGCCAACTCTGAGAGGGTCTCCCTCAGGCAAAAGGTACTGTGACGTTTTTATTGTGAGGCAAATAGAAACATAATCAGCCAATTGTGTTATGTTTTTTTTTTAGCCTCACTATATAAGCCTCAATACCGAGCAGAACCTTCTCATGTCACAATGTCACAAATAAATAATACCTATTACGGGGCTTAAAACTATTCAGTGTGCAGATATTTCCTTGTTTTTCACAAAAGGAGAATCGTTATTCAGTGAATTTTCTTCATTTGTCTTAAAGAAATGTTCAAACAAAACCAGCACATAACATCAGCTTTTCATTTTTTCTTTACATTTTGCTAAGATAAATGCAAACTTGGGTAAATGTTAAAACATAAATGAAAACATTAAGATGCCATTAATAACTATTATATTTTGTTAAAGGTTTGAATCACCACTATATTTCCAGTCATCACAGGAAACTGATGACAGCTTTCAAAAAATGTGCTTTTACTCTAAAGTAAGTTTTGTCTGATCCATTTTATATAGCAAAAGTTAAAACCATTACACAAACAGTTTAACAAAATTAAGTCGAAGCTTGCATTCATGAAATCATCACTATTAAAAGGTTACAAAAAGTACACATGAAATAAATGAAAAGAAACAGTAATTATAAAACCTATGAATTAGGACCCAGTGTCATAATTTGCAAAGTCGTAATTTCTTGTGAAACAACTTCTTTACTGTGGAGTAAATATCATATCATTGGTCGAGGCGTTGCAACTTTCCTCAAGTGTCCTACAAGAGAGAAAGATGACAGGTTAAAAACACAGGTAGAAAACATTGACTACAGCCTGTCTTGGTTAAAAAACCACTCACTACCAAAATGATCTTACTGCTGAGTAAGTGGCTGTCATTCATAAAATAGTTTTGTGTTTAAGTTCTGTAGATATTCAACTTTATATTTGAATGTGATTTTAAATTTAACAGTGTACTACCAAGACAATTGGAGTATGAATGTACAGTATGCAGTTCATCCACATTAACATAATAGTTGCTATCAAAAGGAAACTGAACTGTTCTCAAAGCTCACTGCCACTGTGGAATCATGCTATGTTCAGCTGTCTCATTTTGAGAATATTTTTTCCATTGGTTCTTCACAGACTGTGTGTGGGGGAAAAAGGTAGTAATTCTCACTATGATAAAGGGTCTTTGCATAAAATGCACTAAAATGTTAAAGTCGGTAAATACATGTCATGTTCCTTGATTGATAAAATTTTCATTTTGCCTTTTGCATCAGGGGAAGATTAAACTGCACTGGTGTGTCAGTAACTTCACCTTATCAGTAATAGTACAGAGCAAGCTGTGCCCTAATCGAGTACTTAGTAATGTATGAAAATTAGTAATATATACAATGAATTTAAATGAATTATGGTCAATAATTTTATCATTTTAAACTAATAAGTTTCTTGACTCTTTGTGAGGTACTGTATGAAAAAAGGTGTCTTTATCCTGGAGTCAGTGCTTAAGTGATGACTCAAAGTGTTCACTGCACAGTCGGGAAGTCTTGTTTGGAGTCCAGTTCAGTCTTCTGGTGTTGAGTGTCCACTGATCCAGTCTGTCTGGGTCACCTAGAGGAAAACTTTACACAGACAAATAGATATTAAAATATATGTGTTAGCTACCTACTTCACAGACACCTTTACATGCAAACAATACAACTTAAATTACTTCAGTGTTAAACAGATCATAATCAATTTAATTTAGCAAAACAAAAAGGTGGTGACCATCACAGTCCCCATATTCTGTCTGTGCATTATCTATTGTTGTGTAGCTACAGGCCTATATCATACTTTTATTTTCTTAATATTTTATATGTGACAGTCAAATGTCACATTAGCCTTTTTTAATTACGTTACACACCTTATTGTAATTTCACACAGTTCGCCACTTTTTAACAAGTTAACATTGCATCATGTTAGCTAACTAACGTGGTGGACCTTTATTTTCAAAACTCACACAGACGCCTTTTGTTCAAAATATTATCTCCCTAAATGCCTAAATCCTAACACTTCTCTGTCAGGCTCTGACTTCAATGCATCCCGGACTGGCGTCTTGCTTGAAGGCTAAATGTTAGCTGGCTGGTTAGCTAGTTAAGGAGCTAAGCTTGTGTTGTATCGTATTGTCTGTTGCTCTGTAACTTGATGTGGATGTTGCTGCTGTGATACAGGTCGCACTTGAAAATGAGACCTCCGGTATCAACGTGATTTTACATGTCCTAAATAAAGGCTTAATAATTATAACAAGAAGCTGACAAACTAGGTGGTGACCGCAGACACCGATACCCGCTAATTAGTGCTAACATATAAACATAATCATGGGCGGATCTACCGGGGTGGCATGGGGTGGCAGCTGCCACCCTAAAAGAAAGCCTTGCCACCCCAGCTGCCACCCCAGTTGGCAGCAAAGAATTCACAGAAAAGTTATGGCCAATTTGACATTTACGAGCGCAAATCTCCAATGTCCGACTGCTGTGAATGCAGCACGAGATAACGCCAGAGCGGCAACAGACTGCTCTGAGTGGAGCCAGAGGGGCAGCCTATTCCAGAAAGACCTCTGAGTATGTTAACCCTGAAATAAGGGAAACTCTGGGTTTCAGTTCCAGAAAGAGGTAAATCAAACTCTGAGTCAGTCACCATGGCAACTGAGTCTGTGAACAGGTTAGTCTCCTCTCTCTTAACGCGCTGTTTCATTTCCTCATTCATTCAGTCCGTGTCAAAGCTTGTATCGAAGCGCATTAATTAGCGGAGATTTACCGTCTGTCACAGTCTAAATCCTGCTGGATATTAGTTTGTTACTCAGGACTGTCTTAAGTTACTGAGTTTATGCACATCAATCATTTCTTTGGACATCAGTTTTTGTCTTTACATTCAAATATTACACAGCGAGAATTCACCCTCTGCTCAGAATCAAACCTCTGTCTTTTTATTATTTTTTATAACACTGTGCACAAGGATCAGACTGTCAGTCTGTTAGAGCAGCTCCCACATGTTTATTGCACATAATGTGTAGGTCTAATTATTTACATTTTAAAAATCGGTGTGAAGCTTTAGACATGTACTATCAATGACTAATGATCTCTATCACTGATGTCATTGGTCGCACTGATGGAACATAATTCCTATAGCCTAATATTGGGGACTATATGTTAATATTGCTGAGTGAGCAATGGTGCAGCATTTCAGTGTCTTTAAATTTACTGCATTTGTAGCTGAAATAAAGTCACTGAATGCTGTTGAGTCAAGATACAAATAGCTGTCCAACATTTTAAAATCTACTGTATTTTAACCTCAACGTCTTTTCAAGTGCAAATCACCAAACATATTATTACTGGGTCAGACTGTGAGTTTACAGTCTTTATGTCTTTGATCTATAGCTTAGCCTATATGTTTTAAATCTTCCTATTTTTCAGTTGCTGCCTCCTGTGTTTTTCCCATCAGATTAAATCTGAACAAATATATTAATATATATTATTAATTTAATGTAATGTATCGACAGCCTGATACACAGTCAGATTCCACCACTTTATCTTTATTAAGGAAATGTAAGTCTGATAAACATGCACCGTCTGCTACACATGTATTAATATTTCTACATCCACTGGATTAAAATGGAGGCGCTGTCTTTTATTTACCTGTTGCCATGGTGAATTGTGGACTCGGAGCTCCATTGATGATGGCTTTTTATTTTCTGCTTAAGAGTGATAATACTCACAGTTGACTGAACTAACTCAAATCAGCTGTTCTGGAACTGCTAACTCAGAGTTTCCCATCTCAGGGTAAATCAACTCAGAGTTCAGGGTTAGACTCAGGGTTTGTTGAACCTCCCTCAACACTTATTCCTAATATGAACTGTTTCATATGAAACCTCAAATGCAAGACATTGATTGGATGAGATTAAGTTTGTCTGTGTGAGTTTGCAAATGGCAGCCCGTGTCCTTATGTAGTGTGAACATACTATTTCTCATCAAACTGTGATAACTGTGATCAAATTCAGTATATATACATCTGCCATATGTTGCCACCCCTCAAAAATTCCTGCCCCCCTCTTGCCACCCCATAAATATTTTTCTAGATCCGCCCCTGCTAGCGCCTGATACACAGCAAATCTCTTTCTCTTATTCTCTATCTTGTCTTCTCTTGTCTTCTTCTCCTTCTCCCACAACTTTCACGATCAAGCTATTACACATTTGTTACATTTAGCACTGTTACATATGTTGCTATGGCAACGCCTTATGTCTAAAAAGTCAGAGCTACGTGACAGTTTTCTATGCGGGATAAATTTTACCCATTGGCGTTTATAGGTATAAATGGTGCTACAGAACACACTTTTAGGAAAGGTCAAAGACTGAGAGACTTGAATATTTTATCAAAACAAAGTTACATGCAATCAAAACACAGCTGCGGGTAAATTTGACCCGTTGGTGGTTCTAGTGTTAATCAGAGCCTACAGGTGGATGCTCTGGTGTAGGGGCGTGAACAGCAGCAATATTGAGCAGCAGTATCCGGCTGTCTAAGCAGTGTATCAGCAGCACCGCACTATGAAAAGTGTGTTAGCAGGTGCAGTAATATTTAAGAAACTGCAATTTTAAGAGGGGTAACTTGATAACAGTTTTAGGAGTAGTGTGTTCATCACTTGTCTCACTTTATTAATTTAGTAAAATTCAACCAACACCCACATTATACATTTACCTGCCATGTCCGTCACCTGCCGCTTGAACTTCTTCAGTGGTTCCGGTAAAGGCTTACAAGTTATTTTTTTCTGTGTGGAACAAGTTACCTGTCTCAGTTATTTACATTTAAAGCCATCAAAACAAATTATTTGAAAGTATGTTATTTTTGTCATTTATTAAGTATCACGAGGGAATGGGTGTTTCCACTTAAAACACTTGCCAGAAACAGCTGGTGGTGATTCTTCTGGTGAAGTCATATCTGCATGTATCACAGTGTAAGAAATTTTTATTAAGCCCTAATAAGTGACTAGCAATACTACAAACACCAAAATGTAATTTCTCACCTTCCACAAAATCTTCCAAAATTCGTTTTCTTCTACTTCGTTTTGGCCTCTCTATTGGGGGATCAAACAGATCTTTGCTATAGGCAGGTTCGTCCAACTCCATAATTCAGCCTAACAAAAAAATAGCATAGAAAGACAGTGAGCACAGACAACCTATGACATACCTATCAAATAAGCTGTTAATGAACAGCAGCAAGCTGTGCTTACACCACCATCAACAAGGACATGCAGAAATACAGCTGACAATGAGTAATTATCAGTGCCTGTAGCCCACCGGCTACTGGTAGAACCAAAACAATTCACCTACAGATACATTCCATCAATTATACACCGATACCAGGAAGCCAAAGAGCTACATAGTGGTCCAGAAAGAGTTAGTTAGGGTTAGGGTTAGTTGGAGGAAAAAGTAATTACATTTCAGAATAGACTAAGAATTTAAACACACAGAAAACATGCAAGGCCAAGAAATGCACATCAGATTAATTAACGACGCTGTGCCATTTAACATACCACAGAATCCAAAACTAATTCTCCACGGTATGAAGAAGACGGAAGATGGCAAACCCATTCTGATAGGGCAAGCAAACAGCTTTCCTTTCCAGATCTTCTACCTTCAAGAGTTTGCGCTTAGCTCTTTCAAAACTCTCCACATAAACAATGTTGAACAGTTTAGAACTGCAGAGATCCTGGAATAGATCATCAGTGTCATCTTGGCTGAGAACGTCGACAACCAGTGTTCCATCTCCTCTTTTCTTTTGGACAAAGGCAAAGTCCTCGTTTGGTAGCAGAAAGCATCGGTCTTGCGGTTTTGCAGAAATGACAGGAGTAGGTCTTTGCTGCTTATGCAGTTTGTGTGTCTGGGCCTTCTCTGCAAGCCTTTTTGTGACATGGACTACGGGGTTGCAGCTGCTGTGAACCATTTTCTTAATGACCTGAAGATGGTTCTCAAATGGGAAACATGAGAGGTCATTCAATGAGCACTTGAAGAATCTTACATCTTCATGCAAGTGCTTTAAGGAATGGACATTGTAGGTGGGGAATATATCTGTCCATAGAAGTCAGCGCTTGCATCAACAAAGTGATCCATGAGATCCTTTGCAGAGTCCAGATATGCATTTCTCTTCTCTGTATCTTTTTCTAACAGAATGGACACACTGACAGTTAATGTCAAGAAATTACTGTAGAGCGGTTGTGGAAGGACATTGCTCAAGACTACTGGCTCTGTGTACAAGAGGAACTGATGAAATTCTGTAGCCTTCCAACGATCGATTTCATTCAGAGACCGGGGTTGCCTTACAAATTCACCTGGCATCGCTTTCTTCAGGCTAACCAACCTTTCTGACAATTCCTCTTGTTGCCTCCGGCGTAATTTGCAGTTAGAAGGTCCACGAGCAAGAAATACCAGGATGCGTTTGACAACATCGAGGCACACCAGATGCATATAATCAAGACGAAACTGCTCAATGCACCTAATCACCAAATTAAGGAGAGGAGATGGCATCTTCTGATGATTAACATACTTGAACTGGCTGAACATTTCATCAGTTCTGCTGGGAGCGACATCTGTGGCTGTGTAAACCATCCTACCATTTATGCTTAGTGATGTTTCCTCACATCGTTCACAGCCTTTGCTGGCATTGTGGCCGTTAGTGCACTTCAGAAAAGCTCTTGCGGGTGCATCACAGATAAATGCCCTGATGCTCACTTTGTGAACTTTGCCCTGATACTCAACTCCTCTTTCCAGCAAACCGGCTAAATCCTCCATCAAGTCTTCAATGAATTCTGTTAATGGTTCAGGTTTACCCGTTCCAAAATACAGCGCCACAATAAATGAATCAGCACCAGCACATGTGGCTAAGATGGGCCAAAAATACTTCTTGGTTGACTTGAAAACTGTAACACCGTCTACGTTGAATGTCAATTCAACATCTCCTGTGAAGGCTGGATTTTTTTAGAAAGTCAAGAATGCCTGACTCCAGACCATAATAGGCATATTTGATCATTGCACTTGAGCTGGCACTGAACATCTTTGGAGAAGTCGGAGTTTGGAGAAGTGTCCGGGCATCTTTGGGAAGACGATGGCCATGTCTTCTAAGAACGCTCAACAAACCATTAACAGCACTTAGAGTTTGATTGCTGGCTGTTGCCCATTGAGCCAAATCTCCAGCTAGAGTTCCTGTCTCATTGTCAGAACTGTTTGTCTCAGCCATATCTCCATCAGATTGACTAGAATCAACAATGTCATGCTCGAAATCTAAAGTTGGCTCTTCGTCAGAATCGGCATGACTGCTTATAGCCATCAATTGCTCATCAGCTGAAGTATCGGGCAGTTCTGAGGTATCATCCGCCAACACTTGTTCTACCAGGGACTGTTCTCCCTGCTGTGAGGTGGTTTCTTCCTGTGGTTCATCAAACTCATGCTCCTGTGTGGCAGCATCTTCAGCGTCACTGTCTTTAGCTTCAGCATTTGCTCTCGATCTCTGTCTTCTCCACTCACGCAAGTAGTTAGAAGCCATAGGGCTGTTTTAAAATAAAGCAGCAACAATGTGGTTACAATACTGTGAGAAGAACCCATGTAATTTAAGGCAACTGAAGCACTGAGCTTCTATCGCTAGGTCTACAACGTCTTAATTTTTAAAAATATTAGCAAGTATATTATTCAAACCACAACAAATGACACAAATGGCAATATGAAAGGCATCCACATACCAAGAATGAGCTGGGACCACATTTCTAAAACAGTGTGTATGATGAATACTAACCCCCTGCGAACACAACACGCAGAGGCACCACTAAGCATAATTTCCTGTTCGCGCAGGTGCCTGGCTGTTCACATAGGGAGCACATTTCTCCTGCTTTCTCTGCACGGTCAACAAGCGAAAATACTAGCCTCTTGGCTTGTGTGAAAAATATAGTAAATGCTGAATCTAAGAGCTTCAGAGTGCAAGTCTCTGTGTGCTAGCTGTGCCACGACCGGTGTGCACGTCAGTATGGTATGTGGCCCCCCAACAGGTAGAAACTAAACATACCTCCTTAGACTTACTTTACAATACATATAGTGCACGAAAAACTGTGATACTGACCAGTATGAAAATCCCATTTCATAGTTAAATAAACAGTAAACAGTAAAATTTTAGAGAATAATTCCAGGAGGGGACAAGGAAAAAAAGTTGTAGCCTGTCTTTTATACAGCATCTTTTACCGCTTTAATCTTCTCTCTGTCTCTCAAACAGGGAGAGTGAATGTCTATACTTATGAGAAATGGCTTAACAACTTAACATTTCCTGCAATTAAACTGGTAAACTGATTTATAAACAGTGTGCTGTGAGATCTGCCGCTCCCACATACAACAGCACAGCAGAAGTTCCTTCAAACATGCTCCAAGTGGTTTGTTTTTTACTTCAAGGAAGCGGACATGTTGTAATCAGGGCTGTCCCATATACCATTTTTTAACACTGGGACCCTCGGCAGAATCTATAACGAATATACAAATATTTGATCACGGCGGGCGAGTTTTGCACAGTGGCGACCAGATCTTTGCTCTCAAACCACCATGGCACAACAGTCTCCTTCAGTACATTATTGTATGCTTTCTTTTGATTTTCACATCGGCTAGTCATCCTGTTTAATTTGTCTTCTGATTAAATCTGCAAATGGACCTGCGGGTCGGGCAGCAGTGATTGTCTGTTAAATCGTTCTGTAAATGATATTTTGACATCATTGGCTATTACTGTCATGGCATCCAAAGGTACTGATACGTTGAGCAGGTGACAGTCCGCGGTTGTTTTCAAAACACACTTGTGTCACGCACTTCAAAAGAAACTTGTTGAAACTTTAAACAATAATTTATTGTACAAAACGGGGGAAACAAACGTTGACAAAAACGGTTCCATAATTCATATTAAATTCAAAAGATAACGAAAAAACAGCTACAAGTTAGAGGGAGTAGTGGTAAAGTGGTAAAACTTGGCATTGATCCACAGCCTCAGACGGATGTGCTGAAGCGTGCCGTGCACACAAGCTCAGTTGGTAGGCAATACTATATTTTCACATTTTTAACAGTGCAATTTACAAGTTTTGATTTTTATCGATAACCTACATTTACCAGCAACAAAAAGACTACATTCAGCACCAAAAAAAAGTAAAATAAAAATAAGTAAATAAAGAAACGAATACCAAATTTTCATAAGGAATACCTACCCATAGAAATGAATATTGGAATATCCGAAAAATTTGGGTACAGCCCTAGTTGTAATATGAGCTCTCAGACAGTGTCAAGCAAAGTCTTGCCAGATTTGTGTGACTCTCAAGCAAGACTTTGCAGGACTTTGTCTTAGCTCATTTTACAAAGATGTACACCTGCTTGAAGTAAACAAATCCCTCTGTGCATGTTTGTGTTTGTGTGTGTGTGTGTGTGTGTGTGTGTGTGTGTGTTCTTTTTTACACCTCACACTGCAATACACCTGTAAAGTTAAGTAAACTGGACAAATGGTTCTCAAAACAGGCCTATGTGAGGGACAGAGACACACAAATAGACTCCTGTTTTAGGTAGAGAGATAGTTACATTGATTAACTGACATTATCAGGCTCAGCAAGAGTGTTTAATGATCTTGTATGTCATACTGGTGACAGAGGTCATAGCCATGTATGTTGCTTATGAGAAAACTAATGCAGTGATAGACATTTTTAACAGCAGGCAATTTTGATGTTTCTAAGGAGGGTATCCTGCCTTTCTTGGTCTAATTTTAAATTTTGGTTGCTGTTCCAGCAGACGCTGCGCTAGACTTTTTCGTCGCCTGTCATTTTGACCGTCAGGCTCATAAAAATCCGGTCAAAATCTATTTTTACCAGTCATTTTAATTTTCCTTTAAGATATTCAAAGATATTTAGTTTTCATTCATTCGTTTTTAAAAAATCCAACAAGCAAGTTATAAAGTGTTCATTAATAAGGACATGAACAAAAAGATGAACAGACATCCACACACCTGTGCCATTCTGGACACACTGGACGCAGAACCGAAGCGCAGCGCCCAGCCGCGGAGGCAGTTTTCAATCGGCGCCCATCTTAACTTATCTGACTGTCCACACAGGCCGCTGAGCAGAGCGGAGCGCACGCGGAGGCAGCGCTTCAGTTCGGCGTCTGGTCTGTTTTTCAGTGTTTATCCAACACGCTCAATACATGAACACGCAATGACAAACTGTAATTAACTTATTACGTTATAAAAAAAAAAACCTGATTAAAATATGAACTTACCCATGTTTAAAATGACCTGTTGAAATGAAAAACGAGTACTGACGGGAACAGACGAGTGGAGTTGATGTTTAACCGGCGCGGAGAGTGCAGGAGAAATGCGCTGCCTGTGCGGACAGTCAAGACTTCTGCGGCACTACGCGTCCGGTGTGTCCAGGGCTCAACAACGCTACATGAAGCAGATGAATGACTTTTTACTCTGCAGTGTGAAAACGGCAGCCACTGACTGTGCACTCCGCCGCCATGTGGGCAGGGGTGGTAACAGCAACTGGTCAAAATGACGGACGGCCTTCAGATTTTCCGGTCATTGTTGTAAAAAAACGGTCAATGACCGGGAATATCCGGTTAACGCGACCCCTGTGTTCCAGTGCCCCAGTAATTAATGTAATTTGGTGCACCTGTGTACACACCAATTAAATTCAATTTTATTTTGAGTAAGAGGAAGTCAGCATACCCTGCTATGAAACATCAAAATGGCTGACATGGAAAAGGCTATTGTCAAGATAAGTATCAATCCTGATTAGCTCACATGGTCCTCCAGATAGGAGGCCTATTTGTATGTAGCATAGCCTGTTGTTAAATTGATTTGATTGTTTTATGTTTTTATAAATAAATCAGATTTATACTACACAAATCTTTAACAGAAGCAAACATTTTTAAAATATTTAAATGTAGGCATGTGTTGTAAATTCAAAACTCAAATTTCAATTAAGATATTAGATAGATTAGATATATATCCGTGCTTTACATTTAAAATCGATGTCATGTATGCAGTGTCCAAAATTAACTTTTTGACTCACCGGCCAAATGGCTAGTGAATGTTCAAACTTTACCAGCCACTCAATAAAGAATGTGAAGGTTCGTCACGCCACTTTGCAGAGTGGGGCGTCAGCGCCATAATTGGAGGAACGTGGGTGTAAACAAAGCGGGAAGCCAGCTCTTCAAGCCAGCTCATAAGGCCCGTTTCCACCGCAGGATATATATATATTTAGATGCCGCACCCTGGCTTGTGGGCTGCGTCAATACCGCCGCCATCTTGCCTATGTGCTCTGACCGGTTCAGACCCGTGTAGACTCGGCAAAAGTGCCACATTTTTGCTCTGCATTTGGGTGTACTAACGAGAGAAGCCTTAAAACCACGCAGAAGGGAATAACATTCCACAGGTACGAAGTTGTTTTACAATAGTTTACTGTTACGAAAATGTTTAAATTAAATATATATCTAAAAAAGTGATCCTTCTTTTAAGCTAATCAAGTAAAGTAATTGTCCTGATCTGGTCCTAATGCCAAATTAAGCTAAAGCTATGTCATGCAACTTAAAGAAAAAAGGTTAACATTTATATAATATTACTTATAGAATTATGATTATTAATTGCCAACTATCTGTTTCATGGCACCAACATGACATAACGCAGTAACGTTAGTAGTTAACTCGTGGTCTGAATTGTAACTACAAATTATTTTGAACTGCGTTTTTCTGACACTTATTTTGTGTGTAGTTTCCCAAAAAACAGATAGGAGACGGGCATGGGTAGCAGCAGTGAGGAGAAAGGACTTTGTCCTGAGTGACTCCTCAGTCGTCTGCAGCTGTCACTTCAGACCCGAGGGCCGGGCAGACCATCCGTTTAAGGGACAGTGTGATTCCTTCTGTATTCACTTTGCAAGGACTCCTAAAAATAATACTAGCTACTGTACACTGTATTTTTTATAAATATGACCTAATAATGTAAACAGTTCTGTGTCCAGGCTCCCATGAGCACTGTGGTGTTATACATATGAGATTAAAGCAAAATTTGTGCAAACATGCAGCTCTAAGTCATTTATTTTCGCTTGTACAAAACCAACATTTGTTAATCAGAATGTGTAACTACACTGCAGCTCGGCACAACCCTGCTGATACACTATTTTTTGCACATTGTGTGACTTAAAATGTGAATAAACATTTATAATCAAAATTAATAATTACATGACATCATGGTGGGCACTGTACATCTAGTAAGAAAAAAGAATATTTATTACATGGGGAAAGTTTAGTTTATATGTGTTGTAGAACTATTGCTGTTATTTCATCTACATAAGATCAAATATTTTGGTATGAAAAGCTGCATTTTTTTATTTGACCATGTATCCCGTATCATAACTACATGTCTGACGATTGTAACAAACCAAACTGCATGAAAATTGGTTGGGAATTCAGCGAGTAATGATGATTTTAATCATAAATAGTCTCCTGCCTCAATAGACATACATGCATTAGGTAGCGCGGCTCCGCCTGGGCAAGATGGCGGCCAATAAGGAGCACCGTTGAATGCGGCATCTATGCATATATATCTATGAAGCCAGCTCAACATTTTAAGTAATCATGTTCGTATTCCCCTTCACTGCTTTGTTTACACCCGCAATCCTCCAAAGATGGTGCTGACACCCCACAATGCAACCCGCGTGACGTCACCTTCACATTCTCTGTAGATTACCATTGTTTTTTTGGCTGGTGAGTTAAGCAAGGTTACTGGCCACTTGCTTATTTTACTAGCATTTGGCTCGTGGCTAGTGTTAATTTTGGACCCTGCATGTATGCATCTTAATGTGAAAGGCTGACCATGCCTCGCCTCACGTAGCCTGTAAGGGCTAACTCTCGGCTAGTCCATTTAGCTCGAAAGGGCAAAAGCTATCATCCCTCTCGCTATCAATAAAGCCTGGAATACTAAAAAAAAAGACTGCATGGGCACAACAAATATTCCAAAAGGTCACTGCACAATGCATGAGAAAAGGCTTTGGCACACGACTGTTTCACATGGCAGCTCAGTTACAAACAAACAAAAAACAGTTATTTGTGACAATACACAATGCAGCATCACAATCAAAAGTTTTATATGCAATTCATAAAAGTATAATGTCATACCAAACACGGTTTCATTTTAAATTAGAGTATTTTTTGAAACTCACCTGTAACGCGCGTTTGTCTCTCCAACTCGCCATACGCCAATGACTACTTCTTGCGCATGCATCGTAAACCAGGTGCACCAGGTTATAGGTACGCGTGGACAAATAGTTCTTAGATGGAACATGCTAGAATAACTGTAACATTTCAGCCCACATTGCCCATATACACGATACTACATTGGGTTTATAACAATTTTCTTTAATGCACAAACATAACATTAACACGTAGATTTCCATCACTTCGAATAGTCTTTAACATTCGCACTTTTTCCTGTCATCAAGGGGAAAACAAAAAAAAAAATACCTTTATTGTAAATAGTTAACAGATCCTCTTGTTCAAGTTCCGTAACTATTTTCTGGATTTCATCATTAGTGATGTTTAACCCTTTCAGTCTCTCCTCTACCTTTTTAAGCACATGCTTCATTCCACTGCTATGGGCCTTCTGATATTCTTCAACAATGCACTGCACTGTTGTGGCTGGTAAAAGCAGTTTGGCCTGCAGTTTTAAATAAAATACATTCTTTAGATACATGTCAGGGTTGTTATCATCAAGAGATGCATCTGTCATCTCGTCTTGATCGTCTTGAACTTGGTTGTCTTCAACTTGGATTTGGGTATCTGGGTATCTGGGTGGTGGCTGGGCTACAAACGACTGCTTATGTTTTCGTGAAATGTGTGTGGCAAATGATGTCCTCACTCTAAAATACTTTGAGCACCCTTCAAAAGGACAATTAACTTCTTTGCCATTCTATATGTGTAATCTTAAATGAACACACAGCAGAAAAAAGTATCAGCCACATAATCACATCCTTGAACACTGCATTTGAGGTCACCACTATGCTGACACCTGTTTTGTTTCTGTAACACATCAGGCATATGATTTCTATGCATGTGAGACTTTAATGCAGAAAATGTCCTGAAATTCCCAGGACACACATCCGTGCCACATGAAAACCTGTAGTTAGCCAAGTTTCTATGACTTTTTGCATGGGCACAAAAAGTTTTAAAATTGGCAGTCTTTTGGTTACAAAACTTACAGCTATACATGTTGTCAACACATTAAAATAGTGTAATGTTACTGTGAAGGGCAAAGAAATGTACCTGTGAACTGCCTCTGTTGGACAGTGTGCAGTGTAACTTAATTAGTCACTGAAATGTTAAATTCTAAACCTTTTTTGACAATTTTACTCCACTATCTCTGTTTTTATTTGTTATTGGCCTATGTGATATGAATTTATACACATCTGTTGAACCCCATGAAAAATAGCTGCGCGGGCAGTACTAACTTGACCACCAACTCCGGTGGTGAAAGGAAAAGGCGAAAAGCTCTCATACATGGAGTGGTGAAAATGCGCTAAAAGTAGTCATTAAAAAAATACAGTATCATACATCATTTTTAAAAAACACAGTACAGTACTGTATATTGTGGATGTTCCCACTAAAACTTCCCATGTTGTAGTGCAAATTACAGTAATTTACTACAAAGGGGATTTACAGTAAACATTAGCTGTTTTCGAAACCGTCCACTCACTTACTATTCCCTATTTCGTGTTTACTATATAGTGCACTACATGGGGAGCGACTGAACGAGATTTCGGACACTAACTGAAATTTTCTGAACGTCGTTGCGTCAGTAACAAACCAGGCGCTTCGAGGATGACCGAACTGTATGGTGGTTGTACTTTTTGTCAATAAATTGTTGAAATGTCAATGGTGTGGATGTTTGGTTTTGTCAGCTACAGTTGTGTGTCTGCATTGTGAGCTGTAATAGCCCACAATAGTGCACGAGCTACAAGCTACCTGGCTTGTGCGAGCTAAGTGGCTATTGTTAGCTCATGAGCTAACGTTACCGGCGAGCATGCTATTAGTTTCTTTTCTCTTTGCGGTTGTTCTTCTTCTTCTCCTCTGGCAAAAGACGACTGCATTGCATTGTGGTATACAGGAGTAAAATGTAGGGTACATTGTTTGTTCACTCATCTTTGCTGTGCATTGTGGGTATTTTATAGTCCACTATATAGTGAATGAAATTAACAGTGGAGAATTCGAACAACACTACAAAATGGCGAACACACTACATGGTGCACTATATCCGTGGTAGGGTGCAATTTCGAACACAGCTACTGTTTCGATTTATCTGAAAGTTACATGCTGTGGTGTGTATTTGATGTATAAAAACACGATGTATAATTAGTGCACACTCCAACTCCCCCTAGTGGAAAGAGGCAGTGATACAAAATGTGAAATATGTCGTTCCAGCACTGTATCAAGGATAGGCCAAGTCGCTTCTGCATGCGATGTCTAACTTTGACAGAAATGAACTGAGGCGTCAGAACGCATGCTGCCAAACTTGCTGGACAAGATGATGTCTCCGCCTTGAATCGTTTTTAATTTTAACATGTACTGATGACACAAACTTGACCGCATCAACTACATTCCACTTCTAATGCATGCAGAACAAGTTGGTGAAGCTACCTTATCAACGCTGGGAAGTTACGTCTAATGGTGTCCATGTGGCAGCGTGGCGTCTATCGATCCCTCGCCACTAAATACATTTGGCTTTTTGATGGCTTCAACGATCTCATATCCTCATGAAAATTAATACACAGGTCAAGAATGATGAGCTCTTGGATCTCATAGGGGTGCCTCCCATGGGGGGGACAAAATGCCTCTATAGTGCCACCTTGAAATTTTCAAAAACCCCTCCCCATAGGGTTTTTTTTGGAGTAGGAAGATGAAAATTGGTACATATGTGTATGTCACCCAGACGCACAAAAAAGTCTCTAGCACCAATGGTCTACTCCAAACAGGAAGTCAGCCATTTTGATTTAAACTTTTCATTTTGGTGGCGATTTTGTGATTTCGAAAACTTTGTATTTTAACAAACTCCTCCTACAGATTTTGTCCAATCAACTTCAGATTTGGTACAGATCACCCTGAGACCATGCTGATCAAAAGGTATTAAAAGCTTTTCTCTTTGTCAAGGGGCGTGGCTGCTATGGTGCCGCCCTCGTCATCAAATACGCTTGGTTTTTAGATGGCTTCAATGGCCTCATATCCTCATGAAAATTGATACACAGGTCAAGAATGGCGAGCTCTTGCAGTTTATACCTTTAATTGTCATTGCCTGCTGTTTTTAGATCAGTGGGACAGAGCTGCCCGCTGAAATGGAGGTGAACGATACAGCCCCCTCTCTCCCTCAAAATTAATCAAATACACCATCAAATGACTTCAAAATGATCTAGTGGAAAACACATGGCTTGCGCATTCCCCACGCTATGAAATAATAATGTATAATTAAGTAACATTATGACACATGAAGCAAATACTCGGAACTACTTTCTTGAGTAAACCACTGGGCGGAGTGACACAGTGTGTCAGGTATGCACTGTGTCACTCCGCGCAGTGCCGTAGTTATTGCTTGCAGCCTTGCATTTGTGGTATCGGCAGCTGGACGCAGCAGAAAGTTTGAGAAAAGTTTACAGAGTGCTGTTGTAAATCATGGTTTACACATGTATTGTAAAAGGTTGCGGTAACAAGCCGAAGACATGGAGCTGGGTGGCATTTCACGTAGTACCAACCAAAATTACGGACAGGATGAAACAATGGCTATTTGTGCTGGACATCGACCCCCACACACCTGTGGAAACGGTCTAGAAAATGTCTGTTTGCTCCTGCCATTTTTTACCGGAGGACTACACTGAAAGGATGGACCGCAGAAGCTCAGGAATGGTTCAAACGCTTTTCTTGAAAGATACTGTCCTACCATCTGTCAGCATCACAAAACAAGCAGACATGGATAAGTGATCATTGTGTATTTTGCTCAGCTAAAATGCAAATGTTGTTGTGGTTATGTTATGGATAAGTGCTTGCCCAGTGCATATAGTGAAGTGACTGGCATTAGTTCTCATTGTTGGGAATAAATAGACTGCTAGGGAACATTTTATGTTGTTGTTCCCTCAGGCGTACTCTCGTCCCATCCCACCATCAACATCAGTGGCGGTTGCTGGTCTTTCAAACAGGGGAAGCTCACTATAAGTTTATATCATAAAAGTTGTCATATTGTAGCGAGGCAGTAACTTATAAAAGGAGCATTTCATTGAAGCTGTTTTTCACCCACACTCACATGCCATAGAACCACAGCAAAACACACCTCAAAGATTTTCAGATGGGTGAAAAGAACTGTTACTTTTCCCCACCCTTTGCACCAAATCAATCTGAGGTGTTGATCTGCCCTGCTGTTTGGCTTCGCCAAAATTCGGTCGACAATATTCAAATTGTCTGCAATTATGTGCAGCTTGCTAGCTCGCTCGCTAGCTGGGGCTGCTGTGCGAGGCTAGTGTGACCGCCTGTGAGTGCTTTGGGATGGTGGAGGGCTCACAGCAGCACCCGCTGCTCGTTGGGGACAGTAACTGTAAAGCAACAGAAGTCAGAGTCTCCAAACACGAGCACAGTCTCCAATAACACCAGAAAAAGATGCTAGATTTGTTGCTAGTCATTTTTAACAAAGAAGAAGTCACTAAGAGAATTGGAAAAGTCTCCACACCAACTCGGAATGAAACTTGAAATTCCCTCCGGTGGTGGTTTATATTTCAAGATTGCTGATTCGCTCATTTCACTGTCAATCAAAAAGGGATTCAGCCTCAGACGATCATCCAATCATCATGCAGAAGCCCAGCATCCAGGCCAGCCGAGGCTCTACTATGGGGCAATGGGCTCATTGCCCCATAGTAGAGTTTAGATTCTCGGCCCGTACCCGAGCCCGGGTACAGCCCGCCAACATTTCACACCAATATCCGCGGGCCGGGCCGGGCCGAAAAGCCCTAATCAGCGCACAGGGTGCGCGTGCGCACAGCCGCACACACGGCAAGCATCACCCGAGCTCATACCTGGCTGGAACAGCTGAGCAGCATGGAGCTGGAAAATATCAAGAAAAAAATTAAGTCAGGAGAGCTGCGTTTGATCACAGTGGAAGGAAAGTCGGAGATAGAGGTTGCTGCAGAGATGCGGGAGAGTCAGGACCCTGAACAGCTCCGCTGCCGAATTTAAACAGCCCACCACGGCACGGATTTAAAAAAAAAAAAAAAAGTCGGGTGTTAATAGGGCTCGGGCTCATAATTACAGTTAATATGTCGGGCAGGGCCGGGCTTGGACACGACGTGCATGGGCTCGGTGTAGCGTTGGGCCGGATTTTTTAGGCCCGATCTAAGCTCTACCCCATAGACCCCCAGAGACGCTGAGCGTCCGATGGGCGGGGCAAAACCGAGCATTTATCCAATGACTGTCTAGGTTCGCTGCTGTATAATACACTGTGACGCTACGGGAATGAATGAGAAGAAAGTTGCGTCAGTGACCTGTGATAAGTAGCTGATTCTGAACAAAAGTTGAACACGTTCTAGTGCATATTTAGTCAATGAAATGTAAACACAACAGTACATATTTGACCACTTATTTTTTTGACATTTTAGGGGCAGCTGAGCTTCCCTTGCAGTCTTAGAGCAATCACCACTGATCAACATACCGTATTTCCTCAATTTAAAACTGGGCCCTATTAGCAGCTGGCCTCTTCTAGTAACCGGGTCTAAAAAAAATTTTAATAAATAGATGCCGGCCTCTTTTACAAACTGGAGGTGTTTATTTGATGTTTTGGCATTTATAGGGCGTTAGACCCGGATTACACACACACGCATACACAGAGACGCACATCCACACAGACACATAAACCCTCATCCAGACACATGTGCAGCTGTGCACTCTCATCTGATTGTAAACAGATAAGATGGTGGCAACTTTGTTCATTTAAAGCTAGAAGTTTTGAAATATTCCGAACAAATGTCGGGAAATGGCGACGGAGGGCTGGCTGGCAGAACAGACTCAGCATGAGGAGACACTGAAGCACGGGAAGCTGCAATCAGGTATGGCAGGAGGCACACCAGTAGCTGCACAAAAACACTTAAGACACTTAAGACACTTAACACTTAAGAGTGACAAAAAAACCCACGAAATTCACTTTTCCACAAAAGACTGGAACCACTACGTTACTGACTGAGATGGGATAATCTGGCACAGGAGTGGTGTCTTGACCAGGCTTTATTGCAGGAGTGATTACTGGATGAACACCAGGTGTACCTCATTATGAAGAGCCGGCCAGCCACACCCTCAGCTGCACACACACACTGCCAGGGAGAGAAAAGGGAAAAAACACAGAACATCCCAAACACAAAACCAAACACCAAAACAAACGTTATCATGACAGAAAAACCAAAAACTATTTTTACTGTTACTGTAAATAATACAGTACTTTATTTGTAATACTATATAAAAAAAATATACATTTTTACTGTAAAGAAAAGTTTACATAAATATTTCTGCTGTTAAAATTAAAAAAAAAAAATAAATACACGGTTTGTATTTTCAAATTTGGCTGAGATTTTTTTTCTTTTATTAAACGCCTCCTTCAAATAGTAGCCTGCCACTATTTGTAGCCTGGTCCCAAACTTTTTTTTTGTTAATAGCAGCCCCGGCTACTATTTGAGGAAATACGGTACATATGTAACATACAGTCACTGGCCACTTTGTGTACACCTGTGTAATCTGATGCAGTCCAGTAGAATGACTAAACCATGATTTTTTCCCTGAAGCTTATAAATTTTCAGTTATTGTTGACATCGTCTAGAAAGTGGTGATTCTACTTTGTTTATTATTGAGGTCATAGTGAATGGTGGTGGTATACTGGGGTGGCCTCCTAATTTTTGCTAATTAAGGGGGACAAAATATTAGGAACACTTTTAAATATATTGCACTCCAGTACACCAACACCACCCACTATGCCCTCAATAATAAAGTAGAATAATCACCTTTTTGACAAAAGCTGAAAATGTTAAAGCTTTGTAAACGTAGAATGTGTGGCAGAGCCCTTGTAGTTGATTGTATTAAATTGCACAGGTGTACCTAATAAAGTGGCAAGTAAGCCCCACATTTACACCATCAATCCATGCCTGCTCTGGGTCTCCCTGCAGCTCCTGGTTGCTCGACAGCCTCAGCCCCTGAGACCATGCTGATCAAAAGTTATTAAAAGCTTTTCTCTATGTCAAGGGGTGTGGCCACTATGACGCCGCCCTCGCCACCAAATACGTTTGACTTTTTGATGGCTTCAGCAACCTCATCCTCATGAAATTGATACACAGGTCAAGAATGGCAAGCTCTTACATCTGATAGGGGCGTCGCCCATGGGGGGGGGGGGGGCAAAATGCCTCTATAGCAGCCCCCTTGAAATTTTCAAAAAATCCTTCCTATAGGGTTTTTTTTAGAGTAGGAAGATGAAACGTCACACCACGTCAGGGTTAACTTACTCTGAGTTTTCACATAACCGCTTCAGTGATGCATGCTGCTGGCCCCCCGCGGTGGTGCAGGAGAGCGAGGGCCCGATCACAGCTGCTTGCAGCTTTAATTATTTATGTTCCCCTAAACTTTTACTTTCATCCTGAATCAGATGCGACGAGTCGCAAGATAACTTCAGTGCTGTAGTGCACGACAGGACAGTAATGTTAGCAGATTAGCTTACTGAAAGTTGCTATGTGAATAAAATCACCTGAACATGTTTCTGCGTCTGTAAGACACAAACCCATATGCATTATATTCTCTTGCATTGAATGTAATGACACTTTAAATTGTGTTAGAGCAATCATAAGTGTCAGGTTGTAAAAGCTGCAGGGCAACGTTAACGCTTTGCTCTTTTTACAGCGTTAGCTTGGATGTGAACGTTCGGTAGCTAGTAAATGATTAGTGAGCTAACACTCCAACAACACCTTTCTTTGTTTAGTTAACGCTACATTTGACATGAGCCACAAACCAGACTGTTTTGTGCCAGTAAATATATTCAAGTTATTACCCACCGTATGTTTGTTGTAAAGTAGGTTAACAGCAGTGCCATCTACATCTCTCTGGTTAGCAGGAAACAGATTAGGTACGTTGCCTCATCTCACCACCGTAGGCCAAAGTGTGGGCCTGGGAACGCCCTGGGGTCCCCCAGGAGGAGCTGGAAAGAGCTGCCGTGAAGAGGGCTGTCTGGGGTGCTTTGCTTGGCCTGCTGCCCCTGCGACCCAGCCTTGGATAGGCGAATGAAGATGGATGGATGGATGGATGGATAGAGGGACAACACTGTCGCCCCCTGCAGTCATTTGATATTAATGAAGTGTACCCATTCAAATCGCACTGAACTTTGATGATGCTGATGTGAAAGGTTATAGGTCACAAGTTTAATTAAAACACAACAACATAGTACTACATCCATGAGTACTCTTGCCTTATTATTATTATTATTATATATTATGCGTTATTGGCATTGCTTTTTATCATTTTTCCTAACCAGATCTTTGTCACTTTATTTTATTGTCATCATGGCATTTCATACATGTAACCCATAGCCTATGTAACGATGACAAAACATTTTTGACATACACAAATAATGTGTGTAGGTGTGTCACCCAGTGATACATCGTACAATAAATTATAAATAAATAAATAATGACAATATTTGCAGTACAGATTTAAATTATACAATGTTGTAATAATTCTGAATTAATAGAAAAACATCCTTCTTCCACCTTCTTCCTTAGAAGAGGAAGAAGGGGGTGAAAAAATACCAAAACAAAACACTTTGGGCCAGATCTACTAAGATCCTGTGATGCGTGTACTAATTTGCCTGCGCAATCTAGAATTTTATGTGTGGAGCTGAACCGTGGTTTGCAGGTGATTTACCAAGAGTGCTTGCACAAATGACAACAGGTGCAAAGGTGTTGGAGACACCCTATTTAAATGAGGGTTTTGCGTGTTTTATGGTTTGCAGCATTGCCAGTTTGGAAAGAAAGCGCAAAGTGAAATTTGACCCTAGGAATTAGAGGTGTTGGTAGATGAGGCCAATAAACACTTAAATGAGCTACAGGAAAGACACCTGACTGTCTCACAAAGGAACGCTTTATCACTAGTATAGGACCACCAGTCCCGCCGGCTGGCGCGGTCACTGTTGAGATTAGGCTACATTTGTTTTTTATTATTAACAAAATGTTTTTTTATTGACCGTATAATGGTTTTGTTTTCAAATAAATATTTGGAAACCAAAATGTATACTTTGGTGTACTTTAACCGAGTTTTGCAATGCCCCCTTAGTTTAAGTTTTATGTAGCATAGTAAATCTGCAAAAACAACAAAAATACTGGTCCAACCGACCAGCATTTTTGTGGTGAATTGTCTGCCGATGGCAAGCAGAGTCATGAAGTCATAAACGAGCGTCCAGTAATGTAAAGCTGGTGAGGTGAGCGACAGCTGAGACGGTCTTCAGATGCCAAGAGTATCCATGACAACATACTGTCACCTGGACCCTTGTTTCGAAGTAAACGCACAGATGCACCCTGTAGCTGTATAGGCTACCTGCTGAAAATATAAAGGAACAATGTAGATTGACTGTTTGTTTGTAATTAGGTCATTTTGAAATAAAATCACATCTGATTTATTACTTGCTGCAGAAGTCTTCCTTCCATCTTCCCTCTGATTTTTCAGTTTTACTGTCATACTGTACCCTGTAGCCTAATAATAGAATAAGTACCCTGTAATTAAAAATACTTACCGTATAGTTCTCTCTAAATTCCCCCCAAACGTCCATATTATTGATCAATATAGGTCGCACATACCCTGTTATAATAGAATAGGTACCCAGTAGTTAAAATACCCGTTGTATAAGATCTCTTTAAATTTCTCCCAAACGTCCATATTATTATTCAGCAGGTCGCACATATATTTCAAATGTACTGTGGTGAGAATGAGCTGAGGGGAAGCCCTGGCTAGTGACGTCAGCAACCGCGACTCCCTAATGACTCGATTTGATTCAGGTGTGACTGATTTTGCTGCAGCTTGGCACTCTGTCAGGAGGGTGGGTGCCATTCGCAGCAAGTTAGAACTGCCAGCGGTGAAGACAGGTAGCCAGGGGGGTTAGCTGTTCCTGCATCAAGAGGGGAGGTCTGTTGCCTCCTGTAGTTAGATTAGGGCCGGGTTTAATGAGTGCTGGAGCTGCTATTGCTCCATGTGTTGCTGCCTGCTGTGACACTGACTGGCCGTGGCCGGATCCTGTTCATACCGTCCAACGTTGGACACCAGTGTTATGTGAAATTTCTCTCCAGAAGTTTATAGCTTTTTGTGAGTCCTTGTAGTGGGGTGACGAAGAGTTGTACAAACGTACACATTTGCGGACTTCTTCGATCAACCTCTCCTCCCTTTGGTCCATGTTTACGGAAAGAGCAGTAAAAATGGAAATGCGTAGCAGGCAATACGCGACCTACAAGCCGACCAATCAAAGTTGTTGCGGTCTGCGTCAACGTGGCACGTAGTTACAATTCTGGTGAGGTGCATGTCAGGCTATGGCGTAGGGTCGAAAAAAGCATTTCAAGTCTTGTGTAGGGGAAATACATGTTTTAGGATAATATGCACTCGTAATCACAAATTCAGGGGCACCACTCGCCTTTGTTTTTATGCGAGAATTTGGCCAATCAAATTAATAACTCCGTATATTACTTATTAATTTGTCGGCACACTTATCAGTAATGAAACAATCTCAATATCTGGGTTATGATTTCTCTAGACAGTGATCTTTGTTCCTTTACACAAGACATATATATCACAGACAACGACTTTAGCGATAAATGAAGATTTATTTAACTAAATGAATAACACTGAGTAAATGAATAGCAAATGGTGATTATATAACATAACACAGATTAAACACATATATGAATGGAGTGAAAAGTAACACTTGTTTGGGTTTAGTTTGGCTATAGTGGGAGAATGATACTGAGATGGCATGATAAACGGAACCGCAGTAATGCACAAACCGTTCAGTTAGACCCAATGAAACTTATTTCTATCGGGATAACCAACCGAGCCTCCTGTTCGGCCTCTCTCGCTCCTGTTCAGTCTCTCTCTCTCCACCGCATAGCGGTTATCTCAGATTATGAAAATTTTGGCCTACTTTCTGCAATGGTGGTCCCAGTGGATCTCTCAGTCGGGGGTCCCTGGACTGTCGTGAACTGCTCCGAACTTTCCCAGCAGAATAACAGCTGATGAAGCAGCCGAAGTCGCGATGTCTGGCGGGTACGGCCCAGTAGTTGGTCCACGCTGCAGGAGGCCTTTAGGCTGGATGGCGAGCCACTAGGGCAGGAGATAGACAGCCAGTTCCGAAGAATCTGGAGCGGAGATTAGTTTACAGGGGCCAATCTGCTTCTTCTGATCACTTGTTTATTGTAATGTGAAATCAATATCGTCGGCCGTTTGATATTGATGTCAAATCTACAATACGCGTAAAAAAGGTTGAAAACACTGTAGCTGGAAAAACTGGATCAATAAAGTTTCAAAGTTCAAAATAACTTTGCTTGTGAGCATAAACGTGTTAAACCGAATAAACAATAACTTCAAGATAAAGTTGAGAGCACGCAGCGTAAAAGAAATAAACGCAAGAAGAAAAGAAGAGAATAATAACTAAGGAGTGCCAAAGTTAGAAAGCAAATGTAAGAGAAGACAAGAGGCAAAGGCAAAAAACAAAAGCAAAAAGCAACTGAGCGCACCGGCTCTGCAGTATTTCACTGGATCAGAAATGTGGGTGTAACAGGGGCCAAGCCTGATCCAGGAAGGAGGAGATTTTCTCTTTCTATCTTTAGGATTTATTCAGAAAAAAAATTTAAATTCTTTCCTGATACGAGGTTGTATACTTTAATATGTTATGCGCAAGCGACGTGTACTTTTCCCACTATAGCTTACATTATTTCTTAAACACACAGATTAATGTTAAATCAAAACGCTTAGTATACACTCTAAAAAAGACTGGGTTATTTTAACAACCCAACCATGGGGTTATGAAATGTTTGATCCATTTTGAGTTATTTGTTGGGTGTTGAGTTATTTTCTGCAAACCAAGACTTGGGTCAAAATATTTTCATGAACCCAACGGAGGGGTTATTAAATATTCTACCCAATATGAGTTATCGATAACTCAAGTGTTGGGTTGTTTGGGAGATGGGGGTGTGTCTACGTCTGACGTAACTGCCTTTCTGGGACGTGATTGCATCACTACTCCGGAAGGCGCGCACAGAGAGCAGAGCATGGAGCAGAGAAGCGGCAACAGCAACAACTCCACCGAGGCACATTAATTAAAAAGGTTTGTGTATACTTTTATCTACATAGCGAGGTCATGTTATTTGTGATGAGCTTGTTTATAGAGGCTATTTAGTTGTTTTGTTCATTGTCTATCGTGTTTTCCAACTGCACCGAAGCTCTTTGAGACCTGGCTTCCGCTGTTTGCAGAAAAGATCCTGTACCTGGCGAAACAGGAGGGGAAGCTTAGGTCTTCGCTGGATGGCTTATCATCTGGTAATACATTATTGTTGTTGTACAGCAGACTATGTAAATGGTGTTTTATTTTGCTACTAACTGACCAAGTCACATGGGACTTCCTTTTTTACAGGTGTTTCAGTCAGATATGCCTAAACCTAACTCTAATCCTAACCTTAACCTCTGTAAAATTTTGCCTATGCCTAACCCTAACAGAAATTATGTCTAACAAAACCTCAAAAGCCTGCCCACCTGACTGAAACACCTGTAAAAAAAAAAAAAAAAAAAAGGGAGTCCCCTTCCCACTGCAGCAGTTCCTCGGATGGGCGTTGCCAAAGAGTCAGTCTTCAGCGACTGGTTCACCCCCAAAACAATCAAAATCCATGTTATGTGGCTGGCTTACTAACCTGCATGATTTAAGGAAGTTATTCGTGGAATTTTACTTACTATTTTGATAGCAAGATCGATACGATCAATGTTATGGGTGATATAACTTGTATATTGCCATTCCACTTATTGATTGATATCCAATCGTCTTCCTACAGATTGTTTGGGGGAACTGGCCCTGAGTCAGCTACCATCACTGCTTCCGCCAACAGTTTATAAAGTTGGATGAAAGGTCTGCCGCCACACAATTGAGGAGTCCAGCCTAGCCTTCATTGACCATAAGCCTGTAAGTCTGTCTTCATATCTAAAGGGAAATATTGATTCTTACCATGTGAACCCAGCATCAATGGATTAGCATTTGGCAAAAATAGCAGATCTGCAAGCTCTTTGTTTTGCAAACTTCACTTTGCAATGTGACATGTTGTGAACTTGTTGATCAGCTATTTTTGGCATGTGACATGTTGTGAACTGGTTGATAAGCTATTTTTGGCAAAGAGATTTGTTGTAGGTGTAAAACAGTGGTCCAAATACAGAGCCAACATAGGGGCAGTTCTAAGTTTAGAATGTGCTTGACTGCTGTTATAGAATAATTTAGAAAATGTATTTGCCTACATCGGTGAACATCAGATCTTGCTTACTCTTTGCTTGGTGGATTTATCTCTTTTTTTTTTCTTTTTTTTCTTCTTCTTTTTCAGGTTGGAACAAACTTGGTGGAGTACCTCGAGGAAGCAAGGGCATCAAGGCCATACCCATATGTCCTGTCGCTGGGAAATGACGGCCGCAACACGTCCCAGGCGTTTGTCATTCTGTGTGGGGAGGCTTTGGAACAGAAGACTTTGCTTCAGGCCGTGGATGTCTGTTTTAAAGTTTTTTACATCTTCGACATCGAATACCCAAAGCAGTGTGCTCCAATATGGCAATTCCTACAGAATGCAGTCTACGAGATGGGCGGAGACGAGTCAAAGCCTGTCAAGTTTCTGCGTGCTGCAATACTTGCTTGCAAGTAAGTTGAGACTTGTGGACTTCATTTAATTTCTTTTGCTGCTCTATCTTTTTTTTTTTTTTTTCTCTTTTCTGTGCCCAAGGAACAGCTCTGGCTCTGGTTGCCTGCCTGGCTCACTAACTATTATTGCTCCTCAATGGCTGAGGACATATTGGACCAGTTTTTGTAAGCTATTTTTCAGAACACAATACTGTCTGTGTGATCATGACAAACTAAGTCACTAAAGGCAGTCTGCTGCTAACCACAACCCCTCCACTAATAGACACACATTATGATACCAACATCAAATACTGTAGGTTGGGTATTTTTGTTTTAATGGTGAATGCATAACAATATATGAGTGTTTTTGTGATGATGGTTCATGTGTATACTATATGTCTATAGTTTACAAACTGCTAATTATTGATGAAGAAGGAAGATTTGCACTATTGCATTTTACAAATATAAAATAAATATTTTTCAAATATAATAACATTGTTTACAAGTGATTATTGCATGAAATGCTATATTTGATTGATCAAGTATAGGATGCATTTTAAAAGGGGTTTTAATTAAGCTGGTTACAAGATATGAGTATTCTATTAATTAATTAATCATAATTGGCAGAATAATTAATACATATGTGTAGTTGAAGTAACACAGAATTGTAATTAATTTGACCCAACATTGGATTATTTCTGGACAAAATATGTAACCCTTTTAATGGTAGAATTGACCCAGGAGTTGAAATTAATTTGACCCAACATTGGATTATGTGTGGACACAATATTTAACCTTTTTAATGGTAGAATTGACCCAGGGTTGAAATTATTTTGACCCAACATTGGATTATTTGTGGACACAATATTTAACCCTTTTAATTGTAAAATTGACCCAAGGCTGACATTAATTTGACCCAACATTGGATTAAATATGAGCAAAATATTTAACCCTTTCATTTGGTAGATTTGACCCAGGGCAGAAATTAATTTGACCCAACAATTCGATTAAATTTGTTAACCCATCTGTTGGGTAAAAAACAGCCAACCCATCTTGTTGGGTTGAATTAACTACCGTTGGGTTGGTCCAATATTGATCCAGGTGTTGGGTTAAAAAATAAACCAAATTGGGTTGTTTTTAACCCATCATTTTTTAGGGTGTACCATAATATCAGCTAGCCTACGTCAAATACACACACTTTGATTAATTCAATGACATCGCACAATGAAGAAGATAATGAAATAAAATCATGTGACAAGTTGACTAATACCTAATTATATCTTCATTAAAACATACATGTGTCAAATGGACTTCTCTATGGTGACTCTTCCTAACTTCGCCACGAGGTTGCAATATGGCTACATGTTAGGGATCTGAAATTACATTCGTTATGCCCAGGCCGCGTTGGTCTTAACAAAGAACTCATTCATATCAAAGACTTAA
Organism: Epinephelus cyanopodus; assembly: GCA_026686955.1. NCBI lineage: Eukaryota > Metazoa > Chordata > Actinopteri > Perciformes > Serranidae > Epinephelus > Epinephelus cyanopodus. Next base: position 1,620,606 of record CM048919.1, read on the forward strand.
CCACGTCATGTGGAGTCACAGCAGTTACCGGCAAATGCAGAGGCACATACATTTTCAGTTTATCACAATAAAGCCCTTGACTCCCCCCCAAGGTCACATGGAGGCGACAGGATGCGGTCGCCAAAAGGATACATTGTCAGTGAGCGATAAACTTAGCGCCTCAGGGTTATGAGGGAAGTACGCTAATGTCCTGATTTAAATTAGTCTTTCATGTGCTGTCCTTTTGAGACAGACTGAGTGTCTCTCTCTTTCTTGACTCGGGTCAATTAAGGGACAAAGTGAATCTGGGTCCATCGATATGCCTCTACTCTTGTGTGTGGTTTATCCCTTGGGATTCATCCTAGCTTCATATGAGAAGAGGAAATCTTCGCTTGTCACTAGGCTAATCTTATAGTCAGCTGCAATTATGGCTTGACTCTAAAAAAATTCTAACAAAAGGTTTTACTAGTGGTTTATTGTAGTATTAGGTGTACCTAACAACATACAAAAAGTACCAAAGTCTGACCACTAGACAGGTCTTATTTTCAAGATGGCAGCTGCCTGCCCCTTAAAATGACCATTGCTCATTATTTATCAAGCAATTTTGGTGCCAAACCCCATGTTTTGGTGATAAAGGCATCCAATTAAAATATTTGAATTATAGTGAAGTTATAACAAGTACTAACTTAAAATAAAACAATTGGTTACGAACACATTTATGTTAAACGTGAATAAAATTTCCAATATAATCGGACATTTCTCCTTTCTCCATTTAATATCATGCCTGGTATTTGTGATTTCACTTTAATTCTCATTCTGTCTTCAGGAGCTTTCTTTATACCAGTAAACTAACAAATCCATTGATTATTACAATGTAGTACTGTGAAATAAGTCAAAACAGGGTCACCACGTGAAGGCCCAGTACTGCTAATCCCTTCATTTATTTATTTTGTTTGTTTTTGTTCCTTTTCATGCATATTAGTTTGCTTTAGTTGTTTCTTTATATGTATTATCTTTTATGTTTGTTTGTTGTTGTTTTTTTTTACTTTCACAGTAAGTCATTTTAACAGGGTAGACTTGTATCGTTTGGTTGCAGTGATTTATCTTATTTATGATTTGAGCACCCAGTGTGTGTGTGTGTGATAATGCAGTGGTTAGTGGGTGTGGTTTCCGTGTTTGGTGAATTGCTGTCTTTTTCCTTTTTCTCTGGAAACTTTTATTGAGTACTGTTTGTCTGTTGGTGTAGGATGCATTGCATGTTGTGTTGTATGTTGTGCCATGTTTGCAGTTTGTTTTTTTGTTCATTTTGCTGTGAATCTCCTCTGCAGTTTGGGCGTGCTGAGAGGGCTGCTGGGTCTACCACACGGCTGGGTCAAGGTGGAGAGCTGCCTGGTCAAGCAGAACTACTAGAAGTGTCGTGCAACGCCGGACCTGACCAGCCACATAACAGTGACCAGATACAGATACACCCACCTTGTTGTAAGAATATCGGCTTCGCCATACACAAGGACAGCACACCCAGCCAAAGACATTTATTCCCCCTCTCAACTGAACTGGCTTCCAAACCCATTTTATCTATTTTCTCCCCTAACTTGGGCCCCCATTTTTAACCTTTTTTAATCTATTGAATTGTTAATAAAATTACTTGCCAATTTCAGCCTGTTGTGTTTTGGCCATTTCTTACACTGGTTGGTTAAGCCGAACTGGGGTGTTTTGCATCATCACACTCCTCCTCAACAGTAAAGGTTGATTATGGTGATTCTCACAGTTTTCGACTTGACATGGTCCACAAGCAGGCATGCGTGGTAGTCTGTATGCCCTGCAACTGCACCGTTGTGTTCGGCAGGCGGTTGTGCAATTACAGTGGACCATCTGCAGGAGGCTTTCTGGGGCAGTAGTCTTACTGGTCATAACTGGCAGGAACCTATTGCCCCCCAGTTTCCACCCCCAATCCACTGGGTTCATGTCTTAACTTTTCCATCCACACCATGATCTGGAAATAAACTCTTTGGCAACAGTATTTAGTCAGGACTAGGAGGGAGACATTCTGGGGTAACAAATGACTTGGCAGAAACAATTTTCTTGCTAAAAAGGTTGTAGCACAAAGAGGCAAGTGAATCAGCACTCTTGCCGCCAAAAAACACTACCATCGCCTTGCTCCCATTGTCCTCTATCACATTCTTTGCTTGATTTGGGAGCAGAAACACATTTGCACAGGACTGGATGGTTGATTCACCATTCACAAGTTTCTGGAATGTTGACTGTTTACCAACGCTAAAAATGTGCAAAGTTGTATCACATCCTGTGAAAGCGTGAATAAACAGCAACTGGGAACACAAATCACTACCCAGGACTTGTTTCATCTCTCTGATGTTGTACACTTTAGTAGCTTTGGACTTGTCTGAACGAAAATAGAGGTCTCTATTGTTAGTCTCAGCACAGTAGAGAAGAAGAAAAAGGTCTGTATCCTCCCCATATTAAGGTTGTGGTCTGATGTTGTGATGTGTTGACTGCAGTTTTGACTATGTCCACATCTGCATCACCTGATGCATTGATAACAGTGCAGCCCTTCTTCTCCAGCTCCTCAGTCATAAAATTGATAAGTCCTTATTTGTTACAAGATATGGAAAGAAAATCATCCTTTCTTCCCACAAACTCAGTCTTTGCATTGAAGCTAACGATCGGTTGGGTGGTTTCTCAACATCTCTGATGAGTATTGTCTTTGATGGAAGGACCTTTACTATAACCACCAAAAACTGCAGTTGCTTTACCATAATGGCGTATGGTAAAGTCTGTGTATGCTGTCAGTCCTTTTCCATGCCAAGCAGTGAACCAGGGTGCTACTGTCAAGGACATAATGCTCAGTTGGTGGGACAGAATCCAGGACAGTTTTTATTTGATCCCTTGCTTGAGAACTCAGTGACTGCCTGTGCTAGTTAGGGCTTGTTGGCTTTACGGATACAAAGATTTATTTGTCTTCAAACAGGGCTGCAGGGAATGAGCAGAGCTCATAGCTCATATTCTCTATATCCAGACTCTACATTCAGTCAATGTAGAGTCTGTAGGCAAACCCCAGAGATCTTGCCTCCAGAGGAAGAAGAGCCCTGGTTTCCGGTTGTAGGCTGTTTGTAGTCTGTGTGATATTGACCCATCACATGTGAGCCGGCTGCAGTTGTTGACAGGTTAAACGGTCCATGTGGTGAACTAACGAGGCGGAACATAATTGCCGTCACTGCAAACTTTGAATCCATCACAATGGTTCAGCATATTTACTCATATAAAAACGGAAGTCAGAAAACGGAAATTCACCTCCTCTGCGAATCAAACCAAAATGCCAAAATATCAGGGGTCTGCCCCCAGAGGCTGTATTGCCATCTACCAGAAGTCAGACACCGAATACAGCTGATGGGTTCCGAGAATGCATAGCTCATTACATCTTCCAGTAAAAACTGTCCAGTTTTCGACATCATCAGATATCGTTGGAACAGCAGAGCAAGATCAATGGTTCGGTCTTGGGCAACTTTGATGCAAAGGTTTTCCAACCATTTCTTCAAGGATCTCGTTCCCAACGTTCTCAAAGTCAATCATGAACTTAATTAAATTGACATGGGACATGGGTGACTTTCAGATGCTTCATGTACACAAAATCTTGGATTATACAATTATATAATCATGTCACTGCAATTTTGACAAGTGAAATAGATTTGTAGGACCCAAGAACATGGGGTGAGACACCAAAATTACTTGTTTATAATAAATAATGAAGGAGTTAAGGTATTAAGGATTTCTTGGCCACCTTGGACGCCATCTTGAAAAATACACCTTTCTAACAATCAGACTTTGGTAGACTTTTAGTGTGTTATTAAGGACACCTAATACTACAAAAACTGTTGAGAAAGCTTTTGTTCGAATTTTTGGGGGTAAGGTGTTTTTTTTCATATATGCAGCTGCCTTTAACAATGTAAAGTGCTATAGGTTTGTGCTGATAACATTAGCATGTTGTATTTGTGGGGAAAATGTGTGTCCAGCAAAAGACAAATGCTTTGCTTGTGAATGCTACAAGTTAATGTGGAGCCAATATGTGTACTTGTGTTTGAAATTGTCACTTGAAAGCCCTGTTTACTGTGTGTTTTGAATCAACTAAACTTACAGCATTTTACAGAAACCCCACCGCCAACTAGTGTTTTGGAGGTGTAACTGCATAGTGACACAGACAGACCACCGCATAGGTATAAATGCTCACAAAGGCGTAGGCCATGTACATAGGCTACGGCTCAGGCTCTGCATAGAGCTGACATGAAAATACATATCCTGCTTAACCTGGGGCTGGTCCAAGGCAAGCCTGAGTCAGCCCTAACGAGGGGCTGGCTCAGGCAAAGGTTGACTCGATGTGCCGTTAGAGGAGGTGAGCACTCAGGACCAGCTGGTTGAAAGGACTCCTCTCTGTGTTCCCCTCTTAGTAATGGTGAGCTATGTAATGGTAGGAGTTGGGGTCACTTGTTTTTAGGTGTTTCTAGAATTTGATTGCTCTTTTTTGTATCCTAATTAAAAAGGGATTGGCCAAGTTCAACTCAGCAGCTATTGTTAGGGGGAGTTCTGTGGACTCTGAGTATACTCTTGCAAATCACAGTGTGTAGGACCTCAATTGGGTATGGACCCTTTTTTTTCTTGATTACAGATTGCAACCAGGCAGACTTGTTCTGACCAGCTTGACGTGGCTGACATGAAAAGTGGGGTGGACCCGCATTGACCTTGGGAGGTTCAGCTGGATTGTGACAGGATTGATGACCTTGGCGATAGGGAACAGACTGACAAACCTGGGAGTGAGCTTCTTGGACTCCACCCAAAGTGGATAGCCACACCCTCTGGCCATTTCTGTAGCGTGGAGCGGGTGTCCTCTTACGGTCCGCGGCTGCCTTGTAGATGTTGGACTGGCGTTGGAGGTTCTGGTGGGCTCGCTTCCAGGTTCTCCTACAGCGTCTCACCAAGGCCAATGCAGAGAGCACCGAGAACTCCAAGTCTATGGTGGGGAAAAGAGAGCGCTGATGACCATGAACAATATGGAATGGAGAAAAAACAGTGGAGGCAGACGGGAGAGTGTTGTGGGCAAACTCGACCCAAACCAGTTTCTGTGACCAGGTGTCAGGGTTGTGGGACACTGTGATACGAAGACCGGTCTCCAATTCCTGGTTGAGGCTCTCTGACTGCCCATTGGTCTGCAGGTGGAAACCGGAAGAAAGGCTGACAGTGGCACCCAGCAGGCTGCAGAACTCCTTCCAGAACTGCAAGATAAACTGAGGGCCACGGTCAGAGACGATATCCTTGGGGAAACCATGAATACGGAAAACGTTAAACATCATGACCTCAGCCGTTTCCTTGGCTGAGGGAAGCTTGGGAAGGGCAATAAAATGCATCATCTTAGAAAGTCTGTCAACCACCGTCAGAACCACAGTGTTACCATTAGCGGGGGGTAGCCCCGTGACGAAGTCCATGGAGATGTGGGACCAGGGGCATTGAGTAATGGGCAAGCGCCATTCCAAGAGTTCTCCTGAGGGCTTCTGGTGAGAAACCTTGTTACTGGCACACACAGAGCAAACATTGACATAATCAGTAACATCTTGAACCATTTTGGGCCACCAAAAATGTTGTTGCACCACAAACAGAGTCTTGTTGATACCAGGGTGACAGACAATCTTATTAGTGTGAGCCCAGTGAATCACATCCCCCCTGAGGGCCTGTACCACAAAAAACTTGTCATCAGGACACTCCGGGGGAATGGTGACACCATTCGGCCAACACCCTAACTTTACCCTCCACCTCCCAAGAAAGCACTGCAACAAAACAGGTTTCAGGCAAGATGGTCTTGGGTTCAGGGTCAACATGGTCGTGAGCAAACATTCGAGACAGGGAATCAATTTTAACATTCTTAGAACCAGGTTGGTAGGAGAGCGTGAAGTTAAAGCGGCTAAAAAAATAGCCCATCTAGCCTGCCTCGCATTAAGCCTCTTAGCAGTTTTTAAATATTCAAGGTTCTTGTGATCAGTCCAAACCTGAAATGGCTGGGAAGCTCCCTCCAGCCAGGGTCCCCACTCTTCCAGGGCCACCTTAACAGCCAGCAGCTCCAATATCATAATTTTGTTCTGACGAAGAGAGTTTTTTGGACAAATATGCACAGGGGGTACAGCTTACAGTCCTTGGAATTGACTTGTGAGAGGACCGCTCCGACTCCGACATCAGAAGCGTCTACCTCTACCACAAACTGCTGGCTGGGGTCCGGAGGATGAGAACAGGGGTGGAGGTGAAGCTCTTCTAGAGGCTCTGAAATGCAGTTTCACATTCGGGCCCCAGACAAATGGTCTGTGAGGAGAGTAAAGGTCATGCAGAGGTGAGGCTATAGTGCTATAGTTACGAATGAATTTTCTATAAAAGTTGGCAAAACCCAGAAACCTTTGAACCTCCTTGCATGAACTGGGGGTGGCCCAATCCGCAACTGCAGAGACCTTTTTCTCAGGTTAACTCGTATTGCAGCGGTGCCTCGATAGTGTGACGTGTGTGGTTGTGCTGCTGCCGTGGTCCTGCCAGATGCCTCCTGCTGCTGCTGCTGCCATCATTAGTCATACTTCTACTGTTATTATACACATATGATTATTATCATACATGTATACTGCCAGATACTAATATATACTTTCAACATATTGTGCCACAGTAGCCAGAACTATAACGACAATATTATTACTTTCATGAATGTTGTTGTAAGCTACTGTCATTATCGAGGATGTCATACAGATTATTGTATTGTGTCATACAGATTACTGTTAATTTGTTATGGTGATCTGTTCTGTACGACATCTATTGCACGTCTGTCCGTCCTGGAAGAGGGATCCCTCCTCAGTTGCTCTTCCTGAGGTTTCTACCATTTTTTTTCCCCCGGTAAAGGGTTTTTTTTGGGGAGTTTTTCCTTATCCGCTGTGAGGGTCCAAAGGACAGAGGGATGTCGTATGCTGTAAAGCCCTGTGAGGCAAATTGTATTTGTGATATTGGGCTTTATAAATAAAATTGATTGATTGATTGATTGACCTTTTCGGGATCCATCCTGATCTCCCCCTCAGCAAGCACAAACCCAAGGAATGAGACTGAGGGTTTGTGAAACTTGCATTTTTCTGCTTTCACGAACAGCTGGTTTTGAAGCAACCGCTGAAGCACTGAGCGGACATGGTGAGTGTGGGTCTCTTGATTCGGGGAGAAGATCAGGATGTTGTCTAGGTAGACAAAAACAAAAAAATTAAGCATATCACGGAGTACATCACTGACCATGTTCTGGAACACTGCAGTGGCATTAGAGAGACCAAAAGGCATGACAAGATATTCATAATGGCCTGTGGGAGTGTTAAAGGCCGTTTTCCATTCATCCCCCTCCCTGATTCGAACTAAATGGTACGCATTATGGAGGTCGAGTTTGGTAAAAACCGTGGCCCCCTCCAACAACTCAAAGGCTGTAGAGATGAGGGGGAGAGGGTACCTGTTCTTGATAGTAATGTCATTGATGCCGCGATAGTCTGTGCAGGGTCTGAAGGTCTTATGCCTTTTCTCCACGAAGAAAAATCCTGCACCAGCAGGAGATGAGGACGGACGGATGATTCCGGCGGCGAGGGAATCCCTTACATAGTCCTCCATGGCTTTGCGTTCTGGAGCTGAGAGAGAGAACAACCTACCCCTGGGTGGAGTGCTACCTGGTAACAGGTCAATGGCACAATCATAAGGTCGATGAGGCGGCAGGGACGTGGCTTTAGCCTTACTAAAAACCTCAGCTAAGTCATGGTAACATGGCGGCACATTAACTAGGTCAGGGTTCATGGGGTCAGAAACAGCAGCTGCATTGCTGGACTTGGGAAGACAGGAACTTGCACATTTGGGTCCCCAGGAGGTAATCCTCCAACTGCCCTAGTCAAAGTTAGGGATGTGAGTCTTAAGCCAGGGGTACCCAAAAATCACCTGATGAGCCACAGAGTCAAAAACATGGAAACTTAGCATTTCAGTGTGAGAGTCAGGGAAAGTTAGCTTAACAGACTGTGCACGGTGAGTTAACCTGCCCAAGGGGGTGCCATCTATGGCTTTAACCTCAAGGGGGCGGTGGAGAGCGAACTTTCTCTACCCCAGTCTCCTAACGAGAGAAGAGTTCATAAAGTTAGCATCAGCCCCAGAGTCAATGAACACGGACCAGAAGTGAATTAGAGTCAGAGATAATTTTGACCTGAGGCTGGAATTGGGCAGGATTACCAATGACGAAGCTTCTACTCACCATGAGCTGCTTCTTAGACTGTGCACCGGTTCCCTTGACATGACAAGCACTCACTAAATGTCCCAGCTGACTGCAGTAGTAGCACCTTCCGTCCCTTTGTCGGCAGAGACGCTCCTCCCCGGGGAGGTGGGTCCGACCCAGCTGCATGGGTTCCTCCGTAGGGTGGTTGATAGGAACCAGGCTGGCTGCCGGTGGGCGGACATGGTTTGATCGATCCTGGGATTCGCTCCTCCACCCGCGATGTGGCGATGAACGGGTTCGAAGTCGTCCCTGCTCCTGGTCCCACTTGGTGAGTCTCTTGTCAATCTTTCACAGATTCAGAGAGTCCTTGAAAAAAATACATCAGTCAAAGCCGTGGGGTTCCACCCACTTTCTGAGGCGAGGGTGCGGAAATCAATAGCATAATCTGAAACCTTGCGTTTACCTTGCCTCAACTTAAGTAAGGACCTGGCGGCTTCCCTGCCTGGCAAAGTGTCCTGGAAGACCTGCTCGAGGGCTCGAGTGAATCTGGTGAGGGTAGAGCAGGCTGTTTACCTGCGGCTCCACTCGGCGGTGGCCCACGCCTCTGCTCGCCCTGTGAGGTGGGAGATGATGAAAGCCACCTTGGCTTGGTCCGTGGGAAAAGCCGAAGCTTGCAATTCAAAATGCAGTTCACATTGAGTCAGAAAAGGTCTTGCGTCACCTGATTCCCCGGAGAATCACTCCGGACGGGGGAGCTGCAGGCAGGGTGAAGCGGTGCTGGCCGGTGGCTGCAAGTCCGTGGGTAACCCCAGAAGAGTGGCCGGGTTAGATGGCGCTGCTGCAGGAGCTTCTCATGGCAGGCGAAAGAGTAAATCATTAATCTGTAAGCCCAACGATGTCATCATTGAGTCCTGGTGAACCGCCAGTTCTCTCAGATCTGCGCACAGGGACGTGAGCTGCTCTTGCTTTTGAGTCAGCTTGTGTCCCTGTACACGGGGCTTGGCGAACCGGGTCAGAGTCAGCTGAGTCTATATTGGCCAGTTCGTTCTGTCATGAACTTAGCACAGAAAGGCAGGACTAAAATGCACGACTCAGACCGGTTAAAAGCAACAAAACAAGGTTTATTCCAGGCAGGGGTCGGTACATGAGGAAGCAGACAAACCAGGCAAAGGTTTCCACGACGTGAGGCAAAAAGGCAAGATTGAAAAACAGGCAAGGTTCAAACACACAAAAGCTATGACTGAGGCTGTAGAAAAATGCTGGAACATGAGCTGTGAACATCAACGAACTAGCAATGAGACAAGACACAAAGGGGAATATATGCAGGGCTGATGGGGAGTGATTAGACACAGATGCAGGAGACACAACCAGGGATCAGGTGCACACAGACGGGGAGGGGGCAGGGCAGACAGGAACCTGGAACAGAGACAGTGAGTGATCACAAAATAAAACAGGAAGACAAGACATGAAACATGAGGGAGAAAAATAAAATACTTAACAAACAGTGGAACATGACAGACGTCTTTGCTAATTTATGCATAGTATGTGCAGGCGGTGTAGATGTGCTGGGCGAGAAGCGAAGTATCGCAGTGTCTTGAGTGCCCTCTGTGAGCCTGACAGCACACTCATGTTTCCTGCAACCATTTCACAACCAAAGATTGTCTGAAAACTAAAGTCATACTTGGTGATATATGCACAGTTGTTGGCGCAGTGTACTACAGTTATTTAATGCTGTTTGATGTTATCTTCAATTTCTTCAACCGTTATTTTCATCAGGTAGCCTGGTTAACGTGGTCGAGGTGAAGATGACTCAGTATATTCATGCTTGTTTTGGGGTAAATGAAGGCCAGACTTTTCTCAGTCCTGTCACCTGCCACAGCCTGGCATCATTCAGCTGTGCATGGTGCGCTCCACAGCTGACCACGATTGTCAGCAGCAGACAGTATGGGGCCCAACTCTCCTCTGCCGTCCATTGGAGGGGAATGTGATGGTTAGACAGTGCTCATGAAATATTGAGCAGGATTTGATTTGAGATTTCAGGTGACATATCTTTTGCAATCTAAAGGTGCTTATGGAAAAGTTCTGGTTCACTGGCACAAGCACAAATACCACTGATGCATTTAAATGTTTATGAAGTGGATCTTGAAGAAATATGTGATATGAGGTGAATTTGAATGTGTAAGAGATCATTATACATATAATAATTCCTCTCACATCTAATCTCTACAATCTGGCTTCAGTTCACCATCTCACCATCTCTGTTGCCAGTTTCCCCCGTCAAGGCAATGGTTATAATTGTTTATATGTGTATATATGTATATATATATATATATATATATATATACATATAGATAGATAGATAGATAGATAGATAGATAAATCTGTGCTTTGCTGATGCTGCTCGTTATGGAGGTGCTGCTAATCTGGTAATTTATTGTGTGCTAACCTTATTTCTGATCCAGACATTCAGCAGGTTTTAAGGGAGCTGAATTATCCCTAGAGATCTCTTCCTCTCCAAAACAAACAGACCCAGTGATTTTAATTAGTAAAAATACTCAATAAAGCAGTTTCATGTAAAAAAAGAAAATCTATGTTTTTCCGATGCTACTCATTACAGAGGTGCTAGTAGGTTGACCAATGCTTAAGTGTGAAAATGTGAATAGCCCTATCTAGAGTCAGTGTTTAGTGTCTGTTTTTAGGTACTGTAGAAAGATGGCTGTGCCACATTTCCATAGACCAGAATCTGGCTAGAGGCATTTTTGTTTTTGGGTTGTCTGTCCATCCTTCTGACCATTCTTGTGAACACGACATCTCCAGAAAACCTTTAGGATATTTTTTCAAATTTGGCACAAATGTTCACTTGGACTCTAATTAAACTGATTAGATTTTTGTGGTCATAGGTCAAAGGTCACTTTAACATTGTGTCCATCTCATTCTTGTGGAGACCTTGAGGGAGTTTCCTTAAATTTGCTGCAAATGTCCACTTGGATTCAAGAATGAGCTGATTACAATTTGGTCGTCATAAAGGTCAAGGTCATTGTGACTTTAAAAAAAAACACTCTTGGTCATAACTCAGGAATTTCCACACTATTTATTACAAAATTTCACATAAATGTCTCATAGGATAAAATGATAAAGCGATGACATTTTGTATCCAAAAGGTCAAAGGTCAACTTCACTGTGACATCATAATGTTCTTCATCCCTATGTGAGATATGAATGGCTCATTCTAAGGTAAGGGAAACACTACAGTTCTTATTTTTAGGTATTTATACACCAAAGAAGATGCACTTATTATATTATATTACATTACCACCAATATGTCCTCCTAAATCCTACACACTGGACCTTTAAGTGAAATGACAAAGAAGGAGTTGTGTCCGTGTTGACATAAACCACTTTAATGTATTTCAAATGAGGTTGCAGTTGGATATGTGGGAAATGACAAGTAGCATCACAAATATTACATTTCATAAAGCATTGAAGGAACATATTTGTGTCTTCTATGTTTCATTCACGACAAATCATAGCTACTGATTTTGAAAGTAATTTCTTTAAGGTATGAAAAAAATCCTGCAGTGACTAACCACATTTTATTTAGGTGATAATATTATGCCTGCTATTATTTCCTTATGGTGATATGTATTCACTCAACATTTCTGGTGGATCTTACACCTCTATACTGTCAAAATGTCAGAATTACTTTCATCTGTACAGGCTACAGTCTCATCAGTGCTGTAATCTAACAGTGGTCAGCCAGACTCATAGACCAGGCTGCTGGGATTGAGATTAGCCAAGTTTGGCATTAAGCAGCTAGCTGAAGTGAATTTGTTGAGCTACAGTATTAGGTTCAATACAGTGTTACGAGGACTTCTTGTAGTAAAAAGTAGACCTGGATTTTGCTGCATTAGAACGCTTCAGAACGGTGGTTGCCCCTCTCTTTGGCTCTCCTTCTGGCTCGCTCCAGTTCAGCCATCATGGGTAAAGGACCCTCATACATGTTGGTCTTGATTGCTCTTAGCTTCTCCTGGTAGTCCTTTGGCAAGCCGTTCTGCTCTGCTCCCATCACGATAACCTGCAGTGGTTAATGAAGCTGAATATATTGACTGTCCTTAACTGAAGTCCCCAACATTTCATGATCAGTGACAGTCACAAATCCCCAGAGTACTGAAAGACATCAGGAAACTACCTACACCTGAATAAACTGGGCATCATTCTATTTAAGTGCCTTCATATACTCCTTTCTCTCTCTAATCCCAAGATCTTCACCAGCTGATTTGCTCGAGGTTTTGGATTTTTTTTTTTTCACCCATCACACCCTACACTCATCCGTATGCTGCATTCCTTACTGATCTCACAGATTAACAAAATTAATTTAATTTTGCCTTAAGTTTACAATTAACTTAATTGGGTTTAAAGTTTACTTCACACTCACCAACAAATGGAGCCAATCCAGTAACACATAAGATGACAGCTTGCACAATTCTAAGTTACAATGATGCTGGAAGAATACAATTATCAGCACGGATGATCTCAGCCATCTCAAAAAACTATTTGTCAAACCAAAAATGTTCTTCAGAGTCGACTTTGTTCAATATTGTTGATCTGCAGAGCCAGGGAGCCCCCTGCAGACCCCCCCAGTTTTAGATGTGCACACATGTTAGTTTGATCCAGTGTTGGGTGTAGGCATGTGTGAGCTCCAGATGTTACAGTGAATAGTAAGATCTGTAAAATATGAGTTAATGTGAATAATACAGTATTATTTGGCTAGCTTCACCATGAATTCATGAATTTTAACAACAGTAATGATAAACTCGTGAAGATTTCACTCTGGTTGAAAAACTATTAGAATTACATTAGATTTCAATGGCTTTTTTCAGCATTTCCTGCCGATTTTAATTGTGAATTTTTGACATTTTTATGCCTCTGCACCAGCGATAGCCATGGCTGGTGGCATTATGTCTTCTGATTGTTTGTCTGTCCCTCCGTCCCATTCTTGTGAAAAAGATATAAAACTGAGAAGCTGTATCTCTGGTCAGTACATGAAACATGTTTTTCATGTGTGCAGTGTGTCTTTTGCCACATGTGCATTCATTCAAATTAATTAAATGTTATTTAAGGAAAAAACATTAGATCGAAATGTCAGTGGTGGGTGTGCAAATAAATTGCACTTAAGGGAGCTACAGTACAGTGTGTGAAACTTTCTTCGGGCTTACTGGGTATATGAATTTAAGTATATTAATGGGTTGTATTGGCATGTTTAAAAGGCACATGCCTACACACTAATGTTGCCACACTATTTTTCAGCACTGGATACAGAAATGAGTTTATAATCTGATTAGTAATACACTGATATTACAGTTGGAGAGAGAGAGAGAGAGAGAGAGAGAGAGAGAGCAATGGTAAGTGTATTAAGATTTTTTTTACTCCACAGTATCAAAGAAAAAATGCGGTAGATGATGCTATCAACACTGGATGAAATTTCTGAGATAGCCTAGATAACTGTGTCACCGTGTCGCATGCTTGACATGGACTTGTTAGTTGTGCTCTAGTATAACCAATCACCTTCCATGGGCATGTGTAAAGCTTTTTTTTATTGTGTAGGCATTAACTATTGAACTCTGCAATAGAAACAGTCCACCAGTGCCTTCATTGGTATTTTGCTTATTGTGATGTCATATGTCCAAATGCTTCATATCCCTAAAATCTGTACAACCTTAGCTAAGAGGTGATGCACATCAGTAAGCTGTAATAATGATAAACATGATAAAATTATTAAAATTGTGTCATTAAAAAATGTATTCAAAACTTTAACATTTTTTAAATGAGATTTTACAAAATAAAAACACAAAACATATAGATACCAACGATTTTTAAATGAAGAAACTAAACAAAATATTTCTTAACATTCCACAAGGTATTGAACTGTTACATTATTTGGTGTTTGAGATATACTTATTTTTATGAACATAGTGAAAAGGCGGTACCACAAAAAACGAATGAACACCACCACACACAATGTAGTGCAATGAGGCCATTATAATCATACAATGTAATGAAATGGAAACAGAAGCCTTAATTTTCTGCTGCAAACAATATGACTGTTGTAACTATTATGGTTGCTATTTTAGATCTGTTAAAACAGGATCATGCAACAATCTCCTGCAGTTGTCTGTGGGATGTCTGTTTTTTTATATATATTGATAACAATCCTTTATAAATGCAATGTACACACATTTCATTTAGTAAAAGACTAGATAGGTGGACTTCTGTAATGTCAGTAACCTGAAACTGTGGGTCTGGAATGTATGCATACACACATGTAAAACTTGTGTCTGCAGGGACTATGCAGCTCTGCGCTCACTTTGCTTGATAGTTAATTTAATGTACTAATAAGCATTATCACTATTTGCAATAAATACAGGTGATTTCCTGGCCATGGCTGGATTATCAGCTAAAATTGATACTATACAGTATGTAGAATTTTAGTTTTTCCATCAAAAAAACAAAACGATGGAGCTCATTGTGGAGGCGCTGCTAACTACTGTTGCCAATGCAAAAATGCAAAAATGCAAATGTCCCTATGTACACTGGACAAAAACATAAACGCAACACTTTTGTATTTGCTCCCATTTTCCATGAGCTGAACTCAAAGATCTAAAACATTTTCTATACACACATGTAGTGTATTGAGATCTACTCTGAAGCCTTGGAACAGATGACCAGCTAGGGGCCCAAGGTCCAGAAACATATATGGTCAGGGTCAAGAAGGTATTTATGGCCCAGGCCAGGAATTGGTGAAGTCAGCTAGAATGTCTATTAGTCCTCTGTTCATCTTTGTCTCACATTTCACAAAAGCATATGTATATATTATATAATATATATATATATATATATATATATATATATATATGTGTGTGTGTGTGTGTATATGTATATATATATATATATATATATATATATATATATATATATATATATATATATATATATCACAGGTTGTGGTTAAGAATAGGAGATTTATTTGTCTTCTAGTGATAAAATATATGAGCCTCAAAGAAGAGGACTTTATAAATTTTGATTAAAAGTGATGAGCCTCTTTGAGGGGACGTTTTTGTATTTGTTAAAAAAGTATGAGCCCCAAGAAGGACATTTATGGTTTGAAGAGAAGTGTATAGAGCAGTGAGGATATTTTTAGTAAGTCTGTGTAAGTGAGTGAGTATGTGTGCTCTGGCCGGTGTGTGTGTGTGTGTTCTTTGTTCATGTTGAGGTAACTTGTTATATGAAGACTATTTGGTCTTTAGTAAATAGGGCTAGAGTCACTCTCTGAGAATTATAATTTTGAAAGTTCTTGCTAAATCTAGGAGTGGAGCAAGGGGGGACGCCCCATATAGAATGCAATTAGGATTGATCTTCCTAAAAGGGGAAAGTGCAGAAAGTGCTCCTTTTAACTTGTAAGGTAATGCAATAGAGATAAAATGTTAAATCATTGTGACTTGATTTTGACAGTTTGACAGTCTTCAGGTTACTTGAATCAAAGCAAAAAAAAAAAAAAGTTAAGAAATACAGCTTGTGAAAAATAATATATTACTTAAAGGTGTAGAGCGTATTAGAGTAAAATAAACTATACTTTATGAAGTAATAATGTATTGTAATTATAAGTGGGTATGTGTTAATAGTTTAAGTTAAAAGGAGAAAAACATGTGAGAAGGAAAATACAGTGACAATGACATAGTAAAAAAAAAACAAGAACAAAGATGTAACAGTAATGAATGGATCAGTGAAAATAGTGGGAGAAAAGAGCGTAGATGCACTAGACTGCTGCGATTAGTACGAATAAAATGCCTTTTTATGAAAATAAGTGCTTAAAGAGAGTGAAATTAGATAAGGAGCTGGTTACCTTGATGTCCTCAGGAAGACTGTTCCATAAGTGGGGGCACATAGAAGGCAGAGGCCCTGTCTCCCTTAGTCACCGGCCTAGTCCGAGGTATAACCAGTAGAGCCATATTTGAGAACCTCAAATTACCAGCTGGCTTGTATGGGAGTAAAGCTCTGTGATGTAGAAAGAAGCTAGGTCATGGAGAACTTTAAAAGTTAACAATAAGATGTTAGAATTGATGCTAAATTTGACTGGCAGCCAGTGCAGTGCAGCTATAACAGGAGTTATGTGCTCAAATCTCCTTGAACAGGTGACCAGTCTGGCAGCAGCGTTGGGCACCAACTGCAGACAGTGTAGACATTTCTGGCTAAGACAGGTCTAGAGGGTGTTGCAGTAGTCTAAGCAGGAGGACACAAGGGCATTTACAATTTTGTTGAGGTCATGGAAAGATGAAAACGATCTAATTTTAGAAATGTTTCTTAGGTGCATAAAACAAAACTAACAAGGAATTTATTTTTGGGGGTCCATAGATGAAAACACAGAGTATTGGGGGTCTCTACTGTTAATTACAAAACTAAAAATTTCAAAGGCAGTAAAACTTCCAAAGGAGATGGGAGAACATTTATGAACATACTTGCTGGTCTTGGTAGGATAAAATAAGAGAAGTTGGACAAGGACCTGACATTTAAGATAGATGAAGATAGGGGACTGAAGGAGCTCGGAGAACAAGTGGGATGTAGCAACCTCACCAGGGGGTGAACAAAACAACGCTGATAATATGAGCTCTATTGTTGGCAGTGAAGTAGTATTTTTATAGTAGAGGAGGGTTATGTTCAGGATGCCTGCAGTGTGTCATTGAGCAGGCTCCTATAATAGGTATAATCACCTGAAAATAAGAAGGAGGCTACTACTCTAGCTATGACTTTAAAGGGGATAAGGAATAATGTGAAAGGATGATATTGTGCATTTCACAACTACTTATAGGGTGAAGTTTTGCATTTGAAGTTTCTGTATTTGATGTTTTAAATAATTTGCATAATTATTTAATTTATAAAAATTTGCCAGGATACTGGTTGGTGTTTTCTTTTTCTTTCCTTCTAGGACGATATTGGGGGAAGACCACTTTGAGGGTGGTTGGTTGTTCAGGTTCCCCGATGTTTTGAAGGAATTCAGATGCTCAAATATTAACAATAAATGGGACTGGAAGGCACTGAACAAGGACACTGTGATAAAATATCCTGATTAAAAACATCATCAATGCCATATGGAGAGTCGACGCTGCTGAGGAGCTGCAGTGTGATACATGTTTATGTCTTCTCTTTGCTTGAAGAATGATGGTTTATGCTATGGGGAAAATACATTTGGACCTCAGATGTTTTCTTTTATTTTTCGGGGGTGCTTAGGGATATAGGTGCTAGGCAGGGAAAGGTCCATTGGAAGGTGCGATGGGTCAACCAGCCTGAATGTGGACATTGTTTTGTCATATCTCTGTACAAAATATAAAAATTCCTCTTTTTAAATTGGTCTGGAGTACTATATGTGGTCGCCTAAGGCAGAGGGGCCATGAGAGAATTTTTCCTGTCTAGATTGTTTGGAGGATATTTCAGGAAAGATAGTTGCCTGACAGGTTTTCACTCTCATACTCCAAATAAGTTGCTATATTGCTAAGGTTATGCTGCAGGAAGCACTGTAGGAGGAAGGGTTGTTTTTGTCACAACTGCGAAATGTGTATTACTCTTTATTTTCGAGACTCTGTGTAGTCTTGAAGGGGGGAAATATGTAGTGTATTGAGATCTACTCTTAAGCTTTGGAACAGATGACCAGCTAGGGCCCCAAGGTCCAGAAACATATATGGTCAGGGTCAAGAAGGTATTTATGGCCCAGGCCAGGAATTGGTGAAGTCAGCTAGAATGTCTATAGTCCTCTGTTCATCTTTGTCTCACATTTCACAAAAGCAAGACGCTATTTAAGCAGGGTTTGTGTGGCTATTATTTAGAACAGTTCATATTGGCTTCGAACTCTCTCTCAGGCAATCCTAGGTGCTTGATATATGCTGTACTTCTTGTACTAAACCTTTTCTTCATGCAAGCAAGACGGTGTCAGCGGAGTCTCCTTCTCACCTTCACATCATCGCTATTTAATATACGACACACAAAAGACCATTTCCTCACAAATATTGTTCACAAATCTGTCTAAATCTGTGTTAGTGAGCACTTCTCCTTTGCTGAGATAATCCATCCCACCTCACAGGTGTGGCATATCAAGATGCTGATTAGACAGCTTGATTATTGCACAGGTGTGCCTTAGGCTGGCCACAATAAAAGGCCACTCTAAAATGTACAGTTTTATCACACAGCACAATGCCACAGATGTCGCAAGTTTTGAGGGAGCATGCAATTGCCATGCTGACTGCAGGAATGTCCACCAGAGCTGTTGCCTGTGAATTGAATGTTCATTTTTCAACCATAAGCCGTCTCCAAAGGTGTTTCAGACAATTTGGCAGTACGTCCAACCGGCCTCACAACCGCAGACCATGTGTAACCACACCAGCCCTGGACCTCCACATCCAGCATGTGTACCTCCAGAATCGTCTGAGACCAGCCACCCGGACAGCTGCTGTAACAATCGGTTTGCATAACCAAAGCATTTCTGCACAACCTGTCAGAAACCGTCTCAGGGAAGCTCATCTGCATGCTCGTCGTCCTCATCGGGGTGTCGACCTGACTGCAGTTCGTTGTCGTAACTTACTTGAGTGGGCAAATGCTCACATTCAATGGCGTCTGGCACATTGGAGAGGTGTTCTCTTCACGGATGAATCCCGGTTTTCACTGTTCAGGGCAGACGGCAGACAGCGTGTGTGGCGTTGTGTGGGTGAGCGGTTTGCTGATGTCAGCGTTGTGGATTGAGTGGCCCATGGTGGCGGTGGAGTTATGGTATGGGCAGTTGTATGTTATGGACAACGAACACAGGTGCATTTTACTGATGGCATTTTGAATGCACAGAGATACCGTGATGAGATGAGGCCCATTGTTGTGCCATTCATCCACGACCATCACCTCATGTTGCAGCATGATAATGCACAGCCCCATGTTGCAAGGATCTGTACCCAATTCCTGGAAGCTGAAAACATCCCAGTTCTTGCATGGCCAGCATACTCACCAGACATGTCACCCACTGAGCTTGTTTGGGATGCTCTGGATCGGCGTATACGACAGCGTGTTCCAGTTCCTGCCAATATCCAGCAACTTTGCACAGCCATTGAAGAGGAGTGGACCAACATTCCACAGGCCACAATCAACAACCTGATCAACTCTATGCGAAGGAGATGTGTTGTACTGCGTGAGGCAAATGGTGGTCACACCAGATACTGACTGGTTTTCTGACCCCCCCCCAGACCCCTCCAATAAAGCAAAACTGCACATTTTAGAGTGGCCTTTTATTGTAGCCAACCTAAGGCACACCTGTGCAATAATCATGCTGTCTAATCAGCATCTTGATATGCCACACCTGCAGGGGCGGATCTAGAAAAATATTTATGGGGTGGCAAGAGGGGGGCAGGAATTTTTGAGGGGTGGCAACATATGGCAGATGTATACTGAATTTGATCACAGTTATCACAGTTTGATGAGAAATAGTATGTTTACACTACATAAGGACACAGGCTGCCATTTGCAAACTCACACAGACAAACTTAATCTCATCCAATCAATGTCTTGCATTTGAGGTTTCATATGAAACAGTTCATATTAGGAATAAGTGTTGAGGGAGGTTCAACAAACCCTGAGTCTCACCCTGAACTCTGAGTTGATTTACCCTGAGATGGGAAACTCTGAGTTAGCAGTTCCAGAACAGCTGATTTGAGTTAGTTCAGTCAACTGTGAGTATGTTCACTCTGAGTTAAGCAGAAAATAAAAAGCCATCATCAATGGAGCTCCGAGTCCACAATTCACCATGGCAACAGGTAAATAAAAGACAGCGCCTCCATTTTAATCCAGTGGATATAGAAATATTAATGCATGTGTAGCAGACGGTGCATGTTTATCAGACTTACATTTCCTTAATAAAGATAAAGTGGTGGAATCTGACTGTGTATCAGGCTGTCGATACATTACATTAAATTAATAATATATATTAATATATTTGTTCAGATTTAAACTGATGGGAAAAACACATGAGGCAGCAACTGAAAAATAGGAAGATTTAAAACATATAGGCTAAGCTATAGATCAAAGACATAAAGACTGTAAACTCACAGTCTGACCCAGTAAAATATGTTTGGTGATTTTGCACTTGAAAAGACGTTGAGGTTAAAATACAGTAGATTTTAAAATGTTGGACAGCTATTTGTATCTTGACTCAACAGCATTCAGTGACTTTATTTCAGCTACAAATGCAGTAAATTTAAAGACACTGAAATGCTGCACCATTGCTCACTCAGAAATATTAACATATAGTCCCCAATATTAGGCTATGGGAATTATGTTCCATCAGTGCGACCAATGACATCAGTGATAGAGATCATTAGTCATTGATAGTACGTGTCTAAAGCTTCACACCGATTTTTAAAATGTAAATAATTAGACCTACACATTATGTGCAATAAACATGTGGGAGCTGCTCTAACAGACTGACAGTCTGATCCTTGTGCACAGTGTTATAAAAAATAATAAATAATAAAAGGACAGAGGTTTGATTCTGAGCTGAGGGTGAATTCTCGCTGTGTAATATTTGAATGTAAAGACAAAAACTGATGTCCAAAGAAATGATTGATGTGCATAAACTCAGTAACTTAAGACAGTCCTGAGTGGTAACAAACTAACATCCCGCAGGATTTAGACTGTGACAGACGGTAAATCTCCGCTAATTAATGCGCTTCGATACAAGCTTTGACACGGACTGAATGAATGAGGAAATGAAACAGCGCGTTAAGAGGGAGGAGACTAACTTGTTCACAGACTCAGTTGCCATGGTGACTGACTCAGAGTTTGATTTACCTCTTTCTGGAACTGAAACCTAGAGTTTCCCTCATTTCAGGGTTAACATACTCAGAGGTCTTTCTGGAATAGGCTGCCCCTCTGGCTCCACTCAGTTTTCCAAACAAAGCAGTCTGTTGCCGCTCTGGCGTTATCTCGTGCTGCATTCACAGCAGTCGGACATTGGAGATTTGCGCTCTTATGTCAAATTGGCCATAACTTTTCTGTGAATTCTTTGCTGCCAACTGGGGTTGCAAGGCTTTCTTTTAGGGTGGCAGCTGCCACCCCATGCCACCCCGGTAGATCCGCCCATGCACACCTGTGAGGTGGGATAGATTATCTCGGCAAAGGAGAAGTGCTCACTAACACAGATTTAGATAGATTTATGAAAAATATTTGAGGGAAATGGTCTTTTGTGTGTGTACAAAATGTTTTAGATCTTTGAGTTCAACTCATGAAAAATGGGAGCAAAAACAAAAGTGTTAAGTTTATATTTTTGTTCAGTGTATTACCAATGTCTAGTTTGTCCCTGATATTCATCGATAAGAACCTGCCCCCTTTATAGATATAAACAGCTCATTCTAAGGAAAGGAAAACTATTTTTATTTTTAGGTTATTATACACTAAGGAAAACATACTTCTTTTTTTTTTTTTATTATATTGATTTTCTGCCAACACATCCCCCTAAATCCCTCATACTGGACCTTTTAAAGAAAATGTTAGCAAGGGACTATTACTAGTTTCATTGATCAGATGAGATCCTTTGTGAATAATGTTTCATGGTCTTCAGAATAAAGCATTCATTTAATCATTGTTCAGTGGTACAAAGTGTCCATTACCCAAATTGTCTTTAATTTATAATGCACAAATCATATGTCTTAAGCCATTACAGTTGCTCGGAGACCAGCTGTATAGTGACCTCAGTCAATGTCTACATGGATCTGTTTACATCACATTCCAATATGTTCACATACATTAGGTGACTGACAGGGTAGTTTGACCATGAAAGCTGGACTGGCGGACTGGACTATATTCTGGACGGGGCTGTTGAGCAGATGTACTGTGCTGGACACATTGTATTGTTTTGTATGTAACAGCCTGTGAGCTACATTATGTCAGAATCCAAAGATCACAGTACATTTGAGAACATGTAGCAGCTCACACAGACGAGGCCCAGCATAACAGAGGGAACAGTATAGTGGACTCTTGCATTTACACTATAGAAGACAAAGGTGTGACCACAAAGCCAGCTGTCCCTCTCTGCATGCTGCCTTTCTCTCAGGCATGTTTTGAGCTATCACATGTGCAAAAGAACAGTCTGGTACTCTAGCTTATGAGCTGTCAGATCTGTAAAACGTAGCATGACAGAGGGGGTGTGTCCTGACTGTTTTGACCTGTTGATCACAGTCAGGTGACGAGGGTTGTGAGCAGACTGATCCCTATTCCAGATGCTTCACAGAGAGAAGGTAGGAGTGAATAGGTGACATGATTCATTTGTCTTCCTAATTCAAAACAACAGCATTAAACAACCATGTTCACAAAAAATCACAGAGTGAGAGAGGTACATTAAAAATCATTTACAGTGTCATCCATCCATGGACACTGCTTATAATTCTACCATTACACAGCTTTCACTGCACAGATTAAAAGTATAACTCTGATACTGAGTCACACAGGAATTATATCATAATGGTATACTTAAACCCAGAGTGGAGATTAGGGGTGGGGGAAAAAATCAATACAGCATTAATATCACAATAATTTGCATATCACAATTTTGCATGGCAATATTGTATCAATACACAGACACCAAGTATCACAATTATGAATGTTTCAAATACAAATGAAACTTTAAATAGCCTACTAGAGTAATAAAATCAATTGTTTTTTCAGTCGATTAGATACATTTTAATGCAATAAAAGTGATTGACATGGGATGAACAGACTGAAAGATTTATCTTCTTATTATTGTTAAAACACATATTGGAAAAGTTTCCCTGTAGGGGATATTGCAGTTAATGTTTTTTTTTTTTTTTTAGAAATTGCAAAGTATTGGAACATACGTTTTTGTAATTGTAACTGTGATAAGATATCAAGTATCATGACTTAAATATCATGATTACATTGTATCGTGGGGCCTCTGGTGATTCCCACCCCTGGTGGATGTGTGAGCTGTCCCTGTCCACTACAACTTTGCATTTTGAATGGTTACTAGGTCACTATTTATTCATGTTTCACTTTTGTTCCCTCTGTTTGGAATTCAATTCAATTCAATTCAATTTTATTTATAAAGCCCAGTATCACAAATACAATTTGCCTCACAGGGCTTTACAGCATACGACATCCCTCTGTCCTTTAGACCCTCACAGCGGATAAGGAAAAACTCCCCCAAAAAAACCCTTTACTGGGGAAAAGGTTAAATAGCACTACATATTACAGTATAGGGCCCAGCTTCATGTTTCTTTCTTTGTTATGTTAATGTTGTGACGTTTATTTCTCAACTGTAAATTGTAAATGTAAAATGTCCTGCTCAGTACATATTTTGGTAAAGTCTGTTGACTAAAAATGATGTTCATGTACTACTAAATAGTTTTGCCTGAACCATTTTGGAGGAAATGTAAATACTCTGTAGATGATGTGGACTGCCAACATTTTTTTTCAATCTAGGAAGTGTTGTATTCTTGTTCCGCAAAGAAATCATAGGGAGGTGGTTGGGATAATGATCAACTGATTACAGTGATCTTCATGCTACTATTTAAGACCATAGACTGTAAAAAAGAATGGACACAGCTACTGTGACATTGCATTTAGATGCAATAATACAAATATCTATACTACAAACCATATCCTCGACAAACCATATGGTTGAATCAGCAGCTTTAACAAAAGGTGAACATTAGAAGCTTTCCGAAGTGTTTATTGCAGGTCTCTTGTTCTATACTACATGAGACTCAGTGAGGTCTACCTAATAAATTGTGAACTGAGTGTATGATTTCTTTTTGTCAACCACTTTTGTGAAAAGACAAAAATCCTGAAACACTGAATGAATCTACTATCAATTGTTATATGTGTATCTACAGCCTGAAATATCTTCTTCCTCTATGCCATGGAGTTCCATTGTTGTGAAAGAAAAAATCAGCGAGCCACACTGTGGCACTGGTGACATGTTCCTTTATTACCATGAACACACATACACACACACTGTAGTTTATTTGTACTCACATCCACCATACTGCTGCCACACATACTCGCTAGAGCCCAGACTGTGGATTAATCCTCTGCTGAAAATAGTCTTTGAGAAAAGTAGATTTACTCAAAAGCTGCACAAACAACATTTTCAGCTACTTTCCTTGAGTCTATCCATTTTATATTACTTTATACCTCTACTTAACTACATTTCAGTCAATCAATTAATCAATCAAATCTTTATTGTCATTTTGCTTGTAAAAACAAAACGAAAGAGCGTTTCTCCAGGATCACTTTATTTGGCAACACACAAAGTGTTCCTGGAGAAACGCCCTTTCATTTTGTTTTTACAAGCAAAATGACAATAGAGAGATAGTAATAAATAATATTAATACATTTTATTTCTGGGCACCTACATACATAAAGACACACATAGTAAGCTCATAAAATACAACACAGTGTTAAGACCAATGACATGTTCTCAGGTGTTTTTCTTTCTTTTTTATTTTTGACGCTGAAAGACATCAAATAATCAAATATTCACAAAAAAGCACATTGGAGATATATAAAAAATATAAACAGTTTTTTTGTATTCCAACTTTGCTTTTTATGTGTTTCCTCTCCCATTAATCATCTCATGACCCCTTAGTTTCATCTTTTGACCCTTAAAGGGATGGTGCACCCAAAAAATGAAAATTCGCCCATTATCTACTCACCCACATGCCGATGGAGGCTCAGGTGAAGTTTTAGAGTCCTCACAACACTTGCGGAAATCCCAGGGGAGAGGGGGTAGCAAAACCACTCCATCTAATAGATGCTTACGGCATCTCAGATTCAAACGTCCAAAAACACATAATTGAAACCACAAAATATCTCCATTCTGCTTGTCCATAGTGATCCAAGTGTCCTGAACCCCGACATAAAAAGTTGTTCGGAAAAACGTCATGTAAACTCTCTTTTTAGCCTCATTGTAGCCTGTAGCTCTAACTGCCTGTCTGTGCAACGCGTTCATGTGTGCGCGCTTGTGCTCGAGACCAGCGAAAGCACAGGAACACACTGAACGCCCTACCCATGTCTCACAGTCTCGCGCAAGCGTGGTAGGTGAAGTGTTGCTACCCCCTCTCCCCTTGGATCTCTGCAAGTGTTTTAAAGGGAAATTTCGGTTTATTTCAACCTGTCTCCTATGTCTCCTGTCTCTCCTTTGTTTCAAGTGACTGGTCACATAAAAATAATAGTTAGCATGTTAGCTGTTAGCCTAGATACAGCCGGGGCGCATAGTAGCGCCAGACCTGTTAAAACGTAAGTGAAAGGGCATAATTCAAGTGCTTGTTCTCACGATATTTCGGCCTCGCTTTGGAAAGCAGAGCTAAATGGTAAACAAACATGGCACCACACCAGTAAGGTAAGATAACACATTTACATGTCACTTTCTATATGTTCTCTGACATTTATCCTAACAATATGAGGCAGTCTTTGTGGAAAAAAAGTTTGTTTAGTGGACTAACTTTGCACTTGAAATATGCCTGTTCACTTATGTTTTAACAGGTCTGACGCTACTATGCACCCCGGCTGTATCTAGGCTAACAGCTAACATGCTACTATACTATGCTAACTCCTATCGTCCTAAACAAATTTAGGACGATAGGAGACAGGTTGAAATAAACCAAAATTTCCCTTTAAAACACTTGCGGAGATCCAAGGGGAGAGGGGGTAGCAATACTTCACCTACCACGCTGAAACTGAAATTTCACTTTAAGGACTCTAAAACTTCACCTGAGCCTCCATCGGCATATGGGTGACTAGATAATGATAATGAATTTTCATTTTTGGGTGTACAATCCTTTTAAGGCGGATTTATAACTGTGTGTCAGCACTACACAGAGCCAAGGCATATAGCCAAGCCTTGATGGGCTAGTATACTAATGCAGTGGTGTGCGTCGAACATGGCTTAATGGCAAGCAAGTACACAAATCGGCTTCATTCCAACTTGCAAGATTCACTGACAAAATACTTGTCTTTTGCCGGACACTTTTTCCCCACAAATATGGTAAATGGTAAATGAACCTGCATTTGTATAGCGCCTTTCTAGTCATCCAACCGCTCAAAGCGTCTTTTACACTACGAGTCACATTCATCCATTCACACACACATTTATACATTGGTGGCAGAGGCTGCCATGAAGGTGCCACCTGCTATTCCGTTTTTAATACACTCTTACAATTGGTATATGACCCGCTCTACCTCTGAGACACAGCTGCCCCTTACAACATGCTAATGGTATGAGAACAAGCCTATTGTATTTTACATTGTATAAGTCAGCCCATTGGTTAGCAGAGTTTTACACTACTTATATGAGGCTAGGGACAATATCGACATTAATAAAGGTAATTTACAAAATTCAGTTCCATTTTAACTCATAAGGTTCACTGACAAAACAACTGTCTTATATTAAACATGTTTTCCCCACATATACAACATGCTAAGATTATTAGCGTAAGCATGTAATATTTTTCATTGCATACATTAGCCTAGTGAATAGTGGACTTTCTTCTACTCATTTGAATTCACAGGACTTAAAATTCTGTTTTGTGGGATCTTCACAATTTATTGTTTCTTATCTGTGTAATAAAAGTCAATAAAATTTCTTTTTACTGGAGGAAATGATTTTCACCTGGCAAAAATTGACAGGAGGTCTGCATCGCCATGATTTGCAGAACCTACGCTGTAAGTACAGCATTGATTATAAATCCTGCTCCAGGAGGGACCTGATCTCTAGGGTATGAACCACTGGACTAAACAACTTAATTATATCTATAATATATACATTGACGAGTATTAACCCTATGGGCCCGAACGACGCAAAGTGCGTCCAAATACACACCTGTTCTTCTCTACAGATTTTCTCCACAACCGTTCGTCATAGCAAGAAGCCACTCATATCACGTGAATGAGCGAAACCGCAGCTTTCCGATAAGACCAAGCACTTGTCAGTAGTCTGTTTTCACAAGGAAAAAAAATTATAAAGTTACACTAAAATTATGTATGACAAAGATTTCATACAGCTTTGCACACACATTACTCTTGGATGGATTACTCGTGAATGCACAATTGCACAGAAATGCCATGCAAATCACATGAAAGCGCAGGACTGGAGCTTTCTGATGAAATCAAACACATCATTGTGTTGTCATCCCATTACACCATAAATACAGATCAATTGTCTACAAAATAACAACCTCCTTGCTGCATGTCATCCCCCATCTCTCTCTCCCCCTTCACACTTACCTGTCCTGTCCATTAAAAGCAAAAATGCCCAAAAAAATCTTAAAAAATAAAAAAAAAAGATGAATTTCTTTACAATCCATTATACAGATCTTGTTATCGGTCACTTCATATAGTGAGGAATAATATTATTACTATCTTAGATGTAAATATTATATATTTCTTTCAAATAAAACACATTTTTGACTTGTGAGTGAGTCAATGGAATTTCTTGCAATTATGAAAAGATACTGGCAACTGTGTTTTGGACAACTTTGAAGTGACAGAATGTCCCACCATCATTGTTCTTATATTGCAAGATTCCAGAGACTCTCCCCTCTTCATATATTGCAAAATACTTCCAACTTGCTATGGTGAGATACATGTAAAAATGTAAGAATTTAGTAACACAATTGTTTTTTTCATTGATATAAAAATTTATGTAAAATACAGGCACATAGAAGGACATGTAATGATGGCAAATCTGGGTAGCCCAGATTGTCCTAAAAAACAAAACAAAACAAAACAAAAAACAAGATATAGCATGTGCATGTAGCCTTTATAATGACTGTGATATGAGCTTAAAAGTAAATGCAGTAAAAATACCCCAAAAAGGCCTAGGGCTTAAAGGGTTAATAATATCATATTCCATTAGTTGTCTGTCACAGGAGACATTTTACTGCAGTACTACTGCTTTTACTTTTGTTACGTTGCATATTATACTTATCTACTTTTACTTTGACTGGTAGGATTGTGAATACGGTACTTTTACTTGCAATGATGTATTTTTTACATTGCTTTTTACGGTGGTACTTTCACTTAAGTAACACCACTGAAAATAGTTTCTTGCAAATGCATTATATTATCCTCTTACTTTTGCCATGTTTGCCAACACCCACAGTGACTAGCTGTTTTAACAACATGAAACATGATATTTGTGTGGCAGTGAGGGTCTGCTGGGAACGCCTGGCGGAAGAACCTGTCCAGATGGTCTTCAATTCCCACCTCCGGGAGAGCTTCGACCGCGTCCTGAGGGCAGAGGGGGACATTGAGTCCAAATGGGCCTTGTTCCACTCTGCCATTGTCGAGGCGGCGGCTGCAAGCTGTGGCCGCAAGGCTGCTGGTGCCAGTTGCGGCGGCAATCCCCGAACCCGCTGGTGGACACCGGAGGTGAGGGGAGCCGTCAGGCTGAAGAAGGAGGCCTACAGGGCATGGTTGGCCAGTGGGCGAACTGGCGAAGCGCAGCTCGGGCGTGGGAGGAGTTCGGTGAGGCCATGGAGGAAGACTATCGATCGGCTCCAAAGAGGTTCTGGCAAACCGTCCGGCGCCTCGGGGGGGAGGGCGGCAACTTGCTCACACTGTTTACAGTCGGGGTGGGGAGCTGCTGACGTCAACTGGGGACATTGTCGGATGGTGGAAGGAATACTTTGAGGAGCTCCTCAATTCCACCAGCACGTATTTCAGTGAGGAAACAGAGCCGGGGGTGTTGGGGGCTTCCTCAGGTGGAGGAGTTTAAGTATTTTGGGATCTTGTTCACGAGTGAGGGTAGGATGGAGCGGGAGTTTGACAGGCGGATTGGGGCGGCGTCAGCAGTGATGCGGGCGCTTCATGGTCCGTTGTGGTGAAGAGGGAGCTTAGCCAAAAAGCGAAGCTCTCGATTTACCGGTCGATCTACGTTCCAATCCTCACCTATGGTCATGAGCTCTGGGTAGTGACCCGAAAGAATGAGATCGCGAGTACAAGCGGCCGAAATGAGTTTCCTCCGCAGGGTGGCTGGGCTCAGCCTTAGAGATAGGGTGAGGAGCTCGGACATTCGGGAGGGACTCGGAGTAGAACCGCTGCTCCTCCACATCGAGAGGAGCCAGTTGAGGTGGTTCGGGCATCTAGTAAGGATGCCATCCGGACGCCTCCCTTGGGGAGGGACTACATCACCCGGCTGGCCTGGGAACGCCTCGGGGGGCCCGCGGAAGAGCTGACGGAAGTGGCTGGGGAGAGGACTGTCTGGGCTTCTTTGCTGAGGATGCTGCCCCCGCGACCCGGACCCGGATAAGCGGAGGACGACGACGACGACGATATTTAAAAACATCTTAAGTAGAAATTAATGGACATGGGGCAGGAATGCCACTGACAACGTGGGAAAGTCAGAAAGTATTTAGAGACATAGTAACACATGTTTGTTTGGGATTTAATGGGATTTATCGACAATTAAAAATGTAGAAAAAGATCAGCCCGAGCCTTTAAAATGTTTGGAATGAAACCCTTTTTACACTGCCTGTTCAATGTGGAGATATCATGCTGTTATGCCACCTCGCCATACTGTATAGAGGGTACCATCGCAGAATGGGGGGACAGAGTATAAGATCAGCTGCAATAAAACAGGGACAGTAAATGATAGTTATTTCCATGTTTTGACATTATTACTGTTTATAAAGTGCAGCCGATGCGTATGTTATATGTTGCATTAGGGGCTGATGCTATTGTGTTACATCTCACACCCGTCATGCCTCTTTTGCTTCCAGTATACCAGCATGCTGTCTAAAATCACACACTGGAGTGGCATAATGCTGCTGTCGTTTGGTTGTGTGTAAAAATGCAAAGGAGGGACTAGCAGCCTTACAGCATGACCTCTGTAAAAAGGGCTAATCACTAGCATTATACAAAAGTGCTACGAGCCCAAAAGCATGGATGCAATGAAAGCAGCCTTACCTGTAGGTACTGTGGCGATGGTGGGGCATACACACAGCTGTTCATTATGTAGGTACGACAGTTGAGCTCCTGGCCTTTTGTCTTCACTGATAGCTCCACAGGACTGTACGCACCTAACGTCACATTCTCTTGACTGAGTGCACATACATGCATGCATATAAAACACACATACATGGTAAATGTCAATTTCATAGAAAAACATTCAAGGAAATCCAGAAGGTGCCAATAAAGAAAATGATAGAAGAAAATTTTACCTGTCTAAAGACTCCAGATCAGACATGCTCATCCTCCACACCACACCCCACACCTCATCCCCTGGGCTGTGCTCTATGGTGGCCACACCTCCATGCCACCGGTCACTGGCAAGGCCTTTATGGTTCCCAAACACCAATTTATAGTCCTGAAAAAGACAAAAAGTTTTAAGTGTGTAACAGCTCATATGGGGCCGAATATTGATGCTGTCCCCAGACAATACCTTGAGCCTGGCTACACAATATACTGTTGCAGAGGGATTCTTGAGCTGGAGCCGCTCCTTCAGCAGATTGCTGCCATATGCAAAGTACAGGAAGGTGTGGTTATTCTCCATGTGGACACCAGCTTTTGCCAGGAGAAGATGAGAGGTGAGGAAGATTATAAACCGTTGGAGAAAAGCAGCAACAACAGGAGTGGAGAGTCGAGCTGAGCCACAACTGAGTGTTCTGAGGAGCGGAGGGCTGAGGTGAGAGAGCATGAGTTGCAGTGACAGAAATGAAGTACTGGCCTTCCAGCACTCACACACACCATTCTCATGCTAATCCCCTACACTGCCATTGAGCCCTATTCACACTCACAATACATGGTTTGCCTCATGTGTTGAGCCAACAGCTCTCTCTTCTTTGTTCTAAAAATGTCACACAACCCCTTTCCGTGGACAATCAACAAGGTGCAGAAGTTCCTCTGCATCATTGTGAAGAGGGAATACAGCAAGAACTGGATGAAGCAGTGACGTGTGGCTGTTACCATCCAGTAACAACTTCACCTACGCTTAATAGCACTGTCTGCAGTGAAAATGCAAAACAGAGGGTACTGCAATACGCCTTTTCCACCAAAATTAGCATGTCGTGTTCTGTATTACAGACATACAAAAATACAAACAACAGTTAACCAAACAACAAAACCATGCTACAAATGCTACAGATCACATCAGACTGGCTTTATTTTTACCATCACAATCAACTAGTAATGCAGCATCAACAGGCATGTGGTACAAACATAACACATAATGGCCTTTTATGGACAGTGGGATGATTTTTGGTGAGGACAGATGGCAGTGATGGCTGATGCTTTGTCCTGCAGTAAGCAGCATGTTTATGCTGCATAATGGTCAACTGTGATATAGGTCAAAACACCTGTGCTCATTGTTTTCTATATGAGCCAGCTCTTGGAGTGATTTTTAATTGTTTTAATATCATTTTTTCCTAATGAAGCTCTAGCGAAAGTTCAGTCAGGAAGTCTACAATTTTACTTACTTAGGTCTTTAAAATATTTGTCATAACATCTGCCATTCACTCCTTGCACTCATGCTCAGTCATTTCTTTCTGTCATTATCTGAGAGATTAGCTGTTCTGTCAGCTGATCAACAGTTAACCAAAAGCACAGCGACATGACTTCACTTTCAGCCATCATTGTACTGAGGTTCACAATCATCTTACTGCTTCTTGTATTAAAGATGGTTCTCTTTCTACTCGTAGTTCTGTCATGTTGCAGTTGTGTGCACCCTCCCCTCCCCATTACTGCCGAGTCTTTGCAGATTCATCAGCCTTCATCAGAAAACAGAACACAGAAGTAATATAGTCATACATAGCATGTTCAGGTGAGGTAGAAACCCATTACAGCCTTATGTTAAGAAACCTCACCTAAACAAACATAAGAATACTATGCAAAAACTATACAATAACAAACAATAAACAAAAGTGGACAATTGATTATAATAAGAATAACATAAAAATATAAAATAACATTTTACATCTTGAGGCAGGCAAAAACATATCACCCTATAGATGACGTTATTCAGTTACAGAATCTTTTGGTCATCAAAGCAGTTTTTCGTTTCGTCTTATATACTGACAAAGATAAAGAGGCAGATAATAAGTAATGGTACATGTTACACAATTGTACTCCCCTGTATCTTAATGAGTACTGTGCTCAAGATGTATTAAACTTAGGTAAATAAAGGTTATTCATTTGTCTGGTTGTGTAAGAATGGATTTGAGAGTTACAAATTAAATATTTTTTAAAGATATTTGGCAATTTTGTATCCATGAATTTCACTTTGTAGATAAAGGTGCATATTTGTGTTGATATCATTAATAACCAAAATATTACGTTTCGAGAACAGTGGAGAGGATGCATCGTAAGACTTGGAAGAAGTTGCTATTCTTACAAAACGTTTTTGCAGCAGTAGTATTCTGTGAAGGTACGTAGGACAGGTACTAGCCCATACAATGTTACAATAAGTGAGACAAGGATATTAGGCTGTAATATAAAGTTAAAAGAGAAGATAAATGTACAAATGTTCTAATTTTCTTAATATTCCCAATAGATTTATTAATCTTATTGCAAACAAAATTAATATGTTCTTTCCATGACAGTTTTTCATCAATTAAGATCCCAAGAAATCTTGTGGATGTAAATTTAGTTATTCTCTCACCATCAAGAGACAATTTCAGTAGCTTCAGATCATAATACTTCTTCCCTGCAAATATCATAAAATTAAATCTTTACATTTAGTAAAGTATCTTTACATTTAGTGCCAATTTATTAGTCTTAAACCATTTGGAGTATTCTAAAAGGCCACTATTAACGTCATTAATGAGTACAGATATATTTTTATTAGATACAAGCAAATTAGTGTCATCTGCAAACAATATGGGACATAAAGTGTTTGATACTGTTGCAAAATCATTAATATAGATAAGAAACAGTAAGGGTCCAAGATAGAGCCTTGTGGCACCCCACACTGTATCTTAGCTTTTGTGGATTCTGTACCATTAATAAATACATATTGTTTTTTATTACAAACAAAATTACTAAGCCACTTCCATACAGTACCATGAAATCCATATCTGTACAATTTTGCAAGGAGAATTTCATGATCCACAACATCAAATGCTTTGTAGAGATCTAGGAAAATACCACATGCAAACTCTCTCTTTTCCAGAGCAGTATGTATGTTGTCGATTAGATGCAATAAGGCCATAGAAGCTGAATGATTTTTGCGTAATCCATATTGGTGCTCATACAAAATTTTATTTAAGTTAAATGTTAAATGTTTTAGGATAGTGTTATACACTAACTTTTCCAAGATTTTTGAAAAGCATGGGAGAACAGAAATAGGATTGTAAAGGAACCTTTATCACCCGTTTTAAAAATTGGCATAACCTTTGCCAGTTTCAGATCAGATAGAACAATACCATTTTCCAAGGATGCAGTGAAAATATGTATTCAGGGGCGGAAATTCCCGGGGGGATGGGGGGACATGACCCCCTCTCCAGTAAAGTTGAACCCCTCTAGAATAATTTGAGACACAATTAATAATTTGTGAACAATGCAGTAGTATTTATTAAAAGCACAATGTAAGAGGTACTCATTATAATCGCGCAGTAATGTGCTATTTAAATCTTAAAAGATTTAGTCCCCCCTCCCATTCCTAGTAGTGGTATATCCCACACTCTTTCCAACGGGCGGGGCTAGGTTGGACCCGGCTGCCCACATTGCGCATCGCGGTGTAAGATGTAGCCTACTCTCACACAGACACAGTTTAACTTACACAAGTTACAACACATCCCATTTACTGTTAAACAAACCCCAGACCCAGGCTGATAATATAAACTGTCTGCAACATTTCTCCTGCATTGTTCAAAAGCCTACTCAATTACTATTTGAGTGCTGCTAAGCTAAAAGCTAATGATTAAGCTCAGAGTTTAGTGATAGAGAGGACAGGAGGGAAAGAAGAGGGAGAGGACAGGACAAGAGCAGTCAGTGGCGGAGCGGCTCGTAGCTAATGGGTACCTGTCTGTAGGCTCTCCACCTGTCAGTGAGACAAACATGAAAGACATGCAGTTTAACCGACAAGGAGCGGTCATTACGCACGACTATTTCGCACAGCTGTTATTCTCTTAAATTTTACTGTTTATTGTCCCCCCCAACTATGAAATAGGATTTTCGCCCCTGTATGTATTAATGTATTCTCTCTCTCTCTCTCTCTCTCTCTCTCTCTCTCTCTCTCAATCATATTCTAATATTTACCTCTGTGCTTGTTGGCTTAACTACTTGAGTGTTACGGGAATTGTTGAATTTTTGGTGGCTGATAATAAAACAAGTAACTTCATAGCAGTTCATAACATACATAATATCAGGCTGACCATGGTCATCTTATGTGATGAAATTTATTTTTTTGAAAGTCTGTTGATGGCCGATTGTGATTTCAACAGTCTTACTGTCTTCTCATTGTTACAGTCCGGCTCTGGGACTGCAACCAATAACGGGAGGGGAGACGAGGTTCCAATACAAAAGTGACATGTTTATTGAAACATAGTAAAATAAGGCGAACAATCAGTATCAGTGATCAGTAGTGTAGGCGGGTGTGGATGCATGTGTGTGTGTGCGAAACAAAAAGGAAAACCAGAGAGCACAGCCGCGCTGTGGCGTTCCCCTCTGATGGCATTGATGGAGTGAGATCAAGAGTCTCGGCCAGCGTAGGGATAAATGCGCTCCACCGGGCCCAGGTGTAGCGCATCTTCTGATGACAGTACCACCTCTGCTAAACCTGGAACATAGAGCAGACGAACCAGCAACCGGCCCACTCACACCCCCAACATAGAGGGCGGGGAGTGCAAAAAAGTCAGCGGGTTATGGTCAGTATAGACAACAAGAGGAATGCTTGAACCGACATATACATCGAAATGTTGCAATGCCCAAATGAGTGCGAGGGTCTCTTTTTCTTTGACCGAATAGTTCAGTTGGAATGCATTGAACTTTTTCGAGTAGAAACTCACGGGCCGATCTACATCGTTGACATCTCTTTGCAACAACACCGCTCTGGCCCCCACGTCACTCGCGTCCACCTGGAGCTCAAAAGGACAACCCAACCGAGGAGCTGCAAGGACAGGAGATGAGCAGAGCACAGACTTAATGTTATCAAAAGCTTTTTGACACAAGGATGACCAAACAAACCAGGCTTTTCCCTTTAACAGGTCAGTGAAGGGGCGCTACCACAGTAGAAAAGTTCTTGCAGAAACCGCAAGAACCCTACCAGGCCGAGGAAACACTGCAGCTCTTTTTTCGTGGTGGGGGCTGGATACTCTTCTACAGCACTCACTTTGGCCTGCACAGCAAACACTTTCCCCTGCCCCCAGCTTTTCCCAGGTAGACCACAGTGGCAAACTCCCACTTCGCTAGGTTCACTGTCAAACGGGCATCACTCAACCGAACAAACAACTGTTAATACGGGCTAGATGTTCCTCCCATGTCTCACTATGAATGACAACGTCATCTAAGTAAACTGCGCATCCCTCCAACCCAGACACCACCATGTTCATCAACTGCTGAAATGTTGCCGGTGCATTCCTCAATCCAAAAATCATCACAGTATATGCAAAGAAACCAGAAGGTGTAATAAACGCAGAGACCTCCCTAGCTCTGTCGGTCAGCGGAATCTGCCAGGAGATTGAACTTACTGACAAAACGCGCTGCACCAACCTGGTCTATGCAATCCTAAATTCTTGGTAACGGGTAAGCATGGAGTTTTGAAATTGTGTTTACCTTGCGGTAATCTGTACAAAACCTTGGACTCTTATCAGCTTTCTCAATGAGCAAGCATGGTGATGCCCAACTGGAGGATGATGGCTCGGCAATCCCATTTTCAAGCATATATTTAATCTCGGCATCCATCACTTTACGCTTTTTCTCTGATACACGATAGAAATGCTGCCGGATTTCTTTCGCGGTACCCACATCTATATCATGTTTCACCAAATGAGTTCGACTCAGGAAAATTTTGGATCAAAGCAGACAATTGACCACTCTGTTCCTCGGTCAAATGTGCCAGCAACGATGGCAGATTTTTTTAACGTCTCACAGTTTGACAGTCGGCCCCACAGCAGCCTGCCACGACCCCATCGTCCTCCCCCGCTGTAAATGGATTCCCTGCTGCTGCCACAGCTGACACCGACTTAGACTCATGATAATAATATGGTTTTAACAAATTTATATGACAAAGTTGCGTCACTTTCCGGTGGTTCGAGGTTGACAGAATATAATTTTGATCGGTCACTTGACAGCAACACAGTGTACGGACCACAAAACCTAGCCTGGAAAGGCGAATGAATCAATGGCAGCAATGCCAGAAACAGGTCACCAGGACTAAAGACGTGCCATTCTGCTTGCCAGTCATACAAGCATTTCATCTTTCCCTGGGACAATGACAATTTACCCTTGGCCATCTCCCCTGCTGAATACAAACGGTGCCTGAAACCATTTACATAATCAATCAGGTTTGATGGAGGTTCTGACGACGGTGCAACCACGTCACGCAGCACTGCGAGTGGTCCACGCACTGAATGGCCAAAAACTAATTCATTAGGGCTAAAACCGGTGCTGTCCTATACCACTTCCCTGGCAAGGAGCCATGGCAGCCCTTCCTCCCAGTCCTGATTTAACTCGACACAATAAATACGTAACAACAATTTAAGTGTTTGGTGGAACCTCTCCAGAGCACCCTGGCTCTGCGCATGGTAGGCAGAAGACATGTTATGTTTGACCTTTAACTGTTTCAACACTTGTGCAAAAAGATGGGATGAAAAATTTGAACCCTGGTCAATATGGATAGCTTTTGGTATACCAAAGATGGAAACAAACTGTGACAGTGCTTTTACAACTGACCTTGCTGTGATGGACCGCAGGGGATACGCAGCTGGATAACGCGTGCTTTGACACATCGATGTAAACAAGTAGTTGCTACCAGATTTAGAACGAGGTAAAGGCCCCACACAATCGATCACTAAACGTTCAAACGGCTGTGCAATTGCTTGGATGGGATAAAGTGGAGCAGGCTTTATTCCCTGATTGGGTTTCCCCGTGATCTGACCGGTGGGACACGATTTAATAAAGTGTGACACATCCCTCTTTAATCGAGGCCAAAAAAAAAACCATTGTAAGATGTAGTTCACTAGCAAGGATCACGCCACAACAATATGAAGTTAAACATTTTAATGAATGTTCTGAGGTATGAGGTGATGTTGATGGTGAGTGGATGTAGAAGGGAGGGGCGAAGATAGATGGAGGATGTCGTCAACTAGGCTGGTCCAGAGGGGACGCTGGACGCTGGGCAGAAGGAGACTCAGTGTGGGGGTTCCGTCTCAGCGTTTCCTGCCCAAGCTGGTTATGGACCCCCAAAAGAGTTGGATTTTTATAAGCTCAATTGGATGTGAGCTTGACGTAGATTGTTGAGGTTGTTATGTATGTATGTGCGGTATGCCTGAGAGGACCAGCGACCTAGGACCTGGATGGTTTGATCGGAGATGCCCATTCTGGCTGCGGTGGAGGCTGCGCCAATGCGGAAGGAATGGATTGAGTAATGTTCGGAAGAAATGCCTGAAATGCGGAGGACTCTGTGTAGATGTTTCTGGAACCAGAATATATAGCTCGTGGAGTGCGGATGAAGGAGAGCAGGACTCTGAATCGAGTGAGCTAAACTCTGGGGGCCAAGCTGAAGCGAACCACCTCCCTCCGTAATAGCCACCGAAACCTTTGGAGGGAGGTGCGTCCGTGTAAAGTTGGATGTCCTCCTGCTGTGTGAGGAAGTCTTCGTAAAAGAACAAAATGCTGTTCCAGGAGGACAGGAAATGCTGCCACATGCACATTTCCATTTTGCAGGCGTCATCTAGGGTGACTCTGTCATGGAGTGAGGGGACGGTTGCTGCTTTAGTCAGGAGGTTGGAGAGGAAGGATTTTGCCTGAGGAATTATGTGAATGGCATAATTGAGGTGGCTGAGGAGGGCTAGCAGCTGGCGTTTGGTGCATCTGTCTGCTAGGAGATAGTTGGACAGGAGCAAGGTGATGCACTGTATTTTCTCGGCTGGCAGAGAAGCATGGAGGGAGACTGAATCAGGAGTGATGCCCAAGAACTCGATGGATGTGTCGGGCCCTGAGGTTTTCTCTTCAGAAAGAGGAACACCGAGTTCCGAAAAGGCTTTGATCAGGGTAGTGAGCTCGCAGCGAGGGGTTGAGGATGGTGGAGTGACGATGAGAAAATCGTCGAGGAGGTGTAATAGGTGAGGGAGTTTGTGTTTGTTCATCAAGATCCAGCAAAGGGCTTCTGAGAGTACGTCAAAGATCTTAGGACTGCTTCTGCATCCGAAGGCGAGGCGTACTGGGATGTAAAAACTTCCTGTCCAGCAAACGACAAAAAAACGCCAGTAGTCTCGGTGAAGGGGTAGAACTTTAAATGCGCTGGTGATGTCAGCTTTGGAAAGCCATGCCCCGCGTCCTGCTAGACGGATGAGGGTGATGGCATGGTCAATGTTTGTGTATTGCATGGAGAAATCTGGGCATGGTATGACGCTGTTGATGCTTGGGATGTGTGAGCCGTGTGGTGAAGATAGATCAATGATTAGCCTCTTTTTGCGGTTAGACAAGTCGGAATGAGGGAAGCAGGCTGT
This sequence comes from Epinephelus cyanopodus, assembly GCA_026686955.1. Lineage (NCBI taxonomy): Eukaryota > Metazoa > Chordata > Actinopteri > Perciformes > Serranidae > Epinephelus > Epinephelus cyanopodus. The sequence continues at coordinate 1,659,549 of CM048919.1, forward strand.
ACAGCTTGTGGTGGTGACCCCTAGGTTGTTGCATTGGGCTCTTGACCTGCTGTCCTGCTGGTGAGAGAAGATGGGGGAGCAGAAGCCATGTTGTTTTGGATGACTGAAGGAAGGGCATCCCTCCTGGATGCGTGTGTACAGGGATTTTGTGAAGCCTGCAAAGACAGGGATGAAAAGAAAGATGAGATTAGCTGAGAGCAGTCAGAGACAGAGGGAGCAGGCACAGGGGGACGCCTGCAGCACCAGCCTGCTGGTGCTGCAGGCTGTGGTTGTGGCGGGGTGACCTGAGTGACGTCATGGCTGGTGACGCTGGCGTTGGTTGGCCCGAGCATCAAAGCCGGAAGGACGGGAAGCATGGTCAAAGCAGTGGTGATGGAGGCTGAATACAGTTGAAACAACCTGGATTTGTTGTCGGTAAGTGTCGGAAGTGGATGCCTTTCTCCTTCAGGAACCTTTGGAGACAGGCGACGGTCCAGTTTCTGATGTCGGGCAGTGATTGTGGACGGGGAGACTGCCGGGTCGGAGATGGATGCAGAGAGCGAGGGTGCTGTGTTTGTGGACCGGAGGCTCTTCGCTGACGTGAAGGAGGCTGCCACGTGGAGGGGTGAAACCGGCCTCCGCTATCCCTCCTGCGGCGACCGGTGTGGTGGATCCTCGCAGAAGGTGGAAGTGACACCCGGGTTCTGCTGGGCGTAGGAGAGATCTCGTTGGTGGAGCTTGAGCAGCGAGATTGTGGTACATTGACCACCGAACGCAACCGGCTCCTGCGGGTCGCTTGGCTGCGGTCCAGTTGCCGCTCCGGAGGAGGATAACCGGTCTCGTACAGGTCATCGTGGAGATCACTGTCGGAATCAGGTGGACCGATGTGCAATTCGGCATCCATGGTGAGTGAGTAGCTAATTGCAGAATTGACTTTAGTAAGGGATGCTGTTTAGCTGTGCATGAAGCACTGTCTGTCTGAGGATCTGATGAGAGATCTGAGACAAACGGGGCTGGATGGGTTGGCCCGGTATAAATAGGCTTGTCAGTAGATTAGAGGTGTGGTTGACGCGTGACCCTGCTCCCAAACCTAAGTTAACTAGTTAACTTCATTTGCATGTTTTATGAACACCAAGATGTCCCAACTGACCATGTGACGCTTTAAGGACATCATTGCGAAATTTCTCAGGAACCACAATCTGAAAAACTGGCCTTCCAACAAAGCTTACACCATGTGGTGACCATTTCCTCACCAGGAGACCCTCCTGCAGCAAGTAGCCACCAGCAGCACTTCTCTCAGCCTCCTTAGAGAGAACAGCCCCAAACATCTGGCTCAAGGAAGGATCAGCGTTCTGCTCTGCCCCTAGATCACTGCGAGAGACGGACAGCAAAGAATCAGGGACATTAACAACATTAATCTCATTCACCTCTTCTTGCTCAGGCTCCTGTTGTGCACGACTCCTGGCCCATGTCACAGCACAAGCTGTAAACACTTCAGGGAAACACTGAGCATTCTCATCCAAGTTACCAGTTACAATGGGTGAAGATTACATTATCGGGGTGGTTGACCCCCGGCCCACATTCGGCTGCCAGAGAGACCATTTCCCAAGATGACATCCACCCCTCTGATTGGCAGCTCAGGGCGGACCCCCATGGCAACCTCTCCCTGCACCAAACCACAGTCAATGCAGAGAAAATGCTCAACATTTAATCCCATACCCCGCATCAAAACAAAGTCACCAGTGTCAGAGTCTCAAGAAAAAGGCAACACAGAGCTCAAAATATTTGAGTCATTTGCAGCTGTGTCTCTCAAGATTTTTACTGGTACACTGTTACCTCCCACCAGTGACACGCGGCCTTCGGACATGAATGCTGAGAAGTCAGGTCCTCTGCCACACTTGAACTGTTGAGGAGGAGAGACAACAAAGACAGGTGCCACAGACACAGCACATTTTTTTCCCTGCTGAGCATTAGCTTTTGGGCATTCAGTTTTCCAATGTCCCCTTCCTTCACAAAACTTTACAAACCTTTACAAACTTTTGAAAAATCAGACTGAAAATGTCCCCTTTCAGTGTACTCGGACTTACCATGGCGTGGAGGCCGCTTCTCTTCCAACCTGCCTGGGGTGCGATATATACCACCAGCCTCAGGAGCCCGGAAGTCACTCCCGTGTGTCAACACATACTCATCAGCCAACACAGCGGCCTTGGCGGCAGTCTTCACCTTGTGCTCACTGACGTAAACTGCAATGTGGCTGGGAATAGAATTTTTAAATTTTTTCCAACACAATATCACATAAAGCATCAGAAGTATCCACTTCAGAAGCAGTGCACCATCGACCAAAAAAGGTGACCAGATCCTTGGCAAACTCAACATGACTTTGTTTAACAGACTTCTCCCAGGATCTGAATTTCTGCCTGTAGGCCTCAGGAACCAATTCATAAATTTTTAACACTGCAGCTTTAACCGTCAAATAGACTCTGCTTTCTGCCACTGACAGAGCCGAATAGGCTTCCTGTGCCTTACCTGTTAACACACATTGCAAAAGAAGAGTACAATCAGAATCGGACCAACCCCTGCTCTCAGCTACACGCTCGAATAGAGAGAAAAAGGTGTTGGGGTCTCGTTCACTAAACTGAGGGACTAACCGCAGATTACTACCAACATCAAATGGCGAACTGGAACCACCAACGAGGTCACGGGCAGCTCCTCCAGCATACAAGCTCAGCCTCCGTTCTTCCAGCTCCAGCCTTTTGAGTTCGGTCTCTCTTCTCAGTTTCTCCACCGCCAGCTTCTCCATCTCTGTCTGCAGGCACAGCAATTCTTTCTTCTGTTCAAACAACAAAGTCACGTCGTCACGAACACACACATCACTGTTCCCCACAGGACCAGTTTTGAAACACCCTTTGGTCAAACAGATTAGCTTTGATAATGGTTTTCATGTTTTCCTTCATTCTTTTATCACCAACATCCAAGTTAAAATATTCTGCAACATAGACCAATTGTTTACGTGAGAAGCTTTCCAGCAGCTCCTCTGATGGTGCTTTTGAAAACTCCTCCACACTCGCCATTGCTCAACAGCACTCACTCACCAGTCCGCTGCATCTTGGCCAATGAAAAAACAAAACAAAACTGCAGCACGCTTTCAGGGCAGATGTTAACTCTGACCCATGTCCAAGAATTGAGGACATGTCACCAAAAAGGCTGTAAAAAGAAGAACTTCAGCAGGAGTGAAATCGACATACCATCAAATAAACACATGATTTTCCAGAGCATTGTTACTGGTGTTACAGGAAAATTAAAAAACCCAGCAATGGCAGAACATTTGTAATGCTATGAATGCTGTGCCAGCAGCAGTGGTGAAGGAAGTATTCAGATCCTTTAATTAACTGTAAGTATTAAAGGCACACTGTAAAAATACTCTGTTATTACTAAAAGTCCTACATTGAAAATGTAATTTGAGTGAAAGTATATGAGTACAATCACACATTTTTAAAACAATAAATTAATCACAGGGTGGCACAGTGGTAGAGTGGCTGGCTTTGTTGCCTCACAGCCAGAGGGTTCCGGGTTTGAACCCACCAGCTGGCTGGGGTCCTGCTTTGCATGTTTTCTCCATGACATTGTGGCTTTTCTCTGTGTTTTCTCTGGCTTCCCCCCTCAGTCCAAAGACATGCAGGTTAGTTTAATTGATGACTCTAAATTGTGTGTAGGTGTGGATGTGAGTATGGATCTTTGTCTGTCTCTATGTATCAGTCCTGTCATAGTCTGGCGACCTGTCCAGGTTGTACAGTCAGCTGGCATCGGCTCTAGCATCCGTACCTGCATAAGCTGATCATTTACAAATAAATGTATAAATAATATTGTCATCGAATTAATCAGAGTGTGTGTATTTGATGTAGGCTAGCTGATATCATGGCATAATAAGTGTATTTTGATTTAATATTAATCTGTGTGTTTAATTGGATATTAGGAAATAATGTGGACCATAATGGGAAGAGTATGCGTCACTCGCGCGTAAGTATACGACCTCGTATCAGGAAAGAATTAAAGTTTTCCTCTGATCAAGATCTTAAAGGGATATATTCTTCATCACGAGGAAAACCTCCCCTTTTGGATCAGGATCGCCGCCCACTTTTTGACCTAGTGAAACACCCGGGTGCCGCCTGTTCTTCACTGTCTTGTGTCTTCTCTCTTGTTTTTTCTCCTCTCTAGTGTTTGCTTCTTGTGTTTTTCCTCTTGTTTATTTCTCTTGTTTTACGCGCTGTTAACTTTTTTCCCTCATTTTTTTCTGTCGTATTTTTTCACATTTTACCTTTTTAGTAGTGCGTTATTTCTTTTATTACATTTTTAACACGTTTATGCTCACGAGCAAAGTTATTTTGAACTTTGAAATTTTATCGATCCAGTTTTCTTTCATCTTCAGTGTTTTCAACATTTTTACGCGTAGTAGTAACTTTGACATCAATATCGAATGGCCAGCAATATCGTTGTCACATTATTATAAACGAGTAGCCAGATCGAAGCAGACCAGCACCTGTCGACCACCTCTTCGCTCCAGATTCCTTGGAACCGGCTGTCCGCCTGTAACTGTTGCCACTATATGTGCTACATATTTCCATGAAGTTTCCAGCTAAAAATGACTTTATGAGTCAGAATTTATTTTGGGTAATATTCTGTATTTTATTTGTGCTCTTCTAGTAAACAGGAAGAATCTTTTATTTTGAAGCCCTGTTGAGCTGTTTCGGTTTTGTTAACGTGAGTGAGTTATAAACTAGCTGACGCTGTTGAGTGCAGGTTGCATAGAGATGTTCATATGCACCTGAGGATGAGCTGTACCTGCTTTTAGAACAAGAGTAATGTTTACTGGTGTATACGAAGATAAGAAGATTCCAAGATGATTTCCTTTCCTAGCATGCAGCCAACGAGGTACTTTATTACGTTTGTATTTATTTTTGTTTTCTATTGTTTGCTATCATGTTTGCTAGTCAGCTAACGTGTTGTCTGTATGTTTAATACTGTGTATTATCAGTTTTCACGGTTTGATGAGGAGAGAAGACTTCAGTAAAACCCGTCAAGAAAACCACTTGTGTCTGATTGTGCCTGGTGAGGGAGTCACAGTGAAAACTCGGACTGTTCATCGACGCGAGTGGCCGATGCAGCAAGAAGTTTGAAGACTAGCGAGCTAATCTCAACGTGCTCACGACGGCTCATCAAAGGACTGACAGATGAGGAAAATGTCGCACTCTCACACAGTTGAAAACGCACACACACACACACACACACACACACACACACACAACACACACGAACTGACTTAGCAGCATTTTCAAGACAAAGCCATGAAGAACTTGGACACTGACAAGAGTGTTAAGAAGAGGGCTTTACAAGAGTTGCTTAAATTGTTTATGTGAATGCTTAAGAACTGTTGTGTGAGTGGTGAATGCAACTTAATTGCCAAGTTAAAGTTATTTGAATCTTGCCATTAAAGGGTACTATAGTCAGCCTTGAAGCTAAAGATTTAAGTTAAAGGGCACCTTTTCCACCTTGTATTTTTAAGTGCCAATTTAAAGTGTGTGTTTTGATAATACTAAGTGAAGGCTAGTTGCCATTTGATGTTTCTTTAATGCAAGTGTTCCAAGGGAACCAAGGTTTATTTACCTTTTCAAAGTGAATTTTGAGTTTAAAGCTGTTGGATAGAATAGTTCATGATAATCTGATTCTGTTTCTGATTCTACATTTAAGAAGCACACATTTAAAGGACATTTTGAAGTAATACTGATTTTATCAGTATCTGCTATTACATTATGATAATAACTTTGAGTTAACATTCACACATTAAGAGGCATTAGCAATTCATGCAGAGATTTTCATATCTAGTTAATTTAAAGCCATTATTTGATAATGGAAGAGTCAAGTGAGTTTACACCCAAGGTAAGGGACAAGATTAGTGATAGTGAAAATCAAAACCCTCCAGAAGATCAACTCAAAGATGCTGTAGCCCAGCGAGAGGAAGTGCAGCAGCCAAGACGTGGTGGACGAATCCGCACACTAATAGAGAAGGGCAAAGAAATGCAAGACAACACAATTAAAGCACTTCAACAAAAATTCAACTACATTTACCACAAATGGAGAACACAAGTCAGACTCGCAAAGAAGTCATTGTCACAGTCCTCGGAGCCCTTACCAGAACATCTGCTAAATGATATCATAGGTGATGTCAGAGGCTTTTCCGCTGACGTCCAGCGCATTTATGAAGAGTTACGCAGAGTCACAGTCCCAGATCAAGATACAGGCCAAAAAGTAGATCAGTGTGTAGAGATTTCAAGCTTCATTGTATCCAGAGCATCACGTTGTCTAAGTGGAAGGGTTCCTGAAGAAGAAGAACAAGACTGGCCAGATGCCAGCTCTCTTTGGAACTACAGTAAAGGTGAATCAGGTACTGTCACCTCTATTCTGAAAGATGCCTCGGAGCACTCAAGCAGGTCATCTCTGAAACGCCAAGAAGCTGCCGCCGACGCTGCTGCAAGCCAAGCTGTTCTGAAAGTATTGCAAGAACAAGAAAGAGAACAACTGGAGATACAGCGTCTAGAGGAAGAAGCTAGAAGGAAGATCGCTGCTCAGGAGGCAGCTGCCATGAGGCGTCGTCTAGAACAAGAAGCAGACGGAATTAAAAGAAGAATAAAGAGAGAAGAGGAGGAAGCTGAAATGAAAGCTAAACTGGAAGAAGAACACACAGCTCTACAAAGGACTCTGGAAGAAAAACGGAGAAGGTTACAGCATCTGGAGGCAGTGAAAGAGCTCAATGCAGCGCTGGCTAGAATGCAAGTGTATGATCAAGAACTGGATGTAAAGAAGGGGCCAAAGGATATCTTAACCCATGAGCTAGGCCCCACAAAGCATCCACCCCAGTCTGTGTTTCCTGCCCCACAGGTTGTGATCACCTACTCAAATGAAAGCACCGCTGAGCTTGTCAAGGTCTTGGCAGATGCCTTAAGTGCCAATAGAATCCCAGTCCCTGAACCGTCAGTGTTCAGTGGGGATCCATTGAAGTACAGTGATTGGAAGCTCTCTTTCCAAACACTTATTGACCAGAAGAATATTCACAACAAAGAGAAGATATACTACCTCCGTAAATATGTAGGTGGTCAAGCTAAGAACGCGCTTGATGGATACTTCCTGCTTGGGACCGAATCAGCTTATGCTTCAGCATGGGAGATTTTGGAAGAAAGGTATGGAAATCAATTCATGGTTGCAAAGGCATATAGAGACAAACTCCAAACATGGTCAAAGATCGGCACTAAAGACAGCTTTGAGCTCAGAGAGTTCGTCAACTTTCTCCGCAGTTGTGAGGCCGCTATGGTCCACCCTAAGGCACTGGAGATTCTAAATGACTGCAATGAAAACAGAAAAATCCTGTCAAAGCTACCTGACTGGCTTACTGCGAGATGGAATAGGAAAGTCATTGAAGTTGAAGAAACAAGTGGCAAGTTCCCCTCCTTTAGCCAGTTCGTTGAATTTCTGACAAGAGAAGCAAAAATTGCCTGTAACCCAGTGACATCTCTGCAATCACTAAAACACGGTGAAACTGAAAAGCCAAAACCACAAAGACATCAAAATGTCAAAGCAAAGACACTGATAACAAGTTCCAATGAAGAGACTGTGAAGACATGCACTTTCTGCAAGAAGACTGGGCATGCTTTGAACAAATGCAGAAAGTTCCTTGAAAAGACAGTCCCAGACAGAATTAAGTATGTCCAAGCTGAAAAGCTATGCTTTGGTTGCCTTAAGTCAAGCCACGTCTCAAAGAGCTGCAACAGTAGCAGTGTTTGCAACACCTGCAACATGCGGCACCCTACCTGTTTGCATGAAGACAGAGACAAAGAATGGCAAAGACAAGCATGAGCCAAACGAAATCCAAACCGAGAAAAATCAAGTTCAAATCAAGAAAGGAATAAAGAAAAGCCCCAAGAAACGCAACTCAAAGACACAACTTTCGTTGGTACTTCAAACAGAGTAATCCTTGATGAAGCGAATACACAGACATCTGCAATACTTCCTGTCTGGCTGTCATCAGTCACAGCCAGCACAGGAGGTACTTGTATTTGCTCTGTTGGATTCTCAAAGTGACACAACTTTCGTTTTGAGAGAAGTAGCTGACTGAGAGCAAGTCAAGTTGAAGCTTTCTACTATGACATCAAGAACCTCGGTAGTAAGCTCCCAAAGGATAAAAAATCTACAAGTCCGTGGCTTTTACTCTGGCAAAAGGCTCTCTTTACCACCATCCTACATGCGTGAATTTATTCCCGCTAACAGAACTCACATCCTAACTGGTGAAACTGCCAAAGCCTGGCCCCACTTCCGAGAAGACGTGGCACCTCTACAAGACTGTGAAGTAGGTCTGCTCATTGGGTACAACTGCTCACAGGCTTTACTCCCACGAGAGGTTGTCTTTGGCAAGGAAAATGAGCCCTATGCACAGCGCACAGACCTTGGGTGGAGTATAGTTGGCCATGGGAATCCCTGTGTAGATTATGGAGATGCCTTTGGGATCAGTCATCGCATAGTGGTGAGGCAAGTGACTCCAGATATTGAGCCCGCCATCAACCAAAAAACTGAAGTGCACTATGTGAACAGATCCAAAGTCAAAGAAATAACCCCTTCAGACTTCTTAAAGGTCCTGGAATCAGACTTTTTAGAGAGAGCTGGAGAAGAGGATCCTGTGTCTCAAGACGACCTCAAATTCTTGTCAAGGATAAGGGAAAACATCAAGCAAGGGAGTGATGGTCATTATGAAATGCCATTACCATTCAAAGAAGAAAGACCAAACCTACCAAACAATAAGATATGTGAAGTGTCTTGAAAAGAGATTAAAGAAGAACGAAATGTACTACAAGGACTATGTAAACTTCATGGATGACATAATCTCACGTGGTGACGCAGAGAAGGTCCTTGAGGAAGAACTTGACAACAGTCCGGCATGGTATATTCCACACCATGGAGTTTATCATTCACAAAAGCCAGGGAAAATACGTGTAGTATTCGACTGTTCTGCCAAGTTTCAAGACACATCTCTCAACGACCATCTGCTTACCGGACCCGACCTGACAAACACTTTGGTGGGAGTCCTGTGCAGATTCTGAAAGGGCTCTATCGCAGTGACTTGTGACATCGAACGGATGTTTCACCAGTTTCGTGTGAAAAGAGAAGACCAGGATTACTTGCGATTTTTATGGTGGGAGTACGGCGATCTGGAAACCACACCTTCCACCTACAGAATGAAAGTCCACCTGTTTGGAGCGGCTTCGTCTCCTGGCTGCGCCAACTTTGGTCTGAAGCATTTAGCAGCACAAGGGCAAAGTCAATATGATGAGGACACCATACGCTTCATTCGGAGGAATTTCTACATAGATGATGGTCTAGTAAGTGTACACACTGAAAAGGAAGCCATCCAGCTCATTAAGGAATCAAGGGAACTTTGTGCCACAGGCAAGTTGAGGCTCCATAAGTTTGTCTCCAGTAACGAAAATGTGATGGCATCCATTCCAGAGGAAGAATGCGCCACAGTTAAAGATCAAGACATGGCCTTGAGTTTACCTCATATAGAAAGAGCTCTTGGCGTAGAGTGGTGCATCACTTCTGATTCATTCAAGTTCAGAGTGCAAGTGAAGATGAATCCACTCACGAGAAGAGGCGTGCTCTCTACGGTTGCCTCTGTGTATGATCCGTTAGGATTCATGGCACCCTTTGTCCTTCTTGGAAAGCAAGTTCTCCAGCAAATGTGCAGAGAAAGGATTGGCTGGGATGATGAACTTCCAGAAAAGCTAAGACCTCAATGGGAGTCTTGGATTAGAGACCTACCCAAGCTATCTAAAATGGAAATCAAAAGATGCTACTTACCTTCAGGTTTCAGCAACGTCAAGGGGTATGAGCTTCACCATTTTGTCCGACGCGAGCACCTCCGGATATGGTGGATGTACTTACCTGCGAGTTGTGAGTGAGTCTGAAGAAGTCCATTGCTATTTTGTGATGGGAAAATCAAGAGTCTCACCAACCAAGGTGACGACAATACCAAGACTGGAGCTCACTGCAGCAGTGGTTGCAGTTTGAACTAGTGACATGCTCCGTGATGAACTGGAAATCCAAGATTTGCGAGAATACTTTTGGACGGATTCTACAGTCGTTCTCGGCTACATAAACAATGATGCCAGAAGGTTTCAAGTGTTTGTAGCGAACCGAATCCAAAGAATCAAGTCAAGTACAAAGCCAGAACAATGGGCCTATGTTTCATCTGAGGAAAATCCAGCCGATTGCGCATCTTGTGGATTAACAGCAGCACAACTCAAGACCTCCAGTTGGTTCACTGGACCGAAGTTTCTCTGGCAAAGGGAACTGCCAGACAGAGAGCGCAAGGTGGGAGAAGTTAAGAATGATGACCCTGAGCTCCGCAAGGCTCATGTGATCAACACTAAGGCAAAGGAGGACAAATCATTATTGGACCGCCTTGAGAAGTTTTCTGATTGGTCAAGAGTAATTCAAGCAGTGACCAGATTGAAACGCCGAGTCAAGGAATGCAGAGGTGAGAAGGAAAGAACCAATGAAAGTACAAGCTTGGAAGAAAGGAAAGAAGCAGAAATCAGTGCAAGAAGAAGCGTTCCCAGGTGAGATGAAGAGCTTGAAAGCGAAAAAAGTCATCACCAAGTCCAAGCACAGTAAACTGTACAAGTTAAGTCCATTTTTGGACGAAGAAGGGATCTTAAGAGTGGGAGGACGTCTAAGTCAAGCCTCGTTACACCCACATGTGAAACATCCAGCTATACTACCGAAGTAGTAGTCACATATCCAGGCTACTTGTCAAGCACTGTCACGAACGGATTTATCATCAGGGATGTGGAATGACGGTCAATGAATTGCAAGCTAATGGATGGTGGATTCTAGGATGCAGCAGTGCAGTATCGTCACACATATTCAAATGTGTAAGATGTCGAAGGTACAGTAGACATACTGAAGACCAAAAAATGGGCAACTTACCTGAAGACAGAATGGAAGAAACACCTCCATTCACGTACACTGGTATAGACTGTTTTGGTCCGATCTATGTAAAAGAAGGAAGGAAAGAGGTTAAAAGATATGGACTCTTACTTACCTGTCTATGTTCAAGAGCTCTACACATTGAAGTGCTCGATGACATGACATCCGACGCATTCATCAATGCCCTAAGAGCATTCATCGCCATAAGAGGAAATGTACGTGAACTTCGAAGCGACCATGGCACCAATTTCATTGGTGCAAGGCGAGAGTTGGCAGAACTCGTGCAAGGAATGAATGAAGAAAGAGTAAAGGCTCTAGGGTGTGAATTTCTAATGAATCCTCCAGCGGCAAGTCATATGGGTGGCGTCTGGGAGAGACAAATTAAAACCATAAGGAGTGTTCTTACTGCCATTCTCGACCAGTCAGCACAAAGACTTGATAGCTCATCTCTGAGGACTTTCTTTTATGAAGTGATGGCAATCATCAATAGCAGACCACTTACTGCTGAACTCCTGAATGACCCATCCGCACCTGAACCTTTAACACCGAATCATATTCTGACAATGAAGTCCACCATAATCCTACCTCCACCTGGACAGTTTATCAGAGAGGATCTTTATCTTAAAAAGAGGTGGCGGCGAGTCCAATATCTAGCCAATGAATTTTGGACTCGTTGGAAAAGGGAATATCTATTGAGTTTACAACCCAGACAAAAATGGCAGAAGAACAGAAGAAACCTGAAAGTGAATGACATTGTGCTGTTACAAGATGACCATCCCCCCCGCAATGAATGGAAGCTGGCCCGAATAACAGAAGTGTACCCGGGGTCAGATGATAGAGTGAGAAAAGTCAGATTGTTGGTTAGTGACACCACATTTGCTGAAAGGGCCAAATCCACTGCTAAAATAGTGTTCTTAGAGAGACCTGTATATAATTTAGTGACGTTGCTTGAAGCAGATTGAAATGCTTAATGTTTACCTGGATGTTCTACTGAATGGTCATTAGTAATGTTTATCCTGATTTTCCATTCTGAATGGTCAATGATGTTTTCTTGGGATTCTATGCAAGATGTTTAATATTTAGGGTGACAACCTGTACTGAATGATAACTAAGGTTATGTTTACTGTTTGAAAGGGTGTGAATTTACCAGCAACAGTCAATAAGTGTCGAGAAATCCTACAGTAAAGTTGTGAGATTTGGTGGAAGTGTAACTGTTGCCACTATATGTGCTACATATTTCCATGAAGTTTCCAGCTAAGAATGACTTTATGAGTCAGAATTTATTTTGGGTAATATTCTGTATTTTATTTGTGCTCTTCTAGTAAACAGGAAGAGTCTTATTTTGAAGCCCTGTTGAGCTGTTTCGGTTTTGTTAACGTGAGTGAGTTATAAGCTAGCTGACGCTGTTGAGTGCAGGTTGCATAGAGATGTATGCACCTGAGGATGAGCTGTATCTGCTTTTAGAACAAGAGTAATGTTTACTGGTGTATACGAAGATAAGAAGATTCCAAGATGATTTCCTTTCCTAGCATGCAGCCAACGAGGTACTTTATTACGTTTGTATTTATTTTTGTTTTCTATTGTTTGCTATCATGTTTGCTAGTCAGCTAACGTGTTGTCTGTATGTTTAATACTGTGTATTATCAGTTTTCACGGTTTGATGAGGAGAGAAGACTTCAGTAAAACCCGTCAAGAAAACCACTTGTGTCTGATTGTGCCTGGTGAGGGAGTCACACCGCCACTTGCCACAGTGGTCCTCCATCCAGCCCTAAGGCCTTCCGCAGCGTGGACCAGCCACTGGGTACCCACAGGACATCACAAACTCGTCTGCTCCCTCGGCTGTGAAACAGCTGTGCCATTCTGCTGGAAAACCCTGGAGCAGCTAGCGACAGTCCAGGGACCCCGATGAGGCTCCACCTGTGATCACCGCTGTTGTAAAGTAGGCCCAAAACTTCCATAATCCAAGCTAACCACTATGCGGTGAAGAGAGAGGTCGAACAGGAGACTTAGTTAAATTATCCCGATTGTAATTTAGGTGTCATTAGGTCTAAGTGAATGGTTTTGCGCATTACTGCGGTTCCCATTTATCATAGGCCATCTCAGTGTTACTCTGCCACTATTGCCAAACTAAACAAACCAAACGAGTGTTACTTTTCATTTCATTCATATATATATTGTTAATTTGTGTTGTGTATAATCATTTGCTATTCATTTACTCAGTGTTACCCATGTAGTTAAATAAATCTTCATTTATCGCCAAGTCGTTGTTTGTGATGTACATCTTGTGTACAGGAGCAGAGATCACTGTCTCGAGGTATCATAACCCAGATATTGAGATTGATCCATCATTAATAAGTGTGCTGACGGATTAATAAGTAATTTACGGAGTAATTAATTTGATTAGTCGCTTCCCTCCTTAGGAAGGTGGTGCCCCAAATTCATTATTACAAGTGCAAATATTCTAAAAGAGGTATTTCCCCTACACTTAGCACTGGCTGAGTCCACCTGCACATGTCCAGGTTTAAAACAAAATGACTGAAATCAAATTAACATGCACATCGACAACAGTCAGGTGCACTGTGCTGTCCAAGGTGCTGAGTGTGTCTGGAGCAGAGCAAGTCTCTGTCTCCCCATGCGCAGTAGTGTGAATATTTATGCTATTAAGTAAACAGAGAAAACATGTCTCTCATTGTTTAATAGCAGCAAAACAATAAGGCTTCATTCGTCAAAGACAGAATCTCTCTCTTTCTCTCCCTCTTTTTTCTCTGGCTCAGGTGTGTGGAATGGATCCTTCGTCTCTGGCTTGCTGCAGGAGCAAACCGTTTTTTTTTCTCAATTTTTTTACCGGCAGTGAGATCATAACTTTAAAAGATGTTTGAAAGAAAAGTAACCAAAGAAAATGTGTAATGCTGAATATTTAATTTGTTTATAAGGTATTTTGAATTTTGAAACCTGTTTTATTGACCTGTTCGTAATAAATTACTTTTTTTGGACTTTAACCATTTATCTCAGCATTGCAAGTCATTGATAACGAGAGTCAAGACTCAAGCCAGCAGCAGCCACATGTAGAAAAGTGGATATACAGTGAATGTCTATACTTATGAGAAATGGCTTAACAACTAAACATTTCCTGCAATTAAACTGGTAAACTGGTTTATAAACAGTGTGCTGTGAGATCTGCCGCAGCGCACCTCACAACCGTGCATAATAGTCACGCGTAATGACCGTTCCTCGTCTGTTAAACTGCATGTCTTTCATGTTTGTCTCACTGACAGGTGGAGAGCCTACAGACAGGTACCAATTAGGTACGAGCCACTCCGCCACTGACTGCTCTTGTCCTGTCCTCTCTCTCTTCTTTCTCTCCTGTCCTCTCTGACTATCACTAAACTCTGGCTTTTGAACAATGCAGGAGAAATGTTGCAGACAGTTTATATTATCAGCCTGGGCCTGGGGCTTCTTGTAACAGTAAATGGGATGTGTTGTAACTTGTGTAAGTTAAACTGTGTCTGTGTGAGTGTACATCTTAACCCGCGATGTGTGATGTGGGCAGCCAGGTCCAGCCTAGCCCCGCCCGTTGGAAAGAGTGTGGGATATACCACTACTAGGAATGGGAGGGGGGGACTAAATCTTTTAAGATTTAAATAGCACATTATTGCGAGATTATAATGAGCACTGCTTACATTGCGCTTTTAACCGGACGAACTTGCCCCTTTCCGACCACCCGGCCGAGGTATGTCACGGTCGCCCTGGCAAACTCACACTTAGCCCGCTTGACCATGAGCTGCGCCTCAGCCAAGCGACCAAACAGAGCACCAATGGAATTGATATGGTCATCCCATGTGTCACTGAACACAACAATGTCATCAAGATAAACAACACAACCATCAAGACCTGCCACCACCAGGTTCATCAGGCGCTGAAATGTTGCTGGTACATTGCGAAGACCAAAGCTGATCACAGTATATTCATACAAATGAAAAGGTGTCACAAATGCTGAAATTTCCTGTGCGTGTGCCGTCAAAGGAACCTGCCAGTACCCCTTTAATAAGTCGAACTTACTGAAGAATTTAGCTGAGCCCACCAAATGTATACAATCCTCCATCCATGGCAAGGGATAGGAGTCCGTCTTGGTGACCTTATTAACCTTACGATAGTCATTGCAAAACCGTGGAGACCCATCAGATTTACTGACGAGCAGACTAGGCGACGCCCAACTGGAGGATGATGGAACTGCAATCTGATTGTCAAGCATGTACTTTACCTCTGACTCCATTACCCTACGCTTGTCTGCTGGTAAAATTGCTATGTAATTGGAGGAGTGTCGCCAACATCAATGTCATGTTCAATGACGTTTGTCTGTGATGATACATCACCAAACAAAACCAAGCACCTCCTTATCAACTGAGACAACTTAGCTCTTTGTGAAACAGTTAAATGGCCCAACAATCTATCCAGATGACCCAATGACTCAGAATTCTTTAGTGCTTTAGCGTCCCTTTCACCTTCAAACCCTGCCTCCGGGACATCAGGATCTGGAAGCACATAATCAACCATCAATGTGGGACTAACATTCCCTCCCTGAGCTAAGGGGTCACGAGCATAGTAGGGTCTAAGCAAGTTGGCATGACATAGTTGGGATGACTTTCTATGACTGGGAGTAGCAATCAAGTAACTAGGGGCCGGGCTGCCTAAGCTGCCAGGACCCTATTGTTCTGCTGCATCTTCTTCTTCTTCTTCCGAGGAAATCCTACTTCCCATGCGCGAAAAATGACCAAACTTTGCACAAAGGTCCAGTCCCATGCCAGATTGCCACAGCAGCAAAAACAGGCCGACAGTCCTGATGGTGGTGCTACAGCAAGCCTCTAAAGTTCAAAATTTTGAAAATCCACAACAAATCAACCATATGTGCTACAGATTTGCAACTTTCACCAAAATGTAGCCCCAATACTGACAAAACTTTTGTACACTGAAACCTGTTGCAAATTATGAAGTCCATCACTCTGAAAATGTCCATCACTCTGAAATGGTGAGACCTGAGGTGGTATGAGAGCTAAAACCTGACACAACAATGTCAGCAATAAAGGGCTGAAAAACAGACCCAGTAACTGAATCCATACCAACTGATATCTTATCTGACACTGCCACTGAGCCTACACTCGGTTCCACACACACTGGCTTGTTAACTGAAACCGTAGAGCTAAGCATAGCTGGAGCATGGTACTTTAACTCAGACTTCAACAGTGGACACCAATCCTTCCAATGACCCTGCAGTAGTAGTAGCAGTAGTGACAGACCCTGGCCCCATCAAGTTGCCCTGTTGATGCAGACTAATGTGAGGGACCAGACATTGGAAAATTAGCACCACCATGGGGGATAACACTGCCGTCATCTGCATCTTTCCGACCCCCTACAGCAGTGGCATGCGCAGGTAGACACTAGGTGGTGCTAAAGCACCTACCCTTTGCCCTCTGGACCAAGCAGTGTATTTGGCCCATGCTGACATGATCATCTATAAATGCTCGGCGATTAAAATAATGCCCCAATTAATAGGCTATTCACTCCACCCCCCACCCCACCCACACTCACCTCTCTTCCCTGGTCAACGTGAATGCGCAGAGCGGACACAAACGGAGGACCCCCCCACCCTCGTGCCCCACCAGCCAGGTAACACATAAATTAATGTATTGTTTGCCCCCTCTTGTGCCCTCTATTGCCAAGCTATAACTTGCATTTATTTGTCTCTGTTGTGAAGTAGCCTGTCATACAGCGCCACACAGCTGAGCATAAATTAGCCGACTGCTCGCCCGCTTAACAAGCTAGACGCTAGCCAAAATCAACAATAGATATGACGTGATGACCACCGGTAGAGTTTGTCATTGGTACAGTATGTGAATCTATCAGTATACTTCAGCTGAATATTCAGTAGGCTATTGTATAGGTTTACATTAGGCTACATAATTAACACTTGCAGTAATTTATTTGCTAAATGACAAACAGGCAATTGCCCGCAGAAAAAGTAGGCCTGTGCCTTGTTGTAATGTAACCAAGCAGTCTTATTCATACTGTTGCTCTCTTTTTATTTACCAATTGCAGCATAATGCCCAGAAAGGAGAGGGCAAGAAAAGAAAAAGAAAGGGAGCTACAGCAGGCAGCCCAGGGGAACAGCTCTCTGCTCTCCTGGATAAAAGCATCCACCAGCAGCAAGGAGGAAGAGGAAGATGAAGATGAAAGGTCAGAGTCAAGACCAGAGTCATGTTAACTGTTTAGGGCCTTTTAAAGCTCAGATTTTAAAGTTGAACTGTTCCTCTAATTTTATTGAAATATCTTAAAAGCTGTCCACATTTTATTTTAACTACACAGTGGTTTGGCTGTACTAAATCAGGCATGATGCAATATTAGCTAATTATATTATTTTGTACCAACCATAAGTTATTTCTATGTTACAAGACTTGCAGTAATCTTGTATTTACCTTAATAGGCTATTATTAAAACTTAAAAAATAGGCTAAATCTATGCGACATTGCCAGTGACAACTGCTTCTGGGGAGAGATCATTTTCAAAGCTGAAAATGATCAAAAACAAACAAGAAGTCTGTGTGGAGAAGAACAACTCTCTGACCTTCTCTTGCTTGCCATAGAGAAAGACATCCAGATAAATCATAGTGAGGTCATCAGAATCTTTAAAGACATGGCACCAAGGAGGATGCTGCTTTAGAGAGTGGTAATGCTCACTCTTCACTCCTCACTTCAAAATGACACTTTGTACACTTCTTTTGTTCTGACGGGGGGAAAAAAGTACACTGATCTATCACTGTAGCTGCCTAACTTGCTAAAAACCTCTCCATGTGTGTTTATTCCAGAGAAATAAAACAACAGTGACTGACTGATCAGTGCTATAGTTTAATGTTTATTTATTTATTTATTTTTAAAGCTCACACTGCTATAATAAAGGCAGCCAGCAGTTCCACATGGCGCACAAAGTGCCCTCATTTTTCACTGAGCACCTGCCCCCCAAAATGTCTGTGCACGCCACTGCCCTACAGGGCGCCCATCTGTGAAACTGCCCTTATGTGTTGCCACAAAATCGTCAGCCAACTCAGCAGCCATCTGTGGATGCCGTCTGTTCATTTACATAAGCAGCAACACGCTGGGGGATAGCATTCTTGAATTGCTCCATAACCATCAGCTCACACAAACCATCAAAATCGTCAATGTTTGCCTGAATCGGCGCAGAAGCCACGGGTCCGGATCCCTCTAATCCAGACTCCTCTGGAGAAAGCTTGCCCTCCCTGATAAGCTGCAACTTGGTCTGCTCCAACTCTATCTTCATTCTCTCAGTGCCTTGCCGCAACCTCTCCAACTCAAGCTGCTTCTCCAACTCAAACTTCCTCTCCCTCTCCTTATTCTCAAATCTCAACTGCTCCTGCTGAAGTTGCATGGCCAATAACTCTTTCTGTTGCTCAAAAGACAAACCTGCCTGCACACTTGCCGCTGCAGACCCCTGTGCAGCTACTGACTCTGCCTCAGCTGCACCAAGTTCCCTCTTCTGCAGTATGCCCTGATCAAACAGACATGACAACACTATCTCTTTAATTTCATCCTTCCTTTTTGATCCTGCAACCACCACTCCATAATGTTCAGCTATTTTCAGTAACTGCTCCTTCTTACAGCCCAGTTTATATCTCTTATTAGATATAAAACGCATTGTTTGGTTATTTGCCTTTTGGTTGACAGTGCAAAGAGAGAGAGAGAGAGAGGACTTTATTTATTAGTATTCTTATTAGTATGTTTTGTACTCACTATAGGGGGCAGGTTTACTCTAGAAACATACATACTGTTTATGTGTATGTTGAGGGGCTGCTGTATCAAAATGAGTTGTCTTCCCCCAGAAATTAGGATTACGATATTTTTTTTTATGATTCTGTGGCGTGCGGGACGGGGAGTGATGCAATATGCGAGTTTTTGGTCAGATTATACACTAACTATATTGTTGCCAACAACGCCACCTGGGGAATTTCGCCCCAGGAAGTAGTTTCACACCAAGTTCACCTTTAAGGCACACAAGTTCGTTTTACTCAAAAGGCGAGGAGACACGTTTCCATTCAAACAAACAGGTTCTTTATTTTAACAATCAATTTAAAACACTAAAACAACACCACTCACACAGGAACAAATTAACGGGGGAAACTAAATTAAGACTGAGGCTTACCGGGGTGCGTGGGCTACTGACTGATGCGGAGAATCAACCAAAAATATAAACACCCAGGCACACGTGACAGTCACACACAGCACACACTCAGTGAGGAGACCCAAAACCCAGGGAAGCACAGCACACGAGAAGGGGGGGAACCCCGCCACCAGGTCACCACCACCACCACCACCGGACCTCAGCAACTAAAGAGGGAAACAAAAGGGAATTAGTGGGGTCGCAACAAAATTCAACGAACAGAAATATCCAAAACTTGTATACAAATCAGAAACTAAATACAAATTACCAACCAGAAATGAAAGAAATAAAGACAAATACTGAAAGAATAACCCTCTGCCCGAACAAAATATCAAAACCAGAGAAATTAGATAACAAATTAAGCAAACAGGCAGAGGAACTGAATAAAGTAACTGATGAGAACAAAAAGAGATAAACAAATGTGGAGAGGATCTAACCCCACGATGCAATCACTACATTAAAATAAGTGCATAAAATGCCAACTAAAACCTTAGTGCAAAAGCAGGAAAAGCAGAGCTGCAAACAAAGCAGCGGACAAAGCAGAAGAAACCGGAAACAAAGCAGCAGCGGTCCCCCGTAGCTGGTGGCTATGTGTCGCTTTAAACCTGCCGCACCCGACCAGCTGATGCCGACGTCACTCGCGCACTATTGGGCAGCTGACGTCGCTCACACACTGTTAGGCAGCTGGGATCGGTTAGCCGGGTCGGCTGAGTATGACACACACCAGAGTAGAGGGAGAGAATCGCGCAGCTACCGGCATTCACCGCAGCAGGCCATCTAGGTGACACACACACACACACGAGTCTCTGAAAGCCCCAAGTCAGCCGCTCTGTCCAAGCACAAAGGTCCAACCCGGAAGTGACGTCACCATCAGGCGCAGCAAGAGAGAACCGGCAGGGAGGGATCGACCCCTTTTATAGGAGGGTGCGCCTCTGGTGGTTGGCTGTGGTGTTGTTAATTAGGCAGGCTCACCCACAGGTCTATACTGCCACAATTCCAATCCATTCCTCTTTTGCTGTGGCACAGCATTTAAATAACCATGGATCAAACTGCTCCTTGTGAATCATGGATCATGGGAAGACAAGAAGGGACATGTATGTGCAGTACAGTTAAAGACAAAGACAGGGCAGTTGGAGCGGCCTATATCAAGTTCTTTCTGCTTCAGGAAGCGGTTACGGCTCAGAAAAGAAGAAGAAACGACTCTTTTTATGGCTCCTTTTCTGTAATGTCATTGTTCCTACCATCACAATTAGGGGCTGGTGTGTAGGAGCCACTGTTTATGGTTTTGTATTTGTATTATAACAGTCACAGCTTACCTTTAAAGCCTTGTCAATTTGAATTCGGATGCTACAGTTAAAGCTTGACCTTGGTTAGTGGAGGGAGGCAAAATAAGGGGCCAGACCCTGGACCCTTATTGACTCCAGCAGATAAACATAGACAACAAAACTTAAATGTATTCAAGGGTGATTTATTTCTATCATGCGCCCCACCCCAAATGAAAACACACAAAAAAAAAGGCTATAAAAAAAAAAGAAGGTATTCGGCAGAATGTCCCATTTAATAATAACTGTCCTCATCCAAGTAAATATAATCCCAGTGCAAAAGGAGAGTCCATTGTCCGATGCTTAAAAATGAAAAAGCAGGCTCCAGGAAAAAAACAATGCATTGCCAAAAATGTAGAGGAAAAAGAGGGATCACACTCACTGGGGTGGAATAAACAAAAACAATCTGGTCCTACTTGGAAGGTGGGTCTGTTTCTTCCTGGTCCTCCACAGAAACCCTCTCAAGGAAACACCAAAAACATGGGACGTAGAAAATTTCATCCAAGGCAGGCTGTCACCACCGCACCTCTGTTCCCCTTCCTCTTTCCCACACCAAATCAAAAAAAGAAGAACCCTCCCCAAACAATTCCCTGCTCTTTTATCTCCTTCCTGCCACGCCCCTTCACCTGAGTGCAACACACCTGAACATAGTTAACTCCCAGGAGGAACAAGATTAGAGCAGGGGTGAGAGGGAGTCACTGGAAAACACCTAACAGATTATATTAGAAGGCTGATCTGTTTTTTTTTTTTAAAACCCTCTAGCAATCTGATCTAGCATGACTCTCCCCTCACCTTTGTGGCGGTGTCACAGTATATATTATACATATATATTGTATATAGTATATTTATTTATATTTTTTATATTTAGTACATTTATATATATATATATATATACATATATATATTTATTGTTCGCGTCCCGGTTGCCATGGGTGACTGTGTGGGTGGATGCATCAGGTAAAGTTTATATTAGGCACAGGTGTAGCAGAGCAAGTAATGATGCGTAGATGACGGGGAGATCACACAGTTTTTACCTGTTGCACACTCCGATTGCCGTATACAACTCTTTTCCTGTCAAATGAAGCATCATTAAATGGAAACCTCACCCAACAGTGGAAGACTGCCTGGACATTCATTCATTCTTTTATTCAAGCTTAAAAAGTTCAAGTTTAAAACAGGTCTTCACCCGCACCCAGCCGCATGGCTAATCGTTGATCAGGATAGTCGCTATACAAGGCTTAAGACTAAATATACTAGGCATGCAAAAGATACAAACAAAATACAAGAAACAGCAATAAATAACAAACACGCCCAGACGTGAACACATCACCCCTGTGTTGTCGTCACTCCACTGGCTTCCAGTTCATTTTAGGATAGATTTTAAACTTCTGTTGTTTGTTTTTAATGCCATTAATGGCCTCTTCACTTGTCAGAGATTTTAACTATCCGTGATAGTGGCAGGGCCCTGCATTCGTCTGGTCAGCTTCTGTTAGAAGTCCCAAGGTCGAGATACAAACAATGGGGTGACCGTTCTTTCATTGTTGCTGCTCCAAGATTGTTGAACAAGCTCCCCCCTGACATTTGCACCACTACTGATCTCAGGCTTTTTAAATCTAAGCTGAGGGCCTATCTTTTTAGAATGGCTTTTAATTCCGACTAGGGCTATCTTTTTTTATGTGTATTTATTGTGTTTTAATGTATTTTATCTATGTTGAAAGGCTTTTAATACCATGTAAGGGGGATGCAGTAATGCAGTGTAAAAAAATGTTAATGGATATTGCCATGTAAAGTGTCCATAGTGTCCATAAATTAGTAATAGTAATAGTAATAGTCTGACAGCAGCAGGGGGGAAGGACCTGCGATAGCATTCCTTCACACACTTTGGGTGAATCTGTCTATTGCTGAAGAAGCTCTCCAGAGTTTCTGTCAACTCCTGCAGGGGGTGGGAGTCATTAGTCCTCAGAGAACAAATGAAAACCCCAAATTCAGTATCTCAGAAAATTAGAATATTGCGAAAAAGTTCAATATTGAAGACTCATAGTGTCAGACTCTCATCAGCTAATTAACTCAAAACACCTGCAAAAGTTTCCTGCGCCTTTATCTGGTCTCTCAGTCTGGTTCAGGAAGCTACACAATCATAGGGAGGACTGCTGACTGAACCGTTGTCCAGTTTCCAATTGTAATTAAAGCTGCAAGCAGCGTTTGGCGGGACCTCACCCGTTTTGGCCTCCAGCGAACGATTTACAAATATCGCACACATTGCCACAAACATCAGAAAATTCTCACAGAGCTGATCGTTTTGATGTTTGAACGTTTTCTGTAGCTGTAGAAGTGACATCACAATATGCAAATTAATGAATTTTCTCCCATCAGATTCCTGTTCCTTCATTTTGAGGATGAGATGACAAAAACAACACACTTACAGGCCGCAGCGGCCATTTTATTGTACCTTGGTGGCGCTAGAGAGCCCATTTTGGCACTTTAGGGTTAATTTCATGATTTTCTGAAATTGTTGACTGGTTCTGATATGCGTGCCAATTTTGGTGAGTTTTTGAGCATGTTTAGGGGGTCAATAGGATCCTCGCCTGAGATCAGCTCAGGCTGTCTCCAGGCTTGGTCCCTAATAAGTTTTCTCATTTACAGTTTGCCTTTATCTCTCACCACTTTCAAGCCACAGCCTTTTGAAATGTAGGAATGAATATTTTCCTCAAATAACTCTGGCAACTAAAGGGTTAAAATGGAGATTCTGTCGCTGTCATGTCATCAGGTCAGTTTTAGAATCACACACACGTCATGTTTCTGTGAGTTTGTGACAGTGGTTGCCATGATCACTAAGTAGGTGCAGCTAGGGTCAGAGTGAGAGAGTGGTTTGATCTGTCTACCACATGCCAACAGGCCACAGCGGCCATTTTAGTGCAGCTAGGTGGCGCTAGAGAGCCCATTTTGGCACTTTAGGGGTTAATAATGTGTATTTGCAGTTTGAAATGAAGATTGTGCTGCTGTAATCTGTCCTGTAAAGATTGTGAGACAGAGACAGACACAGAGACAGACAGACACAGAGACAGAGACAGAGACAGACACAGAGACAGACAGACACAGAGACAGAGACAGAGAGCTGCTGCTCTGTGTCTGTGTCTGTGTCTGTGTGAGCAGTCGTTGTCATGGCGATCAAGACTTGCCTGCACTTGCGCCACACAGCCAGATGATGAGAGAGAAGATCAGCTCAGGCTGTTTAACATGGGTTTTTACTCCTCGAACAAATTGCTCTCACCACCAAACCGTTGTTCAAATCAAAAAAATGAAGTGATCGTGAGAACCAGCAACTTGTTGTGAACGTACGTGGCATTTTTTTATATTTCTGGAGTCCAAAATGTGGTCAGGGGAGCGAGTTTAAAATGTGTTGCACCTCAGCTGTTTCCAGAAATTTCTCCTCTGAGTTTACATGGGAGTGAATGAGAAAAAAATCGGCACTCCCTTCGCTTTGGAGCCATTCGGCAAAAATGTGTACGTGTGTCAGACTCCATGACAACATTTCTGTGACCAGGACAAATTTTCCTACGTTTTGTGATAGAAATTGTGTCTGGAAAGTGAAAATTGTGGCCATGGCAGCGAGTTAAAGACAAAATTTTTAGATGATTTTTAGAGCTCTCTCCACTCTAGCGCGGAACATTCCGCGCAATAGACACCCATTATAAACGCACAATTTCTCCACTTTTGCTCATGGTACTCGGAGAGGCAGCGATGAAAAACGATAAAAGATTGGGAAAAGATGAAAACATGAGTGAATACACGAGACCTGTGGCAACATTTGAGAGTTTGAATGGAGTCTGTAGGTCAAAGTATGGAGACACTGTAAAGGTTAGAAAAAGCCCAAAGATTGGTGTCTTTTTCCCCCCTGCTGCCATTCATTTCCTATGGGACAGCTTTCGACGGCCGTCTGGACGTTTTTCTGACATCTCACCTTCAGGAGCCCACGAAATCCAAACGAAGGCAGGAATGGAAAAGTTACGAATAACTTTTGATTAGAAGGAGTTGATCTGGCATCCCTGCAAATTTGGAGCCGGTGGGATAAACGCTGTATGAGAAGATGTTTTTTTTATGAAAGGCAGTTTTATGCAGTTTTAAGGCAAAATCTTACTTTGAAAGGGCAATTACATCACTTCCTGTTGGGTTTAGGTCAGGGGTGTCAGCGCGTGATTTTTAGGTCTTGATGAGACGAACACGACAGTTTTGGTTTGAAGTTTCTACGACGTTCCTACAGGCCGTAGCGGCCATTTTAGTGTGCCTAGGGGGCGCTAGAGAGCTCATTTTGGCACTTTAGGGGTTAATTTCATGATTTTATTAAATTTTTCACCAGTTCTGATGTGCGTGCCAATTTTGGTGAGTTTTTGAGCATGTTTAGGGGGTCAAATTCCAGTTCAAAGAGGCGGCGGAAGAAAGAAAGAAAGAAAGAAAGAAATTAAAGCTGCAAGCAGCGTTTGGCGGGACCTCGCCCGTTTCGGCCTCCAGCGAACTATTGACAAATATCGCACACATTGCCACAAACATCAGAAAATTGTGACAGAGCTGATTGTTTTGATGTTTGAATGTTTTCTGTAGCTGTAGTTATGTAGAAGTGACATTATGCAAATTAGATGAGTGAATTTTCTCCCATCAGATTCCTCTTCTTTCATTTTGAGGATGAGATGACAAAAACAACACACCTACAGGCCGCAGTGGCCATTTTAGTGTACCTTGGTGGCACTAGAGAGCCCATTTTCACAGTTTAGGGGTTAATTTCATGATTTTCTGAAATTGTTGACTGGTTCTGATATGCGTGCCAATTTTGGTGAGTTTTTGAGCATGTTTAGGGGGTCAATAGGATCCTCGCGGAGGACTCCTCTGTCTCCAGGCTCGGTCCCTGATAAATTTTCTCATTTACAGTTTCCCTTTATCTGTCACCACTTTCAAGCCACAGCCTTTTGAAATGTAGAAATGAATATTTTCCTCAAATAACTCTGGCAACTAAAGGGTTAAAATGGAGATTCTGTCGCTGTCGTGTCATCAGGTCAGTTTTAGAATCACACACACATCATGTTTCTGTGAGTTTGTGACAGTGGTTGCCATGATCACTCAGTAGGTGCAGCTAGGGTCAGAGTGAGAGTGGTTTGATCTGTCTACCACATGCCTACAGGCCGCAGCGGCCATTTTAGTGCAGCTAGGTGGTGCTAGAGAGCCCATTTTGGCACTTTAGGGGTTAATAATGTGTATTTGCTGTTTCAAATTAAGATTCAGCTGCTGTAATCTGTCCTGTAAAGATTGTTAGACTCATAGACACAGACAGAGACATAGACAGAGACATAGACAGAGACACAGACAGAGACAGACACAGACAGAGACAGACAGAGACAGACAGACAGACAGACACAGACAGAGAGACAGAGAGCTGCTGCTCTGTGTCTGTCTGTGTCTGTGTCTGTGTGAGCAGCCGTTGTCATGGCGATTAAGACTTGCCTGCACTTGCGCCACACAGCCAGATGATGAGAGAGGAGATCAGCTCAGGCTGTTTAACATGGGTTTTGACTCCTCGAACAAATTGCTCTGACGACCAAACCGTTGTTCAAATCAAAAAAATAAAGTGATAGTGAGAACCAGCAACTTGTTGTGAACGTCCGTGGCATTTTTTTATATTTCTGGAGTCCAAAATGTAGTCAGGGGAGCGAGTTTAAAATGTGTTGCACTTCGGCTGTTTCCAGAAATTTCTCCTCTGAGTTTACATGGGAGTGAATGAGAAAAAAATCGGCACACCCTTCGCTTTGGAGCCGTTCAGCAAAAATGTGTACATGTGTCAGACTCCATGACACATTTCTGTGACCAGGACAAATTTTCCTACGTTTTGTGATAAAAATTGTGTCTGGAAAGTGAAAACTGTGGCCATGGCAGTGAGTTAAAGACAAAAGTTTTAGACGATTTTTAGAGCTCTCTCCACTCTAGCGTGGAACATTCCGCGCAATAGACACCCATTATAAACGCACAATTTCTCCACCTTTGCTCATGGTACTCGGAGAGGCAGCGATGAAAAACGATACAAGATTGGGAAAAGATGAAAACATGAGTGAATACACGAGACCTGTGGCAACATTTGAGAGTTTGAATGGAGTCTGTAGGTTAAAGTATGGTGACGCTGTAAAGGCTCGAAAAAGCCCAAAGATTGGTCTCTTTTTCCCCCCTGCTGCCATTCATTTCCTATGGGACAGCTTTCGACGGCCGTCTGGACGTTTTTCTGACATCTCACCTTCAGGAGCGCACGAAATCCAAACGAAGGCAGGAATGGAAAAGTTACGAATAACTTTTGATTAGAAGGAGTTGATCTGGCATCCCTGCAAATTTGGAGCCGGTGGGATAAACGCTGTATGAGAAGATGTTTTTTTAAGGAAAGGCAGTTTTATGCAGTTTTAAGGCAAAATCTTACTTTGAAAGGGCAATTACATCACTTCCTGTTGGGTTTAGGTCAGGGGTGTCAGCGCGTGAGTTTTAGGTCTTGATGAGACGAACACGACAGTTTTGGTTTGACGTTTCTACGACGTTCCTACAGGCCGTAGCGGCCATTTTCGTGTGCCTAGGTGGCGCTAGAGAGCTCATTTTGGCACTTATGGGGTTAATTTCATGATTTTATTAAATTTTTCACCGGTTCTGATGTGCGTGCCAATTTTGGTGAGTTTTTGAGCATGTTTAGGGGGTCAAATTCCAGTTCAAAGAGGCGGCGGAAGAAAGAAAGAAATAATTAAAGCTGCGAGCAGCGTTTGGCGGGACCTCGCCCGTTTCGGCCTCCAGCGAACGATTTACAAATATCGCACACATTGCCACAAACATCAGAAAATTCTCACAGAGCTGATCGTTTTGATGTTTGAATGTTTCCTGTAGCTGTAGAAGTGACATCACAATATGCAAATTAGTGAATTTTCTCCCATCAGATTCCTCTTCCTTCATTTTGAGGATGCGATGACAAAAACAACACACCTACAGGCCGCAGCCGCCATTTTAGTGTGCCTTGGTCGCGCTTGAGAGCCCATTTTGGCACTTTAGGGGTTAATTTTATGATTTTCTGAAATTGTTGACCAGTTCTGATATGCGTGCCAATTTTGGTGTTTTGAGCATGTTTAGGGGGTCAATAGGATCCTCGCCTTCGGCGAGGACTCCTCACTGAGGAGTCCTCTGTCTCCAGGCTCGGTCCCTAATAAGTTTTCTCATTTACAGTTTCCCTTTATCTCTCACCACTTTCAAGCCACAGCCTTTTGAAATGTAGGAATGAATATTTTCCTCAAATAACTCTGGCAACTAAAGGGTTAAAATGGAGATTCTGTCACTGTCATGTCATCAGGTCAGTTTTAGAATCACACACATCATGTTTCTGTGAGTTTGTGACAGTGGTTGCCATGATCACTAAGTAGGTGCAGCTAGGGTCAGAGTGAGAGAGTGGTTTGATCTGTCTACCACATGCCTACAGGCCACAGTGGCCATTTTAGTGCAGCTAGGTGGCGATAGAGAGCCCGTTTTGGCACTTTAGGGGTTAATAATGTGTATTTGCTGTTTGAAATGAAGATTGTGCTGCTGTAATCTGTCCTGTAAAGATTGTGAGACACATAGACAGAGACAGACACAGACAGAGACATAGAAAGAGACATAGACAGAGAGACACAGACACAGACACAGAGACAGACAGAGAGACAGACACAGACAGAGACAGACACACAGACACAGACAGACACAGACACAGAGACAGACACAGAGACAGACAGAGACAGAGAGCTGCTGCTCTGTGTCTGTGTCTGCTCTGTGTCTGTGTCTGTGTCTGTGTGAGCAGTCGTTGTCATGGCGATTAAGACTTGCCTGCACTTGCGCCACACAGCCAGATGATGAGAGAGAAGATCAGCTCAGGCTGTTTAACATGGGTTTTGAGTCCTCGAACAAATTGCTCTGACGACCAAACCGTTGTTCAAATCAAAAAAATAAAGTGATCGTGAGAACCAGCAACTTGTTGTGAACGTCCGTGGCATTTTTTTATATTTCTGAAGTCCAAAATGTGGTCAGGGGAGCGAGTTTAAAATGTGTTGCACCTCAGCTGTTTCCAGAAATTTCTCCTCTGAGTTTACATGGGAGTGAATGAGAAAAAAAATCGGCACTCCCTTCGCTTTGGAGCCGTTCGGCAAAAATGTGTACATGTGTCAGACTCCATGACAACATTTCTGTGACCAGGACAAATTTTCCTACGTTTTTGTGATAGAAATTGTGTCTGTAAAGTGAAAATTGTGGCCATGGCAGCGAGTTAAAGACAAATTTTTAGACGATTTTTAGAGCTCTCTCCACTCTAGCACGGAACAACATTCCGCGCAATAGACACCCATTATAAACGCACAATTTCTCCACTTTTGCTCATGGTACTCGGAGAGGCAGCGATGAAAAACGATAAAAGATTGGAAAAGATGAAAACATGAGTGAATACACGAGACCTGTGGCAACATTTGAGAGTTTGAATGGAGTCTGTAGGTCAAAGTATGGAGACACTGTAAAGGTTAGAAAAAGCCCAAAGATTGGTGTCTTTCTCCCCCCTGCTGCCATTCATTTCCTATGGGACAGCTTTCGACGGCCGTCTGGACGTTTTTCTGACATCTCACCTTCAGGAGGCCACGAACTCCAAACGAAGGCAGGAATGGAAAAGTTACGAATAACTTTTGATTAGAAGGAGTTGATCTGGCATCCCTGCAAATTTGAAGCCGGTGGGAAACGCTGTATGAGAAGATGTTTTTTTAAGGAAAGGCAGTTTCAGGCAAAATCTTATTTTGAAAGGGCAATTACATCACTTCCTGTTGGATTTAGGTCAGGGGTGTCAGCGCGTGATTTTTAGGTCTTGATGAGACGAACACGACAGTTTTGGTTTGACGTTTCTACGACGTTCCTACAGGCCGTAGCGGCCATTTTAGTGTGCCTAGGTGGCGCTAGAGAGCTCATTTTGGCACTTATGGGGTTAATTTCATGATTTATTAAATTTTTCACCGGTTCTGATGTGCGTGCCAATTTTGGTGAGTTTTTGAGCATGTTTAGGGGGTCAAATTGAGGTTCAAAGAGGCGGCGGAAGAAAGAAAGAAGAAAGAAAGAAATAATAAACCTTACAAAAACAATAGTGTCCTCGCCTTCGGCGAGGACTAGTCATCCTCAAGCATTTTAGATGCATTAGGGTCCTCGCCTTCGGCGAGGACTCCTCCCTTAGTAGTGTTTTGGCTCTGGGCATGGTTTGTAATGGGCGTTCAAAATACAAGAGGGTCCTCGCCTTCGGCGAGGACTGCTCTCTGAGCAGTCCTCTGCCTCTAGGCTCGGTCCCTAATAATAATAAACATTACAAAAACAATAGTGTCCTCGCCTTCGGCGAGGACTAGTCAGCCCCTAATGCACAGTTTAGATGCATTAGAGTCCTCGCCTTTGGCGAGGACTCCTCCTTAGTAGTGTTTTGGCTGTGGCATGGTTCGTATTTGGCGTTCAAAATACAAGAGGGTCCTCGCCTTCGGCGAGGACTGCTCTCTGAGCAGTCCTCTGCCTCTAGGCTCGGTCCCTAATAATTAAAGCTGCAAGCAGCGTTTGGCGGGACCTCGCCCGTTTCGGCCTCCAGCGAACGATTTACAAATATCGCACACATTGCCACAAACATCAGAAAATTCTCACAGAGCTGATCGTTTTGATGTTTGAATGCTTTCTGTAGCTATAGTTATGTAGAAGTGACATCACAATATGCAAATGAGTGAATTTTCTCCCATCAGATTCCTCTTCCTTCATTTTGAGGATGAGATGACAAAAACATCACATCTACAGGCCGCAGCGGCCATTTTAGTGTGCCTAGGTGGCGCTAGAGAGCCCATTTTGGCACTTTAGGGGTTAATTTTATGATTTTCTAAAATTGTTGACTGGTTCTGATATGCGTGCCAATTTTTGTGAGTTTCTGAGCATGTTTAGAGGGTCAATAGGATCCTCGCCTTCGGCGAGGACTCCTCGCGGAGGACTACTCTGTCTCCAGGCTCGGTCCCTAATAATGAAATTTTTTCTCATTTACAGTTTGCCTTTATCTCTCACCACTTTCAAGCCACAGCCTTTTGAAATGTAGAAATGAATATTTTCCTCAAATAACTCTGGCAAACTAAAGGGTTAAAATGGAGATTCTGTCGCTGTCATGTCATCAGGTCAGTTTTAGAATCACACACACATCATGTTTCTGTGAGTTTGTCACAGTGGTTGCCATGATCACTAAGTAGGTGCAGCTAGGGTCAGAGTGAGAGAGTGGTTTGATCTGTCTACCACATGCCTACAGGCCGCAGCGGCCATTTTAGTGCAGCTAGGTGGCGCTAGAGAGCCCAGTTTGGCACTTTAGGGGTTAATAATGTGTATTTGCTGTTTCAAATGAAGATTCAGCTGCTGTAATCTGTCCTGTAAAGATTGTGAGACAGAGACAAACACAGAGACAGACACAGACACATAGACAGAGACAACACAGACAGAGACAGACAGACAGACACAGACACAGACAGACAGACAGACACAGAGACAGAGAGCTGCTGCTCTGTCTCTGTGTCTGTCTGTCTGTGTGTGTGTGAGCAGTCGTTGTCATGGCGATAAAGACTTGCCTGCACTTGCGCCACACAGCCAGATGATGAGAGAGAAGATCAGCTCAGGCTGTTTAACATGGGTTTTGACTCCTCGAACAAATTGCTGTCACGACCAAACCGTTGGTCCAAAAAGGAAAATAAAGTGATGCTGAGAACCAGCAACTTGTCGTGAACGTACGTGGCATTTTTTAATATTTCTGGAGTCCAAAATGTGGTCAGGGGAGTGAGTTTAAAATGTGTTGCACCTCAGCTGTTTCCAGAAATTTCTCCTCTGAGTTTACATGGGAGTGAATGAGAAAAAAATCGGCACTCCCTTCGCTTTGGAGCCGTTCAGCCAAAATGTGTACATGTGTCAGACTCCATGACAACATTTCTGTGACCAGGACAAATTTTCCTACGTTTTGTGATAGAAATTGTGTCTGTAAAATGAAAATTGTGGCCGTATGAGCGAGTTAAAGACAAAAGTTTTTAGACGATTTTTAGAGCTCTCCACTCTAGCGCAGAACATTCCGCGCAATAGACACCCATTATAAACGCACAATTTCTCCACTTTTGCTCATGGTACTCGGAGAGGCAGCGATGAAAAACGATACAAGATTGAGAAAAGATGAAAACATGAGTGAATACACAAGACCTGTGGCAACATTTGAGAGTTTGAATGGAGTCTGTAGGTCAACATATGGAGACGCTGTAAAGGTTAGAAAAAGCCCAAAGATTGGTGTCTTTTTCCCCCCTGCTGCCATTCATTTCCTATGGGACAGCTTTCGACGGCTGTCAGGACGTTTTTGTGACATCTCACCTTCAGGAGCCCACGAAATCCAAACGAAGGCAGGAATGGAAAAGTTACGAATAACTTTTGATTAGAAGGAGATGATCTGGCATCCCTGCAAATGTGGAGCCGGTGGGATAAACGCTGTATGAGAAGATGTTTTTTTTAAGGAAAGGCAGTTTTATGCAGTTTTTTAAGGCAAAATCTTACTTTGAAAGGGCAATTCATCACTTCCTGTTGGGTTTAGGTCAGGGTGTCAGCGCGTGATTTTTAGGTCTTGGTGAGACGAACACGACAGTTTTGGTTTGACGTTTCTACGACATTCCTACAGGCCGTAGCGGCCATTTTAGTGTACCTAGGGGGCGCTAGAGAGCTCATTTTGGCACTTTAGGGGTTAATTTCATGATTTTATTAATTTTTCACCAGTTCTGATGTGCGTGCCAATTTTGGTGAGTTTTTGAGCATGTTTAGGGGGTCAAATTCCAGTTCAAAGAGGCGGCGGAAGAAAGAATAATAATTAAAGCTGCAAGCAGCGTTTGGCGGGACCTCGCCTCGCGTCCGTTTCGGCCACCACCGAATTATTTAGAAATATCGCACACATTGCCACAAACCTCAGAAAATTCTCACAGAGCTGATTGTTTTGATGTTTGAATGGTTTCTGTAGCTGTAGCTATGTAGAAGTGATATGACATATGCAAATTAGATGAGTGAATTTTCTCCCATCAGATTCCTCTTCCTTCATTTTGAGGATGAGATGACAAAAACAACACACCTACAGGCCGCAGCGGCCATTTTAGTGTACCTTGGTGGCGCTAGAGAGCCCATTTTGGCACTTTAGGGGTTAATTTCATGATTTCTGAAATTGTTGACCGGTTCTGATATACGTGCCAATTTTGGTGAGTTTTTGAGCATGTTTAGGGGGTCAATAGGATCCTCGCCTTTGGCGAGGACTCCTCACGGAGGACTCCTCTGTCTCCAGGCTTGGTCCCTAATAAAGTTCTCATTTACAGTTTCCCTTTATCTCTCACCACTTTCAAGCCACAGCCTTTTGAAATGTAGAAATGAATATTTTCCTCAAATAACTCTGGCAACTAAAGGGTTAAAATGGAGATTCTGTCGCTGCCATGTCATCAGGTCAGTTTTAGAATCACACACACGTCATGTTTTCTGTGAGTTTGTGACAGTGGTTGCCATGATCACTAAGTAGTGCAGCTAGGGTCAGAGTGAGAGAGTGGTTTGATCTGTCTACCACATGCCTACAGGCCACATGGCCATTTTAGTGCAGCTAGGTGGCGCTAGAGAGCCCATTTTGGCACTTTAGGGGTTAATTTCATGATTTTCTGTAACTGCTTACCGGTTCTGATATGCGTGCCAATTTTGGTGAGTTTTTGAACACGTTTAAGGGTAAATAGGATCCTCGCCTTCGGCGAGGACTCCTCACTGAGGACTCTTCTGTCTCCAGGCTTGGTCCCTAATAATAAAAACTTTTCTCATTTACAATATACTTTTATCTCTCACCACTTTCAAGCCACAGCATATTGAAAATGTAGAAATGAATATTTTCCTCAAATAACTCTGGCAACTAAAGGGTTAAAATGGAGATTCTGTCGCTGTCATGTCATCAGGTCAGTTTTAGAATCACACACACGTCATGTTTCTGTGAGTTGGTGACAGTGGTTGCCATGATCACTAAGTAGGTGCAGCTAGGGTCAGAGTGAGAGAGTGGTTTGATCTGTCTACCACATGCCTACAGGCCACAGCGGCCATTTTAGTGCAGCTAGGTGGCGCTAGAGAGCCCATTTTGGCACTTTAGGGGTTAATAATGTGTATTTGCTGTTTGAAATGAAGATTGTGCTGCTGTAATCTGTCCTGTAAAGATTGTGAGACACATAGACACAGAGAGAGACACAGACAGAGACATAGACAGAGACATAGACAGAGACACAGACAGAGACAGACACACAGACAGACATACAGACACAGAGACACAGACAGACACAGACAGACAGACACAGACACAGACACAGAGACAGACGCTCTGTCTCTGTGTCTGTGTCTGTGTCTGTGTGAGCAGTCGTTGTCATGGCGATCAAGACTTGCCTGCACTTGCGCCACACAGCCAGATGATGAGAGAGAAGATCAGCTCAGGCTGTTTAACATGGGTTTTGAGTCCCCGAACAAATTGCTCTCACGACCAAACCGTTGTTCAAATCAAAAAAATAACGCGATGGTGAGAACCAGCAACTTGTCGAGAACGTCCGTGGCATTTTTTTATATTTCTGGAGTCCAAAATGTGGTCAGGGGAGCGAGTTTAAAATGTTGCACTCAGCTGTTTCCAGAAATTTCTCCTCTGAGTTTACATGGGAGTGAATGAGAAAAAAATCGGCACTCCCTTCGCTTTGGAGCCGTTCAGCAAAAATGTGTACGTGTGTCAGACTCCATGACAACATTTCTGTGACCAGGACAAATTTTCCTACGTTTTGTGATAGAAATTGTGTCTGTAAAGTGAAAATTGGCCATGGCAGCGAGTTAAAGACAAAAGTTTTAGACGATTTTTAGAGCTCTCTCCACTCTAGCGCGGAACATTCCGCGCAATAGACCCATTATAAACGCACAATTTCTCCACTTTTGCTCATGGTACTCGGAGAGGCAGCGATGAAAAACGATACAAGATTGGGAAAAGATGAAAACATGAATGAATTCATGAGACCTGTGGCAACATTTGAGAGTTTGAATGGAGTCTGTAGGTTAAAGTATGGAGACGCTGTAAAGGCTAGAAAAAGCCCAAAGATTGGTCTCTTTCTCCCCCCTGCTGCCATTCATTTCCTATGGGACAGCTTTCGACGGCCGTCTGGACGTTTTTCTGACATCTCACCTTCAGGAGCCCACGAAATCCAAACGAAGGGAGGAATGGAAAAGTTACGAATAACTTTTGATTAGAAGGAGTTGATCTGGCATCCCTGCAAATTTGAAGCCGGTGGGATAAAACGCTGTATGAGAAGATGTTTTTTTAAGGAAAGGCAGTTTTATGCAGTTTTAAGGCAAAATCTTACTTTGAAAGGGCAATTACATCACTTCCTGTTGGTTTAGGTCAGGGGTGTCAGCGCGTGATTTTTAGGTCTTGATGAGACGAACACAACAGTTTTGGTTTGAAGTTTCTACGACGTTCCTACAGGCCGTAGCGGCCATTTTAGTGTGCCTAGGGGGCGCTAGAGAGCTCATTTTGGCACTTTAGGGGTTAATTTCATGATTTTATTAAATTTTTTCACCAGTTCTGATATGCGTGCCAATTTTGGTGAGTTTTTGAGCATGTTTAGGGGGTCAAATTCCAGTTCAAAGAGGCGGCGGGAGAAAGAAAGAATAATAATTAAAGCTGCAAGCAGCGTTTGGCGGGACCTCGCCTCGCGTCCGTTTCGGCCACCACCGAATTATTTAGAAATATCGCACACATTGCCACAAACCTCAGAAAATTCTCACAGAGCTGATTGTTTTGATGTTTGAATGGTTTCTGTAGCTGTAGCTATGTAGAAGTGATATGACAATATGCAAATTAGATGAGTGAATTTTCTCCCATCAGATTCCTCTTCCTTCATTTGAGGATGAGATGACAAAAACAACACACCTACAGGCCGCAGCGGCCATTTTAGTGTACCTTGGTGCGCTAGAGAGCCCATTTTGGCACTTTAGGGGTTAATTTCATGATTTTCTGAAATTGTTGACCGGTTCTGATATACGTGCCAATTTTGGTGAGTTTTTGAGCATGTTTAGGGGGTCAATAGGATCCTCGCCTTTGGTGAGGACTCCTCACGGAGGACTCCTCTGTCTCCAGGCTTGGTCCCTAATAAAGTTTCTCATTTACAGTTTCCCTTTATCTCTCACCACTTTCAAGCCACAGCCTTTTGAAATGTAGAAATGAATATTTCCTCAAATAACTCTGGCAACTAAAGGGTTAAAATGGAGATTCTGTCGCTGCCATGTCATCAGGTCAGTTTTAGAATCACACACACGTCATGTTTCTGTGAGTTTGTGACAGTGGTTGCCAGATCACTAAGTAGGTGCAGCTAGGGTCAGAGTGAGAGAGTGGTTTTGATCTGTCTACCACATGCCTACAGGCCACAGTGGCCATTTTAGTGCAGCTAGGTGGCGCTAGAGAGCCCATTTTGGCACTTTAGGGGTTAATTTCATGATTTCTGTAACTGCTTACCGGTTCTGATATGCGTGCCAATTTTGGTGAGTTTTTTGAACACGTTTAAGGGGTAAATAGGATCCTCGCCTTCGGCGAGGACTCCTCACTGAGGACTCTTCTGTCTCCAGGCTTGGTCCCTAATATAAAAACTTTCTCATTTTACAATATACTTTTATCTCTCACCACTTTCAAGCCACAGCATATTGAAATGTAGAAATGAATATTTTCCTCAAATAACTCTGGCAACTAAAGGGTTAAAATGGAGATTCTGTCGCTGTCATGTCATCAGGTCAGTTTTAGAATCACACACACGTCATGTTTCTGTGAGTTGGTGACAGTGGTTGCCATGATCACTAAGTAGGTGCAGCTAGGGTCAGAGTGAGAGAGTGGTTTGATCTGTCTACCACATGCCTACAGCCACAGCGGCCATTTTAGTGCAGCTAGGTGGCGCTAGAGAGCCATTTTGGCACTTTAGGGGTTAATAATGTGTATTTGCTGTTTGAAATGAAGATTGTGCTGCTGTAATCTGTCCTGTAAAGATTGTGAGACACATAGACACAGAGAGAGACACAGACAGAGACATAGACAGAGACATAGACAGAGACACAGACAGAGACAGACACACAGACAGACATACAGACACAGAGACACAGACAGACACAGACAGACAGACACAGACACAGACACAGAGACAGACGCTCTGTCTCTGGTCTGTGTCTGTGTCTGTGTGAGCAGTCGTTGTCATGGCGATCAAGACTTGCCTGCACTTGCGCCACACAGCCAGATGATGAGAGAGATCAGCTCAGGCTGTTTAACATGGGTTTTGAGTCCCCGAACAAATTGCTCTCACGACCAAACCGTTGTTCAAATCAAAAAAATAACGCGATGGTGAGAACCAGCAACTTGTCGAGAACGTCCGTGGCATTTTTTTATATTTCTGGAGTCCAAAATGTGGTCAGGGGAGCGAGTTTAAAATGTGTTGCACCTCAGCTGTTTCCAGAAATTTCTCCTCTGAGTTTACATGGGAGTGAATGAGAAAAAAATCGCACTCCCTTCGCTTTGGAGCCGTTCAGCAAAAATGTGTACGTGTGTCAGACTCCATGACAACATTTCTGTGACCAGGACAAATTTTCCTACGTTTTGTGATAGAAATTGTGTCTGTAAAGTGAAAATTGTGGCCATGGCAGCGAGTTAAAGACAAAAGTTTTAGACGATTTTTAGAGCTCTCTCCACTCTAGCGCGGAACATTCCGCGCAATAGACACCCATTATAAACGCACAATTTCTCCACTTTTGCTCATGGTACTCGGGAGAGGCAGCGATGAAAAACGATACAAGATTGGGAAAAGATGAAAACATGAATGAATTCATGAGACCTGTGGCAACATTTGAGAGTTTGAATGGAGTCTGTAGGTTAAAGTATGGAGACGTAAAGGCTAGAAAAAGCCCAAAGATTGGTCTCTTTCTCCCCCCTGCTGCCATTCATTTCCTATGGGACAGCTTTCGACGGCCGTCTGGACGTTTTTTTTCTGACATCTCACCTTCAGGAGCCCACGAAATCCAAACGAAGGGAGGAATGGAAAAGTTACGAATAACTTTTGATTAGAAGGAGTTGATCTGGCATCCCTGCAAATTTGAAGCCGGTGGGATAAACGCTGTATGAGAAGATGTTTTTTTTAAGGAAAGGCAGTTTTATGCAGTTTTAAGGCAAAATCTTACTTTGAAAGGGCAATTACATCACTTCCTGTTGGGTTTAGGTCAGGGGTGTCAGCGCGTGATTTTAGGTCTTGATGAGACGAACACAACAGTTTTGGTTTGAAGTTTCTACGACGTTCCTACAGGCCGTAGCGGCCATTTTAGTGTGCCTAGGGGGCGCTAGAGAGCTCATTTTGGCACTTTAGGGGTTAATTTCATGATTTTATTAAATTTTTCACCAGTTCTGATATGCGTGCCAATTTTGGTGAGTTTTTGAGCATGTTTAGGGGGTCAAATTCCAGTTCAAAGAGGCGGCGGGAGAAAGAAAGAATAATAATAATAAACATTACAAAAACAATAGTGTCCTCGCCTTCGGCGAGGACTAGTCATCCTCTAATGAAGACTTTAGAGGCATTAGAGTCCTCGCCGAAGGCGAGGACTCCTCCCTTAGTAGTGTTTGGCTGTGGCATGGTTCGTATTTGGCGTTCAAATACAAGAGGGTCCTCGCCTTCGCGAGGACTGCTCTCTGAGCAGTCCTCTGCCTCTAGGCTCGGTCCCTAATAATTAAAGCTGCAAGCAGCGTTTGGCGGACCTCGCCCGTTTCGGCCTCCAGCGAACGATTTACAAATATCGCACACATTGCCACAAACATCAGAAAATTCTCACAGAGCTGATCGTTTTGATGTTTGAATGCTTTCTGTAGCTGTAGTTATGTAGAAGTGACATTATGCAAATTAGATGAGTGAATTTTCTCCCATCAGATTCCTCTTCCTTCATTTTGAGGATGAGATGACAAAAACAACACACTACAGGCCGCAGCGGCCATTGTAGTGTACCTTGGTGGCGCTAGAGAGCCCATTTTGGCACGTTAGGGGTTAATTTATGATTTTCTGAAATTGTTGACCGGTTCTGATATGCGTGCCAATTTTGGTGAGTTTTTGAGCATGTTTAGGGGGTCAATAGGGTCCTCGCCTTCGGCGAGGACTCCTCGCGGAGGAGTCTTCTGTCTCCGGACTTGGTCCCTAATAAGTTTTCTCATTTACAGTTTGCCTTTATCTCTCACCACTTTCAAGCCACAGCCTTTTGAAATGTAGGAATGAATATTTTCCTCAAATAACTCTGGCAACTAAAGGGTTAAAAGGAGATTCTGTCGCTGTCATGTCATCAGGTCAGTTTTAGAATCACACACACGTCATGTTTCTGTGAGTTTGTGACAGTGGTTGCCATGATCACTAAGTAGGTGCAGCTAGGGTCAGAGTGAGAGAGTGGTTTGAGCTGTCTACCACATGCCTACAGGCCACAGTGGACATTTTAGTGCAGCTAGGTGGCGCTAGAGAGCCCATTTGGGCACTTTAGGGGTTAATAATGTGTATTTGCTGTTTCAAATGAACATTCAGCTGCTGTAATCTGTCCTGTAAAGATTGTGAGACAGAGACAGACACAGAGACAGACACAGAGACAGAGACACAGACACAGACAGACACAGACACAGACACACAGACACAGAGACAGACAGAGACAGACACAGACACAGACACACAGACACAGACACAGAGACAGACACAGAGAGCTGCTGCTCTGTGTCTCTGTCTGTGTCTGTGTGAGCAGTCGTTGTCATGGCGATCAAGACTTGCCTGCACTTGCGCCACACAGCCAGATGATGAGAGAGAAGATCAGCTCAGGCTGTTTAACATGGGTTTTGAGTCCCCGAACAAATTGCTCTCACGACCAAACCGTTGGTCCAAAAAATAAAATAAAGTGATCGTAAGAACCAGCAACTTGTCGTGAACGTACGTGGCATTTTTTTGTATTTCTGGAGTCCAAAATGTGGTCAGGGGAGCGATTTTAAAATGTGTTGCACCTCAGCTGTTTCCAGAAATTTCTCCTCTGAGTTTACATGGGAGTGAATGAGAAAAAAATCGGCACTCCCTTCGCTTTGGAGCCGTTCAGCAAAAATGTGTACATGTGTCAGACTCCATGTCAACATTTCTGTGACCAGGACAAATTTTCCTACGTTTTGTGATAAAAATTGTGTCTGCAAAGTGAAAATTGTGGCCATGGCGGCGAGTTAAAGACAAAAGTTTTAGACGATTTTTAGAGCTCTCTGCACTCTAGCGTGGAACATTCCGCGCAATAGACACCCATTATAAATGCACAATTTCTCCACTTTTGCTCATGGTACTCGGAGAGGCAGCGATGAAAAACGATAAAAGATTGGGAAAAGATGAAAACATGAGTGAATACACGAGACCTGTGGCAACATTTGAGAGTTTGAATGGAGTCTGTAGGTTAAAGTATGGAGACGCTGTAAGGCTAGAAAAAGCTCAAAGATTGGTGTCTTTTTCCCCCCTGCTGCCATTCATTTCCTATGGGACAGCTTTCGATGGCCGTCTGGACGTTTTTCTGACATCTCACCTTCAGGAGCCCACAAAATCCAAACGAAGGCAGGAATGGAAAAGTTACGAATAACTTTTGATTAGAAGGAGTTGATCTGGCATCCCTGCAAGTTTGGAGCCGGTGGGATAAACGCTGTATGAGAAGATGTTTTTTTAAGGAAAGGCAGTTTTATGCAGTTTTAAGGCAAAATCTTACTTTGAAAGGGC
Source organism: Epinephelus cyanopodus (assembly GCA_026686955.1). Classification (NCBI taxonomy): domain Eukaryota; kingdom Metazoa; phylum Chordata; class Actinopteri; order Perciformes; family Serranidae; genus Epinephelus; species Epinephelus cyanopodus. The sequence goes on from CM048919.1 coordinate 1,699,990, forward strand.
CATTACATCACTTCCTGTTGGGTTTAGGTCAGGGGTGTCAGCGCGTGATTTTTAGGTCTTGATGAGACGAACACGACAGTTTTGGTTTGATGTTTCTACGACGTTCCTACAGGCCGTAGCGGCCAATTTAGTGTGCCTAGGGGGCGCTAGAGAGCTCATTTTGGCACTTTAGGGGTTAATTTCATGATTTTATTAAATTTTTCACCGGTTCTGATGTGCGTGCCAATTTTGGTGAGTTTTTGAGCATGTTTAGGGGGTCAAATTCCAGTTCAAAGAGGCGGCGGGAGAAAGAAAGAAAGAAAGAAAGAAAGAAATAATAAACATTACAAAAACAATAGTGTCCTCGCCTTCGGCGAGGACTGGTCTGGCCCCAATGAACAGTTCAGATGCACTAGGCGAGGACTCCTCCCTTAGTAGTGTTTAGGCTCTGGGCATGGTTCGTATTTGGCGTTCAAAATACAAGAGGGTCCTCGCCTTCGGCGAGGACTGCTCTCTGAGCAGTCCTCTGCCTCTAGGCTCGGTCCCTAATTAAAGCTGCAAGCAGCGTTTGGCGGGACCTCGCCCGTTTCGGCCTCCAGCGAACGATGTACAAATATCGCACACATTGCCACAAACATCAGAAAATTCTCACAGAGCTGATCGTTTTGATGTTTGAATGGTTTCTGTAGCTGTAGCTATGTAGAAGTGACATCACAATATGCAAATTAGATGAGTGAATTTTCTCCCATCAGATTCCAGTTCCTTCATTTTGAGGATGATGACAAAAACAACACACCTACAGGCCGCAGCGGCCATTTTAGTGTACCTTGGTGGTGCTAGAGAGCCCATTTGGCACTTTAGGAGTTAATTTTATGATTTTCTGAAATTGTTGACCGGTTCTGATATGCGTGCCAATTTTGGTGAGTTTTTGAGCATGTTTAGGGGGTCAATAGGATCCTCGCCTTCGGCGAGGACTCCTCGCGGAGGACTCTTCTGTCTCCAGGCTCGGTCCCTAATAAGTTTTCTCATTTACAGTTTGCCTTTATCTCTCACCACTTTCAAGCCACAGCCTTTTGAAATGTAGAAATGAATATTTTCCTCAAATAACTCTGGCAACTAAAGGGTTAAAATGGAGATTCTGTCGCTGTCATGTCATCAGGTCAGTTTTAGAATCACACACACGTCATGTTTCTGTGAGTTTGTGACAGTGGTTGCCATGATCACTAAGTAGGTGCAGCTAGGGTCAGAGTGAGAGAGTGGTTTGATCTGTCTACCACATGCCTACAGGCCACAGTGGCCATTTATTGCAGCTAGGTGGCGCTAGAGCCCATTTTGGCACTTTAGGGGTTAATAATGTGTATTTGCTGCTTCAAATGAAGATTCAGCTGCTGTAATCTGTCCTGTAAAGATTGTGAGACAGAGACAGACACAGAGACACAGACACAGACACAGACAGACACAGACACAGACACACAGACACAGAGACAGACAGAGACACAGACACAGACACACAGACACAGAGACAGAGACAGACACAGACACAGAGACAGACAGACAGACAGAGACAGAGAGCTGCTGCTCTGTGTCTGTGTCTGTGTGAGCAGTCGTTGTCATGGCGATCAAGACTTGCCTGCACTTGCGCCACACAGCCAGATGATGAGAGAGAAGATCAGCTCAGGCTGTTTAACATGGGTTTTGAGTCCCCGAACAAATTGCTCTCACGACCAAACCGTTGTTCAAATCAAAAAAATAACGCGATGGTGAGAACCAGCAACTTGTCGAGAACGTCCGTGGCATTTTCTTATATTTCTGGAGTCCAAAATGTGGTCAGGGGAGCGAGTTTAAAATGTGTTGGACCTCAGCTGTTTCCAGAAATTCTCCTCTGAGTTTCATGGAGTGAATGAGAAAAAAATCGGCACTCCCTTCGCTTTGGAGCCGTTCGGCAAAAATGTGTACATGTGTCAGACTCCATGACAACATTTCTGTGACCAGGACAAATTTTCCTACGTTTTGTGATAGAAATTGTGTCTGGAAAGTGAAAATTGTGGCCATGGCAGCGAGTTAAAGACAAAAGTTTTAGACGATTTTAGAGCTCTCTCCACTCTAGCGCGGAACATTCCGCGCAATAGACACCCATTATAAACGCACAATTTCTCCACTTTTGCTCATGGTACTCGGAGAGGCAGCGATGAAAAACGATACAAGATTGGGAAAAGATGAAAACATGAATGAATTCACGAGACCTGTGGCAACATTTGAGAGTTTGAATGGAGTCTGTAGGTTAAAGTATGGAGACGCTGTAAAGGCTAGAAAAAGCCCAAAGATTGGTCTCTTTCTCCCCCCTGCTGCCATTCATTTCCTATGGGACAGCTTTCGACGGCCGTCTGGACGTTTTTCTGACATCTCACCTTCAGGAGCCCACGAAATCCAAACGAAGGGAGGAATGGAAAAGTTACGAATAACTTTTGATTAGAAGCAGTTGATCTGGCATCCCTGCAAATTTGAAGCCGGTGGGATAAACGCTGTATGAGAAGATGTTTTTTTAAGGAAAGGCAGTTTATGCAGTTTTAAGGCAAAATCTTACTTGAAAGGGCAATTACATCACTTCCTGTTGGGTTTAGGTCAGGGGTGTCAGCACGTGATTTTTAGGTCTTGATGAGACGAACACGACAGTTTTGGTTTGATGTTTCTACGATGTTCCTACAGGCCACAGTGGCCATTTTAGTGTGCCTAGGGGCGCTAGAGAGCTCATTTTGGCACTTTAGGGGGTTAATTTCATGATTTTAAAATTTTTCACCGGTTCTGATGAGCGTGCCAATTTTTGTGAGTTTTTGAGCATGTTTAGGGGGTCAAATTCCAGTTCAAAGAGGCGGCGGAAGAAAGAAATAATAATAATAATAATAAACGATCCAAAAACAATAGTGTCCTCGCCTTCGGCGAGGACTACTCCTCCAATGAACATTTTAGATGCATTAGGTCCTCGCCTTCGGCGAGGACTCCTCCTTATTAGTGTTTTGGCTGTGGCATGGTTCGTATTTGGCGTTCAAAATACAAGGGTCCTCGCCTTCGGCGAGGACTGCTCTCTGAGCAGTCCTCTGCCTCTAGCTCGGTCCCTAATTAAAGCTGCAAGCAGCGTTTGGCGGGACCTCGCCCGTTTCGGACTCCAGCGAACGATTTACAAATATCGCACACATTGCCACAAACATCAGAAAATTCTCACACAGCTGATCTTTTGATGTTTGAATGCTTTCTGTAGCTGTAGTTATGTAGAAGTGACATTATGCAAATTAGATGAGTGAATTTTCTCCCATCAGATTCCTTCCTTCATTTTGAGGATGAGATGACAAAAACAACACACTACAGGCCGCAGCGGCCATTGTAGTGTACCTTGGTGGCGCTAGAGAGCCCATTTTGGCACGTTAGGGTTAATTTTATGATTTTCTGAAATTGTTGACCGGTTCTGATATGCGTGCCAATTTTGGTGAGTTTTGAGCATGTTTAGGGGGTCAATAGGATCCTCGCCTTCGGCGAGAACTCCTCGCGGAGATCTTCTGTCTCCGGACTTGGTCCCTAATAAGTTTTCTCATTTACAGTTTGCCTTTATCTCTCACCACTTTCAAGCCACAGCCTTTTGAAATGTAGAAATGAATATTTTCCTCAAATAACTCTGGCAACTAAAGGGTTAAAATGGAGATTCTGTCGCTGTCATGTCATCAAGGTCAGTTTTAGAATCACACACACGTCATGTTTCTGTGAGTTTGTGACAGTGGTTGCCATGATCACTAAGTAGGTGCAGCTAGGGTCAGAGTGAGAGTGGTTTGATCTGTCTACCACATGCCTACAGGCCGCAGTGGCCATTTTAGTGCAGCTAGGTGGCGCTAGAGAGCCCATTTGGGCACTTAGGGTTTAATAATGTGTATTTGCTGTTTCAAATAAAGATTCAGCTGCTGTAATCTGTCCTGTAAAGATTGTGAGACAGAGACAGACACAGAGACAGACACAGAGACACAGACACAGACACAGACAGACACAGACACAGACACACAGACACAGAGACAGACAGAGACACAGACACAGACACACAGACACAGAGACAGACACAGACACAGACACAGAGACAGAGAGCTGCTGCTCTGTGTCTGTGTCTGTGTCTGTGTGAGCAGTCGTTGTCATGGCGATCAAGACTTGCCTGCACTTGCGCCACACAGCCAGATGATGAGAGAAGATCAGCTCAGGCTGTTAACATGGTTTTGAGTCCCCGAACAAATTGCTCTGACGACCAAACCGTTGTTCAAATCAAAAAAATAACGCGATGGTGAGAACCAGCAACTTGTCGAGAACGTCCGTGGCATTTTTTTATATTTCTGGAGTCCAAAATGTGGTCAGGGGAGCGAGTTTAAAAATGTGTTGCACCTTCGCTGTTTCCAGAAATTCCTCCTCTGAGTTTACATGGGAGTGAATGAGAAAAAATTCAGCACTCCCTTCGCTTTGGAGCCGTTCAGCAAAAATGTGCACGTGTGTCAGACTCCATGACAACATTTCTGTGACCAGGACAAATTTCCTACGTTTTGTGATAAAAATTGTGTCTGTAAAGTGAAAATTGTGGCCATGGCAGCGAGTTAAAGACAAAAGTTTTAGACGATTTTTAGAGCTCTCTCCACTCTAGCGCGGAACATTCCGCGCAATAGACACCCATTATAAACGCACAATTTCTCCACTTTTTGCTCTGGTACTCGGAGAGGCAGCGATGAAAAACGATAAAAGATTGGGAAAAGATGAAACATGAATGAATTCAGGAGACCTGTGGCAACATTTGAGAGTTTGAATGGAGTCTGTAGGTTAAAGTATGGAGACGCTGTAAAGGCTAGAAAAAGCCCAAAGATTGGTGTCTTTTTCCCCCCTGCTGCCATTCATTTCCTATGGGACAGCTTTCGACGGCCGTCTGGACGTTTTTCTGACATCTCACCTTCAGGAGCCCACGAAATCCAAACGAAGGAGGAATGGAAAAGTTACGAATAACTTTTGATTAGAAGGAGTTGATCTGGCATCCCTGCAAGTTCGGAGCCGGTGGGATAAACGCTGTATGAGAAGATGTTTTTTTAAGGAAAGGCAGTTTTATGCAGTTTTAAGGCAAAATCTTACTTTGAAAGGGCAATTACATCACTTCCTGTTGGGTTTAGGTCAGGGGTGTCAGCGCGTGATTTTTAGGTCTTGATGAGACGAACACGACAGTTTTGGTTTGACGTTTCTACGACGTTCCTACAGGCCGTAGCGGCCATTTTAGTGTGCCTAGGTGGCGCTAGAGAGCTCATTTTGGCACTTCAGGGGTTAATTTCATGATTTTATTAAATTTTTCACCGGTTCTGATGAGCGTGCCAATTTTGGTGAGTTTTTGAGCATGTTTAGGGGGTCAAATTCCAGTTCAAAGAGGCGGCGGAAGAAAGAATAATAATAATTAAAGCTGCAAGCAGCGTTTGGCGGGACCTCGCCCGTTTCGGCCTCCAGCGAACGATTTACAAATATCGCACACATTGCCACAAACATCAGAAAATTCTCACAGAGCTGATCGTTTTGATGTTTGAATGTTTCCTGTAGCTGTAGAAGTGACATCACAATATGCAAATTAGTGAATTTTCTCCCATCAGATTCCTCTTCCTTCATTTTGAGGATGCGATGACAAAAACAACACACCTACAGCCGCAGCGGCCATTTTAGTGTACCTTGGTCGCGCTTGAGAGCCCATTTTGGCACTTTAGGGGTTAATTTTATGATTTTCTGAAATTGTTGTCCAGTTCTGATATGCGTGCCAATTTTGGTGAGTTTTGAGCATGTTTAGGGGGTCAATAGATCCTCGCCTTCGGCGAGGACTCCTCGCGGAGGACTACTCTGTCTCCAGGCTCGTGCCTAATAAGTTTTCTCATTTACAGTTTCCCTTTATCTCTCACCACTTTCAAGCCACAGCCTTTTGAAATGTAGGAATGAATATTTTCCTCAAATAACTCTGGCAACTAAAGGGTTAAAATGGAGATTCTGTCACTGTCATGTCATCAGGTCAGTTTTAGAATCACACACACGTCATGTTTCTGTGAGTTTGTGACAGTGGTTGCCATGATCACTAAGTAGGTGCAGCTAGGGTCAGAGTGAGAGAGTGGTTTGATCTGTCTACCACATGCCTACAGGCCACAGCGGCCATTTTAGTGCAGCTAGGTGGCGCTAGAGAGCCCATTTTGGCACTTTAGGGGTTATTAATGTGTATTTGCTGTTTCAAATGAAGATTCAGCTGCTGTAATCTGTCCTGTAAAGATTGTGAGACAAATAGACAGAGACAGAGATACAGAGACAGACAGAGAGAGAGACACAGACACAGACAGACACAGAGACAGACACAGAGACAGAGAGCTGCTGCTCTGTGTCTGTGTCTGTCTGTGAGCAGCTGTTGTCATGGCGATTAAGACTTGCCTGCACTTGCGCCACACAGCCAGATGATGAGAGAGGAGATCAGCTCAGGCTGTTTAACATGGGTTTTGAGTCCCCGAACAAATTGCTCTCATGACCAACCGTTGTTCAAATCAAAAAAATAACGCGATGGTGAGAACCAGCAACTTGTCGTGAACGTACGTGGCATTTTTTTATATTCCTGGAGTCCAAAATGTGGTCAGGGGAGCGAGTTTAAAATGTGTTGCACCTCAGCTGTTTCCAGAAATTTCTCCTCTGAGTTTACATGGGAGTGAATGAGAAAAAAATCGGCACTCCCTTCGCTTTTGGAGCCGTTCAGCAAAAATGTGTATGTGTGTCAGACTCCATGACAACATTTCTGTGACCAGGACAAATTTTCCTACGTTTTGTGATAGAAATTGTGTCTGTACAGTGAAAATTGTGGCCGTGGCAGCGAGTTAAAGACAAAAGTTTTAGACGATTTTAGAGCTCTCTCCACTCTAGCGTGGAACATTCCGCGCAATAGACACCCATTATAAACGCACAATTTCTCCACTTTTTGCTCATGGTACTCGGAGAGGCAGCGATGAAAAACGATAAAAGATTGGGAAAAGATGAAAACATGAGTGAATACACGAGACCTGTGGCAATATTTGAGAGTTTGAATGGAGTCTGTAGGTCAACGTATGGAGACACTGTAAAGGCTAGAAAAAGCCCAAAGATTGGTCTGTTTTTACCCCCTGCTGCCATTCATTTCCTATGGGACAACTTTCGACGGCCGTCTGGACGTTTTTCTGACATCTCACCTTCAGGAGCCCACGAATCCAAACGAAGGGAGGAATGGAAAAGTTACGAATAACTTTTGATTAGAAGGAGTTGATCTGGCATCCCTGCAAATTTGAAGCCGGTGGGATAAACGCTGTATGAGAAGATGTTTTTTTAAGGAAAGGCAGTTTTATGCAGTTTTAAGGCAAAATCTTACTTTGAAAGGGCAATTACATCACTTCCTGTTGGGTTTAGGTCAGGGGTGTCAGCGCGTGATTTTTAGGTCTTGATGAGACGAACACAACAGTTTTGGTTTGAAGTTTCTACGACGTTCCTACAGGCCGTAGCGGCCATTTTAGTGTGCCTAGGGGGCGCTAGAGAGCTCATTTTGGCACTTTAGGGGTTAATTTCATGATTTTATTAAATTTTTCACCAGTTCTGATATGCGTGCCAATTTTGGTGAGTTTTTGAGCATGTTTAGGGGGTCAAATTCCAGTTCAAAGAGGCGGCGGGAGAAAGAAAGAATAATAATTAAAGCTGCAAGCAGCGTTTGGCGGGACCTCGCCCGTTTCGGCCTCCAGCGAACGATTGACAAATATCGCACACATTGCCACAAACATCAGAAAATTCTCACAGAGCTGATCGTTTTGATGTTTGAATGGTTTCTGTAGCTGTAGCTATGTAGAAGTGATATGACAATATGCAAATTAGATGAGTGAATTTTCTCCCATCAGATTCCTCTTCCTTCATTTTGAGGATGAGATCACAAAAACATCACATCTACAGGCCGCAGCGGCCATTTTAGTGTGCCTAGGTGGCGCTAGAGAGCCATTTTGGCACTTTAGGTTAATTTTATGATTTTCTAAAATTGTTGACTGGTTCTGATATGCGTGCCAATTTTTGTGAGTTTCTGAGCATGTTTAGAGGGTCAATAGGATCCTCGCCTTCGGCGAGGACTCCTCGCGGAGGACTACTCTGTCTCCAGGCTCGGTCCCTAATAATGAAATTTTTTCTCATTTACAGTTTGCCTTTATCTCTCACCACTTTCAAGCCACAGCCTTTTGAAATGTTGAAATGAATATTTTGCTCAAATAACTCTGGCAACTAAAGGGTTAAAATGGAGATTCTGTCGCTGTCATGTCATCAGGTCAGTTTTAGAATCACACACACGTCATTTCTGTGAGTTTGTGACAGTGGTTGCCATGATCACTAAGTAGGTGCAGCTAGGGTCAGAGTGAGAGAGTGGTTTGATCTGTCTACCACATGCCTACAGGCCACAGCGGCCATTTTAGTGCAGCTAGGTGGTGCTAGAGAGCCCGTTTGTTTTGGCACTTTAGGGGTTATTAATGTGTATTTGCTGTTTCAAATGCAGATTCAGCTGCTGTAATCTGTCCTGTAAAGATTGTGAGACAGAGACAAACACAGAGACAGACACATAGACAGACATACAGACACAGACACAGACACAGAGACAGAGACAGACACACAGACACAGACAGACACACAGACAGAGACAGACAGACAGACACAGACAGACACAGAGAGCTGCTGCTCTGTGTCTGTGTCTGTGTCTGTGTGAGCAGTCGTTGTCGTGGCGATTAAGACTTGCCTGCACTTGCGCCACACAGCCAGATGATGAGAGAGAAGATCAGCTCAGGCTGTTTAACATGGGTTTTGACTCCTCGAACAAATTGCTCTCACGACCAAACCGTTGTTCAAATCAAAAAAATAACGCGATGGTGAGAACCAGCAACTTGTTGTGAACGTCCGTGGCATTTTTTTATATTTCTGGAGTCCAAAATGTGGTCAGGGGAGTGAGTTTAAAATGTGTTGCACCTCAGCTGTTTCCAGAAATTTCTCCTCTGAGTTTACATGGGAGTGAATGAGAAAAAAATCGGCACTCCCTTCGCTTTGGAGCCGTTCGGCAAAAATGTGTACATGTGTCAGACTCCATGACAACATTTCTGTGACCAGGACAAATTTTCCTACGTTTTGTGATAGAAATTGTGTCTGTAAAATGAAAATTGTGGCCGTATGAGCGAGTTAAAGACAAAAGTTTTAGACGATTTTAGAGCTCTCTCCACTCTAGCACGGAACATTCCGCGCAATAGACACCCATTATAAACGCACAATTTCTCCACTTTTGCTCATGGTACTCGGAGAGGCAGCGATGAAAAACGATAAAAGATTGGGAAAAGATGAAAACATGAGTGAATACACAAGACCTGTGGCAACATTTGAGAGTTTGAATGGAGTCTGTAGGTTAAAGTATGGAGACGCTGTAAAGGCTCGAAAAAGCCCAAAGATTAGTGTCTTTTTCCCCCTGCTGCCATTCATTTCCTATGGGACAGCTTTCGACGGCCGTCTGGACGTTTTTCTGACATCTCACCTTCAGGAGCCCACGAAATCCAAACGAAGGGAGGAATGGAAAAGTTACGAATAACTTTTGATTAGAAAGAGTTAATCTGGCATCCCTGCAAATTTGAAGCCGGTGGGATAAACGCTGTGTGAGAAGATGTTTTTTTAAGAAAAGGCAGTTTTATGCAGTTTTAAGGCAAAATCTTACTTTGAAAGGGCAATTACATCACTTCCTGTTGGGTTTAGGTCAGGGGTGTCAGCGCGTGATTTTTAGGTCTTGATGAGACGAACACGACAGTTTTGGTTTGATGTTTCTACGACGTTCCTACAGGCCGTAGCGGCCATTTTGTGTGCCTAGGGGGCGCTAGAGAGCTCATTTTGGCACTTTAGGGGTTAATTTCATGATTTTATTAAATTTTTCACCAGTTCTGATGTGCGTGCCAATTTTGGTGAGTTTTTGAGCATGTTTAGGGGGTCAAATTCCAGTTCAAAGAGGCGGCGGAAGAAAGAAATAATAATAATTAAAGCTGCAAGCAGCGTTTGGCGGACCTCGCCCGTTTCGGCCTCCAGCGAACTATTGACAAATATCGCACACATTGCCACAAACATCAGAAAATTGTGACAGAGCTGATTGTTTTGATGTTTGAATGTTTTCTGTAGCTGTAGTTATGTAGAAGTGACATTATGCAAATTAGATGAGTGAATTTTCTCCCATCAGATTCCTCTTCTTTCATTTTGAGGATGACATGACAAAAACAACACACCTACAGGCCGCAGTGGCCATTTTAGTGTACCTTGGTGGCACTAGAGAGCCCATTTTCACAGTTTAGGGGTTAATTTCATGATTTTCTGAAATTGTTGACTGGTTCTGATATGCGTGCCAATTTTGGTGAGTTTTTGAGCATGTTTAGGGGTCAATAGGATCCTCGCGGAGGACTCCTCTGTCTCCAGGCTCGGTCCCTGATAAATTTTCTCATTTACAGTTTCCCTTTATCTGTCACCACTTTCAAGCCACAGCCTTTTGAAATGTAGAAATGAATATTTCCTCAAATAACTCTGGCAACTAAAGGGTTAAAATGGAGATTCTGTCGCTGTCGTGTCATCAGGTCAGTTTTAGAATCACACACACATCATGTTTCTGTGTTTGTGACAGTGGTTGCCATGATCACTCAGTAGGTGCAGCTAGGGTCAGACTGAGAGAGTGGTTTGATCTGTCTACCACATGCCTACAGGCCGCAGCGGCCATTTTAGTGCAGCTAGGTGGTGCTAGAGAGCCCATTTTGGCACTTTAGGGGTTAATAATGTGTATTTGCTGTTTCAAATTAAGATTCAGCTGCTGTAATCTGTCCTGTAAAGATTGTTAGACTCATAGACACAGACAGAGACATAGACAGAGACATAGACAGAGACACAGACAGAGACAGACAGACAGAGACAGACAGAGACAGACAGACAGACAGACACAGACAGAGAGACAGAGAGCTGCTGCTCTGTGTCTGTCTGTGTCTGTGTCTGTGTGAGCAGCCGTTGTCATGGCGATTAAGACTTGCCTGCACTTGCGCCACACAGCCAGATGATGAGAGAGGAGATCAGCTCAGGCTGTTTAACATGGGTTTTGACTCCTCGAACAAATTGCTCTGACGACCAAACCGTTGTTCAAATCAAAAAAAAAAAAGTGATAGTGAGAACCAGCAACTTGTTGTGAACGTCCGTGGCATTTTTTTATATTTCTGGAGTCCAAAATGTAGTCAGGGGAGCGAGTTTAAATGTGTTGCACTTCGGCTGTTTCCAGAAATTTCTCCTCTGAGTTTACATGGAGTGAATGAAAAAAAATCGGCACACCCTTCGCTTTGGAGCCGTTCAGCAAAAATGTGTACATGTGTCAGACTCCATGACAACATTTCTGTGACCAGGACAAATTTTCCTACGTTTTGTGATAAAAATTGTGTCTGGAAAGTGAAAACTGTGGCCATGGCAGTGAGTTAAAGACAAAAGTTTTAGACGATTTTTAGAGCTCTCTCCACTCTAGCGTGGAACATTCCGCGCAATAGACACCCATTATAAACGCACAATTTCTCCACTTTTTGCTCATGGTACTCTGAGAGGCAGCGATGAAAAACGATAAAAGATTGGGAAAAGATGAAAACATGAGTGAATACACGAGACCTGTGGCAACATTTGAGAGTTTGAATGGAGTCTGTAGGTCAAGGTATGGAGACGCTGTAAAGGCTAGAAAAAGCCCAAAGATTGGTCTCTTTTTCCCCCCTGCTGCCATTCATTTCCTATGGGACAGCTTTCGACGGCCGTCAGGACGTTTTTCTGACATCTCACCTTCAGGAGCCCACGAAATCCAAACGAAGGCAGGAATGGAAAAGTTACGAATAACTTTTGATTAGAAGGAGTTGATCTGGCATCCCTGCAAGTTTGGAGCCGGTGGGATAAACGCTGTATGAAAGATGTTTTTTTAAGGAAAGGCAGTTTAAGGCAAAATCTTATTTTGAAGGGCAATTACATCACTTCCTGTTGGGTTTAGGTCAGGGGTGTCAGCGCGTGATTTTTAGGTCTTGATGAGACGAACACGACAGTTTTGGTTTGATGTTTCTACGACGTTCCTACAGGCCGTAGCGGCCATTTTAGTGTGCCTAGGTGGCGCTAGAGAGCTCATTTTGGCACTTTAGGGGTTAATTTCATGATTTTATTAAATTTTTCACCAGTTCTGATGTGCGTGCCAATTTTGGTGAGTTTTTTGAGCATGTTTAGGGGGTCAAATTCCAGTTCAAAGAGGGCGGAAGAAAGAATAATAATAATAATAATAATAAACCTTCCAAAAACAATAGTGTCCTCGCCTTCGGCGAGGACTAGTCATCCTCAAGCAATTTAGAAGCATTAGAGTCCTCGCCTTCGGCGAGGACTCCTCCCTTAGTAGTGTTGGCTGTGGCATGGTTCGTATTTGGCGTTCAAAATACAAGAGGTCCTCGCCTTCGGCGAGGACTGCTCCCTGAGCAGTCCTCTGCCTCTAGGCTCGGTCCCTAAATAATAATAATAAACCTTCCAAAAACAATAGTGTCCTCGCCTTCGGCGAGGACTAGTCATCCTCAAGCAGTTTAAAGGCATTAGAGTCCTCGCCTTCGGCGAGGACTCCTCCCTTAGTAGTGTTTTGGCTGTGGCATGGTTCGTAATGGGCGTTCAAAATACAAGAGGGTCCTCGCCTTCGGCGAGGACTGCTCTCTGAGCAGTCCTCTGCCTCTAGGCTCGGTCCCTAATTAAAGCTGCAAGCAGCGTTTGGCGGGACCTCGCCCGTTTTCAGCCTCCAGCGAACGATTTACAAATATCGCACACATTGCCACAAACATCAGAAAATTCTCACAGAGCTGATCGTTTTGATGTTTGAATGTTTCCTGTAGCTGTAGAAGTGACATCACAATATGCAAATTAGTGAATTTTCTCCCATCAGATTCCTCTTCCTTCATTTTGAGGATGCGATGACAAAAACAACACACCTACAGGCCGCAGCCGCCATTTTAGTGTACCTTGGTCGCGCTTGAGAGCCCATTTTGGCACTTTAGGGGTTAATTTTATGATTTTCTGAAATTGTTGACCAGTTCTGATATGCGTGCCAATTTTGGTGAGTTTTGAGCATGTTTAGGGGGTCAATAGGATCCTCGCCTTCGGCGAGGACTCCTCACGGAGGACTCTTCTGTCTCCAGGCTCGGTCCCTAATAAGTTTCTCATTTACAGTTTCCCTTTATCTCACCACTTTCAAGCCACAGCCTTTTGAAATGTAGGAATGAATATTTTCCTCAAATAACTCTGGCAACTAAAGGGTTAAAATGGAGATTCTGTCACTGTCATGTCATCAGGTCAGTTTTAGAATCACACACACATCATGTTTCTGTGAGTTTGTGACAGTGGTTGCCATGATCACTAAGTAGGTGCAGCTAGGGTCAGAGTGAGAGAGTGCTTTGATCTGTCTACCACATGCCTACAGGCCACAGCGGCCATTTTAGTGCAGCTAGGTGGCGATAGAGAGCCCGTTTTGGCACTTTAGGGGTTAATAATGTGTATTTGCTGTTTGAAATGAAGATTGTGCTGCTGTAATCTGTCCTGTAAAGATTGTGAGACACATAGACAGAGACAGAGACAGACACAGAGACAGAGACATACAGACACAGACACAGAGACAGAGACAGACACAGAGACAGAGACATACAGACACAGACACAGAGACAGAGACAGACACAGAGACAGAGACATACAGACACAGACACAGAGACAGAGACAGACACAGAGACAGAGACATACAGACACAGACACAGAGACAGAGACAGACACAGAGACAGAGACATACAGACAGACACAGAGACAGACACAGAGACAGAGACAGAGACATACAGAGACAGAGACAGAGACAGAGAGCTGCTGCTCTGTGTCTCTGTCTGTGTGAGCAGTCGTTGTCATGGCGATTAAGACTTGCCTGCACTTGCGCCACACAGCCAGATGATGAGAGAGATGATCAGCTCAGGCTGTTTAACATGGGTTTTGAGTCCCCGAACAAATTGCTCTGACAACCAAACCGTTGTTCAAATCAAAAAAATAAAGTGATCGTGAGAACCAGCAACTTGTCGTGAACATACGTGGCATTTTTTTATATTTCTGGAGTCCAAAATGTGGTCAGGGGAGCGAGTTTAAAATGTGTTGCACCTCAGCTGTTTCCAGAAATTTCTCCTCTGAGTTTACATGGAGTGAATGAGAAAAAAAAATCGGCACTCCCTTCGCTTTGGAGCTGTTCAGCAAAAATGTGTACGTGTGTCAGACTCCATGACAACATTTCTGTGACCAGGACAAATTTCCTACGTTTTGTGATAAAAATTGTGTGTGTAAAGTGAAAATTGTGGCCGTATGAGCGAGTTGAAGACAAAGGTTTTAGACGATTTAGAGCTCTCTCCACTCTAGCGAGGAACATTCCGCGCAATAGACACCCATTATAAACGCACAATTTCTCCATTTTTGCTCATGGTACTCTGAGAGGCAGCGATGAAAAACGATAAGAGATTGGGAAAAGATGAAAACATGAGTGAATACACGAGACCTGTGGCAACATTTGAGAGTTTGAATGGAGTCTGTAGGTCAACGTATGGAGACGCTGTAAAGGCTAGAAAAAGCCCAAAGATTGGTCTGTTTTTCCCCCCTGCTGCCATTCATTTCCTATGGGACAGCTTTCGACGGCCGTCTGGACGTTTTTCTGACATCTCACCTTCAGGAGGCCACGAAATCCAAACGAAGGCAGGAATGGAAAAGTTACGAATAACTTTTGATTAGAAGGAGTTGATCTGGCATCCCTGCAAATTTGAAGCCGGTGGGATAAACGCTGTATGAGAAGATGTTTTTTTAAGGAAAGGCAGTTTCAGGCAAAATCTTATTTTGAAAGGGCAATTACATCACTTCCTGTTGGATTTAGGTCAGGGGTGTCAGCGCGTGATTTTTAGGTCTTGATGAGACGAACACGACAGTTTTGGTTTGACGTTTCTACGACGTTCCTACAGGCCGTAGCGGCCATTTTAGTGTGCCTAGGGGCGCTAGAGAGCTCATTTTGGCACTTATGGGGTTAATTTCATGATTTTATTAAATTTTTCACCGGTTCTGATGTGCGTGCCAATTTTGGTGAGTTTTTGAGCATGTTTAGGGGGTCAAATTGAGGTTCAAAGAGGCGGCGGAAGAAAGAAAGAAAGAAAGAAAGAAATAATAAACCTTACAAAAACATAGTGTCCTCGCCTTCGGCGAGGACTAGTCATCCTCAAGCATTTTAGATGCATTAGGGTCCTCGCCTTCGGCGAGGACTCCTCCCTTAGTAGTGTTTTGGCTCTGGGCATGGTTTGTAATGGGCGTTCAAAATACAAGAGGGTCCTCGCCTTCGGCGAGGACTGCTCTCTGAGCAGTCCTCTGCCTCTAGGCTCGGTCCCTAATTAAAGCTGCGAGCAGCGTTTGGCGGGACCTCGCCCGTTTCGGCCTCCAGCGAACGATTTTTACAAATATCGCACACATTGCCACAAACATCAGAAAATTCTCACAGAGCTGATCGTTTTGATGTTTGAATGTTTTCTGTAGCTGTAGTTATGTAGAAATGACATTATGCAAATTAGATGAGTGAATTTTCTCCCATCAGATTCCTCTTCCTTCATTTTGAGGATGAGATGACAAAAACAACACACCTACAGGCCGCAGCGGCCATTTTAGTGTACCTTGGTGGTGCTTGAGAGCCCATTTTGGCACTTTAGGGGTTAATTTTATGATTTTCTGAAATTGTTGACTGGTTCTGATATGCGTGCCAATTTTGGTGAGTTTTTGAGCATGTTTAGGGGGTGAAATTCCAGTTCAAAGAGTCGGCGGAATAAAGAAAGAAATAATAATAAATTTTACAAAAACAATAGTGCATTGACTCCTCTTCCTCCACTGAACAGTTTAGAAGCATTAGGGTCCTCGCCTTTGGCGAGGACTCCTCTGTTAGTAGTGTTTTGGCTCTGGGCATGGTTCGTAATGGGCGTTCAAAATACAAGAGGGTCCTCGCCTTCGGCGAGGACTGCTGTGTCAGGAGTCCTCTGTCTCCAGGCTCGGTCCCTAATAATGAAAACTTTTCTCATTTACAATATACTTTTATCTCTCACCACTTTCAAGCCACAGCCTTTTGAAATGTAGGAATGAATATTTTCCTCAAATAAGTCTGGCAACTAAAGGGTTAAAATGGAGATTCTGTCGCTGTCATGTCATCAGGTCAGTTTCAGAATCACACACACGTCATGTTTCTGTGAGTTTGTGACAGTGGTTACCATGATCACTAAGTAGGTGCAGCTAGGGTCAGAGTGAGAGAGTGGTTTGATCTGTCTACCACATGCCTACAGGCCACAGTGGCCATTTTAGTGCAGCTAGGTGGCGCTAGAGAGCCCATTTTGGCACTTTAGGGGTTAATAATGTGTGTTTGCTGTTTCAAATGAAGATTGTGCTGCTGTAATCTGTCCTGTAAAGATTGTGAGACACAGACAGAGACAGACACAGAGACAGAGACAGAGACAGAGACATAGACAGAGACAGAGACAGACAGACAGACACACAGACAGAGACACAGAGACAGAGACAGAGAGCTGCTGCTCTGTGTCTGTGTCTGTGGCTGAGTCTGTATGACCAGCCGTTGTCATGGCGATTAATGACTGCTGCTGAGAGCAGATCAGCTCAGGCTGTTTAACATGGTTTTTAACTCCTCGATCAAGTTATTCTCAC
The DNA here is from genome assembly GCA_026686955.1 of Epinephelus cyanopodus. Taxonomy (NCBI): domain Eukaryota; kingdom Metazoa; phylum Chordata; class Actinopteri; order Perciformes; family Serranidae; genus Epinephelus; species Epinephelus cyanopodus. The sequence continues at coordinate 1,716,799 of CM048919.1, forward strand.
ACCCAAACCGTTGGTCCAAAAAAGAAAATAAAGTGATCGTAAGAGCCAGCAACTTGTCGTGAACTTACATGGCGGTTTTTATATTTCTGGAGTCCAAAATGTGGTCAGGGGAGCGAGTTTAAAATGTGTTGCACTTCGGCTGTTTCCAGAAATGTCTCCTCTGAGTTTACATGGGAGTGAATGAGAAAAAAATCGGCACTCCCTTCGCTTTGGAGCCATTCGGCAAAAATGTGTACATGTGCCAGACTCCATGACAACATTTCTGTGACCAGGACAAATTTTTCTACGTTTTGTGATAAAAATTGTGTCTGTAAAGTGAAAATTGTGGCCGTATGAGCGAGTTAAAGACAAAAGTTTTAGACGATTTTTAGAGCTCTCTCCGCTCTTGAACTGCCACTACGTCATCTCATTGTTTTGTGTGAGGGAGACCCCGCTAATGAAGCAGGGGCTGCTGCAGCGCTGACTTTGACTCCACATGGATCAAGTTTCTACTGCAGTAGAAGCTGATTGGACCTCCCGATCCGCATTGCGGGTCATCATCCTAGCTGATAAAAGTCCCGTGCTGCAGGGCGTCGTCCTGCTTTTTCACACCGACTCTGAGGTAAGAAGCCTTGTTAATCATGTTAGCTTGATGCCAGCTTATTGTTAGCTTGTTGTGTGATGATATTGTGCTGCTAATGTTAACTGTAGCTAACGTTAACTTTACTGATGCCTAAGATCCAGCTGCTCGATGTGGATCGATATTAGCGAGTGTTGAAGGCAGTGCAGTAACGTTAGATGGGAGCTGGATTTGAAACATTAATTGATGGTTTTTGCTTGTGCTGATGTCCGTTTGCCGTTTGCTTCGTTTGATGTTAGCCTCGAGTGAATTAGCTTTTTAGATAACTGTAGCTAACTTTTGTTTGATTAACTCAACGGCTGTCATACAAGTGGTTGATTTAAAGAAATACTGTGGAATTTTAAAGGTAGTACAATATATGTTGGATGGATTTTGAACTTTTGTTGGTGTATTTTGATGAAGTAGCATAATTTATGCTGATGCTAATGTCTGTTAGCGGTGTGTTTTTACAACATGCTGCCTTTGCTAGCTTAGGTGATGACTGCTAACTGCAGGTAACTTTAGTGTGTTAAACTCGATTGCTAAGGCACAGATGCTTGATTGAAAGGAATACTGTGAAATTGTAAAGGCAGTGCAGTGGATGTGAGATGGATTTTTAATATGGATTTTGATTTGTTTATGCTAATGCAGATTGATTTGTGTAATGTATTGAATTGCATTTAATATGGATGTTTTTGTGTTAGTTGAGCAGATTGTTAAAATTAAAGGTCTGTGTGGCTGTAGCTCAGAGATTTGTGATGTAGTGTCAGCCATTTTACTTTCAGTAAGAAACATAATATGGATGCTGTTATGTTAGATGAGCATATTGTTTAAATAGAAGATCTCTTAAAATGAGTGACTGTGTGGGTGATGGCTTTGAAACATTTATTGATGGCTTTGGTTTTGTGTGTGCTATTGTCCTTGAGCTGTTAGCTTTGCTTGATATGAAGTTAGCCTTGAGTGAATTTACTTTTTGGGCAACTACAGCTAACTTTTGTTAAAGTTAGCGCCTAATGCACAAGTGGTTGATTAAAGGAAACATTGTGAAATGTAAAACACAGTGTTGTGCATGTGAGATGGATTTGTACCATTTGTTGATGGGTTTTGATGAAGTAGCATGATTCATGGTGATGCTTATGTCTGTCAGTGGTGTGTTTTTGTGGTGACAACATGTTGCCACATGCTAGCTTAGGTGATGACTTTGCACTGCTAACTGTAGCTCACTTTACTGTGGTACACTCAATTGCTAAGGCACAGATGGTTGATTTACAGAAATACTGTGCAATTTTAAAAGCAGTGCAGTGGATGTGAGATGGATTTGTAATTGATGGATTTTGATTTGTACTTACGGTAATGTCTGTTAGCTGTGTATTGTGTTTGATGTTAGCCTTTTTAACTTTTCAGATAAGTACGGCTAACTTTTGTGTGATACACTCGATGGCTAATGTGCAAGTGGTTGAGTGAAACAAATATTAAATAGGCTATAAGATGTAGCACAATACATGTGATGTATTTTAAGCATTTATTGAAGGTTTTTGGTCAAAGTGGATTCTTGCTGATGCTAATGGGAAGCAGTGTTATTGAACACAGCTATATTTGACCTACATTTAGCGGGTGTTCAAGTGTAGTCTGACTGTCATGTGATGTGTTGATTGTTGTGATGCTGTGCAGTCCTACTGAGAGTGAAATTACAGAGTGTATGTGTGTGTTTGTCTGTGTTTTTGTTCATGTTATTTAGTCCAGTTGGGGTGTAGATTGATTTGTGTGATGTATTTAATTGTATTTAATATGGATGCTGTTGTGTTATTGAGCATAGTTTTAAATGAAAGGTCTGTGTAGCTGTGTGGCTGTAGCTTAGAGATTTGAAATGTCGTGTCAGCCATTTTACTTTCAGTAAGAACATTTAATATGGATGCTGTTGAGTTAGTTGAGCATATTGTGTAAATGAAAAGTCTGTGTAGCTGTGTGGCTGTAGCTTAGAGATTTGAAATGTCGTGTCAGCCATTTTACTTTCAGTAAGAACATTTAATATGGATGCTGTTGAGTTAGTTGAGCATATTGTGTAAATGAAAAGTCTGTGTAGCTGTGTGGCTGTAGCTTAGAGATTTGAAATGTCGTGTCAGCCATTTTACTTTCAGTAAGAACATTTAATATGGATGCTGTTGTGTTAGTTGAGCATATTGTGTAAATGAAAAGTCTGTGTAGCTGTGTAGCTGTAGCTTAGATTTGTAATGTAGTGTCAGCCATTTTACTTTCAATATTTAATAAGGATGCTGTTGTGTTAGATATTGTTTATGGAAGATCTCTTAAAATGGATGACTGTGTTGGCAATGGACTTTAAACATTTATTGATGGTTTTGGCGCTGTGTTTATGCTAATGTCAGGTAGCTCTTAGCTTTGTTTGATGTCAGCCTTGAGTGAATTAGCTTTTTGGGTAACTATAGCTAACTTTTGTTAAACCCAACGCCTAATGCACAAGTGGTTGATTAAACGAAATACTGTGGAAATTTAAAGGTAGTACAATATGGATTTTTAACATTTCTTGGTAGATTTTTGATGAAGTAGCATAATTTATGCTGATGCTAATGTCTGTTAGTGGTGTGTTTTGACATCATGCAGCCTTATGTGCTAGCTTAGGTGATGATTGCTAGCTGCAGGTAACTTTTCTGTGGTAAACTCGATTGCTAAGGACCAGATGCTTGATTTACAGAAATACTGTGAAATTGTAAAGGCAGTGCAGTGGATGTGTGATGGATTTTTAATATGGATTTTGATTTATTTTGGCTAATGCAGATTGATTTGTGTAATTTATTGAATTGCATTTAATATGGATGCCTTTGTGTTAGTTGTGCAGATTGTTAAAATGAAAGGTCTGTGTGGCTGTAGCTTAGAGATTTGTGATGTAGTGTCAGCCATTTTACTTTCAGTAAGAACATAATATGGATGCTGTTATGTTAGATGAGCATATTGTCTAAATAGAAGATCGCAAAGAAAGAAATACTGTGATTATATTTATAAAGGCAGTGCAGTGGATGTGAGATGGATTTCTAATAATTATTGATGGATTTTAATTTGTACTTATGCTAGTGTCCGTTAGCTGTGTATTGTGTTTGATGTTAGCCTTTTTAGCTTTTCAGATAAGTACAGCTAACTTTTGTGTGATACACTCGATGGCTAATGTGCAAGTGGTTGAGTTAAACAAATATTAAATAGGCTATAAGATGTAGCACAATACATGTGATGTATTTTAAGCATTTATTGAAGGTTTTTGGTCAAAGTGGATTCTTGCTGATGCTAATGGGAAGCAGTTTTATTGAACACAGCTATATTTGACCTACATTTAGCGGGGTTTCAAGTGTAGTCTGACTGTCATGTGATGTGTTGATTGTTGTGATGCTGTACAGTCCTACTGAGAGTGAAATTACAGAGTGTATGTGTGTGTTTGTCTGTGTTTTTGTTCATGTTATTTAGTCCAGTTGGTGTGTAGATTGATTGTGTGATGTATTTAATTGTATTTAATATGGATGCTGTGTGTTAGTTGAGCATATTGTTTAAATGAAAGGTCTGTGTAGCTGTGTGGCTGTAGCTTAGAGATTTGAAATGTTGTGTCAGCCATTTTACTTTCAATATTAATATGGATAATGTTGTTAGATATTGTTTAAATGGAAAATCTGTTAAAATGGATGACTGTGTTGGCAATGGACTTTAAACATTTATTGATGGTTTTGGCGTTGTGTTTATGCTAATGTCAGCTAGCTCTTAGCTTTGTTTGATGTCACCCTTGAGTGAATTAGCTTTTTGGGTAACTATAGCTAACTTTTGTTAAAGTTAATGCCTAATGCACAAGTGGTTGATTAAACGAAATACTGTGGAATTTTAAAGGTAGTACAATATGTTGGATGGATTTTTAACATTTCTTGGTGGATTTTGATGAAGTAGCATAATTTATGCTGATGCTAATGTCTGTTAGTGGTGTGTTTTGACATCATGCAGCCTTATGTGCTAGCTTAGGTGATGACTGCTAGCTGCAGGTAACTTTTCTGTGGTAAACTCGATTGCTAAGGCACAGATGCTTGATTGAAAGGAATACTTTGAAATTTTAAAGGCAGTGCAGTGGTTGTGAGATGGATTTTTAATTGATGGATTTTGATTTGTACTTACGGTATGTCTGTTAGCTGTGTATTGTGTTTGATGTTAGCCTTTTTAGCTTTTCAGATAAGTACAGCTAACTTTTGTGTGATACACTCGATGGCTAATGTGCAAGTGGTTGAGTTAAACAAATATTAAATAGGCTATAAGATGTGTCGCACAATACATGATGTATTTTAAGCATTATTGAAGGTTTTGGTCAAAGTGGATTCTTGCTGATGCTAATGGGCTGCAGTGTTATTGAACACAGCTATATTTTGACCTACATTTAGCAGGTGTTCATCAACTGTAGTCTGACTGTAATGTGATGTGTTGATTGTTGTGATGCTGTACAGTCCTACTGAGAGTGAAATTACAGAGTGTATGTGTGTGTTTGTCTGTGTTTTTGTTCATGTTATTTAGTGTAGTTGGGGTGTAGATTGATTTGTGTGATGTATTTAATTGTATTTAATATGGATGCTGTTGTGTTAGTTGAGCATATAGTTTAAATGAAAGGTCTGTGTAGCTGTGTGGCTGTAGCTTAGAGATTTGAAATGTTGTGTCAGCCATTTTACTTTCAGTAAGAACATTTAATGTGGATGCTGTTGAGTTAGTTGAGCATATTGTGTAAATGAAAAGTCTGTGTAGCTGTGTGGCTGTAGCTTAGATTTGTAATGTTGTGTCAGCCATTTTACTTTCAGTAAGAACATTTAATGTGGATGCTGTTGAGTTAGTTGAGCATATTGTGTAAATGAAAAGTCTGTGTAGCTGTGTGGCTGTAGCTTAGAGATTTGAAATGTCGGGTCAGCCATTTTACTTTCAGTAAGAACATATATTTAATATGGATGCTGTTGTGTTAGTTGAGCATATAGTTTAAATGAAAGGTCTGTGTAGCTGTGTGGCTGTAGCTTAGAGATTTGAAATGTCGTGTCAGCCATTTTACTTTCAGTAAGAACATATTTAATATGGATGCTTTTGTGTTAGTTGAGGATATATTCTTTAAATGAAAGCTCTGTGTAGCTGTGCGTCAATAACTTAGAGATTTGTAATGTAGTGTCAGCCATTTTACTTTCAATATTTAATATGGATGCTGTTGAGTTAGATATTGTTTAAATGGAAGATCTCTTAAAATGGATGACTGTGTTGGCAATGGACTTTAAACATTTATTGATGGTTTTGATGCTGTGTTTATGCTAATGTCAGCTAGCTCTTAGCTTTGTTTGATGTCAGCCTTGAGTGAATTAGCTTTTTGGGTAACTATAGCTAACTTTTGTTAAACCCGACACCTAATGCACAAGTGGTTGATTAAACGAAATACTGTGGAATTTTAAAGGTAGTACAATATATGTTGGATGGATTTTTAACATTTCTTGGTGGATGTTGATGAGAGCATTCATGGTGATGCTTATGTCTGTCAGTGGTGTGTTTTTGTGGTGACAACATGTTGCCACATGCTAGCTTAGGTGATGACTTTGCACTGCTAACTGTAGGTCACTTTACTGTGGTATCCTCAATTGCTAAGGCACAGATGGTTGATTTACAGAAATACTGTGGAATTTTAAAGGCAGTGCAGTGGATGTGAGATGGATTTTTAATTGATGGATTTTGATTTGTACTTACGGTAATGTCTGTTAGCTGTGTTGTTTTGATGTTAGCCTTTTTAGCTTTCAGATAAGTACGGCTAACTTTTGTGTGATACCCTCGATGGCTAATGTGCAAGTGGTTGAGTGAAACAAATATTAAATAGGCTATAAGATGTGTAACACAATACATGTGATGTATTTTAAGCATTTATTGAAGGTTTTTGGTCAAAGTGGATTCTTGCTGATGCTAATGGGCTGCAGTGTTATTCAACACAGCTATATTTGACCCTATATTTGTTGTGATGCTGTACAGTCCTACTGAGAGTGAAATTACAGAGTGTATGTGTGTGTTTGTCTGCGTTTCTGTTCATGTTATTTAGTCCAGTTGGGGTGTAGATTGATTTGTGTGATATATTTAATTGTATTTAATATGGATGCTGTTGTGTTAGTTGAGCATATAGTTTAAATGAAAGGTCTGTGTAGCTGTGTGGCTGTAGCTTAGAGATTTGAAATGTCGTGTCAGCCATTTTACTTTCAGTAAGAACATTTAATATGGATGCTGTTGTGTTATTTGAGCCTATATTGTTTAAATGAAAGCTCTGTGTAGGTGTGTGTCTATAACTTAGAGATTTGTAATGTAGTGTCAGCCATTTTACTTTCAATATTTAATATGGATGCTGTTGTGTTAATGAGCATATTGTTTAAATGGAAGATCTTAAAATGGATGACTGTGTCGGCCATGTTACCTTGTTAGACATTTAAGAAATAGATGAAAAAATTTTTACAGCAGCAGTTTATCCAGTATATGTAGATAGAAATACTGCTCATTTAAATTTTATAGGCATGTAATGACATTATTGTCTCGAACACCTATTTAATTGAACAGATTTTCTACATCACACTTATTGTTAAATAAAGCCATGTGTTTTCTTTAATCTACAGATTGCCTTCTCACTTGACCGTGTGATCTGCTACCCTCCTGCTTTGAGAGCTGCGACTTACCTGCGATCTGCACTACATCTGTGATCCTCTGATCCAGAACTTGTACACCACACACAAAGATACATTCATTCAATTGTAAACACACATAACCAACTGATTAACACATTTCTGATTCCGGACATACACGCACACACATATTAAAACACACGCACACGCACACACACACACACACACACACACACACACACACTTACACTTTATTATTTTAGTAGGTGTCGGTTTCCTGCTTCCAAGGTAAGTTGAGCTATGTATGTATTTGAAGACTGAGGCCAGAGTAGTGTGGCTTTTGAGTGTGATTCGCATACAGTCAGAGTGATTTGTATGATTTCTTTGTGAATGTTGAATTAATTTGTTTTGGTTGTGTATGTTTTTAGATGCCCCGTGCCAAGTCCCACCGGCGTGCCCAGGCCATGAAGAGGAGGATGGCGACGGCGCAGACTTGGACCCCCCTGCCACCTGTCCCCGAGTTTCGTGCTCGTATGTATCACATAGTTTTGGTTTTTTTTACATGTTTCAATGGTACAATTAATATGTAATTTAAAGATGTGTAAAACATGTGTTGACATTGTTGAATTTTGATTTGCTTGAACAGGGCGCGGTACTGGTTACCGCCATCGTGTGCGGAGATGGCCAACTTCGGAGCTGACCCAGCGCAGCTTCAAGTTGGTCACTCCAGCTCAGCATCCGGAGAAGCAGGTACGATTTCTGTCTTATTCATAAAGACAGTGATGGTTGCATGGCGTCACACCTGGTGTCTGTGTTCTAAAGTAATGTCTCTGTTGTGGCAGCACGTGTTCGTCGTTGGAGACTCCCACCTGCGCGGGATCGTGGACGGGTACGTGGCCATCCCGGAGGGCTGTCTGTCTTTTGGTTTTCTGTCTGTTCCAGGTGCAGATGCCAGGGAGCTGAGGACGGAGGTGCTGCATGCTGCTGTTCCGTGGACCCCGGATGTCGTGTGTGTGCTCGCCCCGAGCAACAACCTCACTGCCAGCCGGACCATCAGTGAGGCGGCGTTGGACTTCGGTGCGCTCCTGACCACCGTCTGCAGCCGCTGGCCCAAGGTGTGTTTTTATGTATTTATTTTTTCCTTTTTTTGTTTTTGCAGTCACTGTTATCAGTATGCATTTGGTAGTTGTGAACAGACTGTTGTGTTTTATGCTTGTTTAAGGGAGTTAATGAAGAAATGGTTGTTTCTAGGTCTTTGTGTTGGACTTCCCTCCCCGTCTGACCATGGACCTTGGCTTCCAAGAGCAGCTGCGTCAGGAATACCACCGTGTCGCAGCACGCATGGGTACGTTACAATCAGATATAACTGATGTAATGTATAATTCCAAAGAATTTATACAAGTGTAAATATTAGAAGCATTGATTATGTTTCTGCCATGTGTGTCAGGTCTCCCCTACGTGTCTGTGACGGCGCACTTCCCAGTCCATCGGTTGGAGCTGTGGTGCCATGATGGCGTAAGTACAGGATACTTTGTTGGTGTGATACAAGATGTGGTGGCGTTTCATGTTTTTGGAGTGACATGTTGGTTGTGTTAAACTGTCTTTCAGGTGCACCTCAGCGACTCCGATGGCATGCCCACCCTGGTGCAGCTGCTGTGGAACGGCGCCTTCCTCCAGCTGGCACCCCTCCCCCGCGCCCCCGGTGTCTCCCCGGAGATCGCCGGGTGGCCGGGTGTCCCCCACACTGGTCGTGACGGGGCACGCCCCTGTGCCGCGTCACAGTGACCCCGGCGAGTGGGAGGTGGTTGGACGGCAGGGTGGACGGCAGGCAAGTAATGTGTTGCTTCAAGACAATTTGTGGCTTAAAGCTGTGCAAAGTTTTTTTGTTCAAAAAATGAAATCGAGCTAACTCTGTTTTGTTTTTGTTTGTTTTGTTTTGTAAGGCTGGAACATCTCCGGTGGGACAGTCTGTCATCCCGTCCAACCCTGTGTGGTTCAGCAGTGGCATGTTGGACGCCATGGAGAAGGTTTCCCCTTCTTCTGGCTCTGGCTGCCCTGCTGATCCGCCAGCCGGGCAGGTAAGCTGTTTACACATTGCGTCACTACTGTAGAGGTCAAAACAGGACGACAGTTTTTAAAGAGTTTTTTTTTGTTTTCCTTCCTACAGACCTTCCGTGTGAAGCGTCAGCCGAGAGGTGTTGCCACAACGCGCAGAGGACGAAAGCGGCAGGTTGGTGTTTATGTATTTTTTTTGTTTGTTCTTTTTTGGTAGGATGTTTGATGTGGAATTTTTTTTATATTTATTAAACACATGCCGCGATAAAGAGTGCTGCATTTTAATGGTTTTTGATTTTTATTCTGTCTTGATAGGCTCCGGCAACACCTGCGCCTGCCCCTGTGACCGAGTCTGCCTCCCAGCCCAGCCCAGCAGTCCAGGAGGTGTGTTTCATTTAAAATATAATGTCAGTCGTTGATGATTTCAGGAAGCAGTAACATGTCGTCTTTCGTTGTATTATTTAGTAAAAACCTCATATTTTGTTTTTGTGCCAGGTGCCGGTCACAGCCCAGCCGTCCGTGGAGGTCGAGGAGGAGGTTGCTGCAGCGTGCCTTGCCGTGCCGATGACGTCCGCCGTCCAGGAGGGAACCCGGACGTCGCAGAGGATCGGCAAAGATAAGGACGTTTTTGTTCCTTTTGTTAGTGTTCCTGATGTTAGTGCAGTTGTGTCAGAGTCAAACAGTCATGTTGTGGTAGCAGATGGTAGCAGAGGGTTCAGGCTGAGCAAGGTTGTAAGGGGGACGTTTCACCAGGGAGATGGGCGGTTTGTGTATCGAGGGCGGCAGTGTATGGCGATAGCTTTGGCCAGCTTAGCCAAACACACATTGTTGAGTGTGTTGTCGTGGGATAGGTTTGATGTTGATAGCGTGTTGGTTGTAGGTGATGAGTTGTACACTAGTTTGCGTGACCTGAACATTTTTAGCCACGAATCAAACCTACTGTCTGTTGGCGATCTGCCAAAGCACTTTGTGGTAGGGAACAGTTGTTTAGCTTTAGCCACGTGACACAGTGTTGGGTGAAGTAGGCGTGACTGAGGGTGAACACATCGAAAGTGGTGTGTTCATCAGTCTGAGGGATGGACTGGAGAGGATCTTCAGTCAGTATAGTACATGCATTATGACACTGTGTGGGAGTAGTTCTGTCATCATTTGTGAGAATGGACGGTTTGCTGTGGTGGACAGTCACTCGCGTTGTGACATGGGGTTAGTGCATAGTGACGGTAAAAGTGTGGTGTTGCAGTTTGACTGTCTGGATGATCTGTATGGATACATCTGTTGTCTGGCAGACAGTCTCAGTTCTAGGCAGAAGCTCTTTGAGCTGTGTGGCGTTCGTGTCAGTGAGGGTGCAAGCCCAGCGCTGTCTGGTGTTTCTGTGGAGAGCTGTGTTACTGAGATGAGCACTGCTCCAGTGGTGGAGTCTAGTGATGTTTCTGAGGCCAGGGTAACACACATTTCCTCAGGAAATTGTGTGCCTGAGTGTGGTAAGTCCAGCACTGTCTGGCATTTCTGTTGTGACTTTAGCCAGTCAGGTGAGCAGTGGTTCAGCGGCAGAGTCAACAGCTAGTGATGGTAGAAAGCGTAAAATTTCTTCTCGCACTAGTGTGTCGAAGAAATTAAAGACATTTGATGTTAGTGAGGTTAATGCAGATGTACAGTTTGTTAGTGCTGCGGCAAATGAGGAGCTTCTCTTCCAACCTCTTAGTGTAGATGTCTGTAAAGCTTTGTGTAGCAAGTTGAATGTAGACTTTGTGAAGGTCGGTGGTTCGGTGTCCACAGAGGTGGGGTTGTTAGGGGTCCCGTGTTTAAATGAGAGGATTGTGGCTGATGGTAACTGCTTCTTCAGAGCCATCTCTCAGGCTGTGAGTGGCTCACAGAAGCACCATCGCAAGATTAGGTTAGCTGTATGTAAGGAGTTAGAAAGGAATGCAGATAAGTATGCAAGTCTTCTGAGAAGTGAGTATTCATCTGTTCCAGAGTATCTTCAGCAGTCCAGGATGAGAAATGTGAACAGTTGGGCTACAGAGGTAGAAATCCAGGTCACAGCAGATTGGTTAGGAGTTAGTGTGTGTACTTTTTATGATGGACGTTGGTTGAAGTACAAGTGTAACACTACGTGTTTGTCAGCAGAGTGTATTTATGTAGAGAATATCATGGGACAGCATTTTGAGAACACTGTTTGTGTGCATAAGCCTGGACTGCAGATTTGTTATAGTTACTGTAAACTTAGTGATGTGTCAGGTTATAGCATTAGGTCTAGAGTGACAGATGTTGTGGATAGTGAGAAGTTAGCTGTTGGACGTAATGAATGTGTAGGGTCTGAAGGCGTAGGTCATAAACCAGTAAAGTCAAAGTATTTGAGGCAGATAAAAGGGACGCAGGAGAAAATCAGTCGGTTGCTTAGGGAGAGACGTAAAGTTAAGTTTATGAAGATGTATCAGGAGAACGTATTGTATAGAGAAAGTGTTAAAGCGAGGAAAGTTAGTAAATATACAGAGAACATCCAGCACAGGCAGAGGGTTAAAGCGATCAGTAAAGCTAAGAGTATAGCTAAATATAGAGAAAGCATCGAGCACAGGGAGAAAGTTAAAGCAATTAGTAAAGCTAAGAGTAAAGTGACGTATAGAGAAAGCATTGAGCACAGGGAGAAAGTTAAAGCCCAGAGTGTTAGTAAATATGGACAAGACACCCAGCACAGACAGAGGGTTAAAATGATGAGTGTTAGTAAGTATAGACATGACACCCAGCACAGACAGAGAGTTAAAAAGATGAGTGTTGGTAAATATAGACAAGACAGCCAGCACAGACAGAGGGTTAAAAAGATGAGTGTTAGTAAATATAGAGCAAGTGTTGAGCACAGAGAGAGGATTATGGATAGCGTCAGGTTGAGTAGGAAACAGAGGATGGAGAAGTCAGTCGACTTTGGTTTTGTTATGGAGCAGTTTTTGGAAAAGGTCAGAGATGGTCCAGATTTTGTGTGTTGTGTGTGTCATAGGTTGTTGTTTAGAAATCAGGTGCAGAGCTGTGTAAGGGAAGTGTATGGTACGAGTTTAGCTACAGCGGGTATTGCAGAACAGTGCATTAGTGAGAAGTATTTGCATAGATGTAATGATCAGTGTGTTGTGCCTTGTCAGTTGGTGTTGTAGAGGTCAGCTGTGGATTTGTCATACGTGTCATCGTAAGATTAGTGCAGGTCAGATGCCAGCTGAATGTTGGAGTAATGATTTGGATGTTGATCCTGTTCCACCAGAACTGGGATGTCTTAATAGTATAGAGCAGCATTTGATAGCGTTGCATATTCCTTTTATGAAAATGTTGGCATTGCCTAAAGGGGGGCAAAATGGAGTGCATGGTCCAGTGACCTGTGCGCCAACATTATGCAAACTAGTAATGTGTTGCCGCGTTCGAGTATGGAAGGGTCTTTGGTGCAGGTGAAGTTAAAGCGTAAGTTGACGTATAAGGGACATTACGAGTACCAGTTTGTGGATCCGTTGCATGTAAGACAGGCGCTGCAGTATTTAAAGAGGACCAATGTTTATTATAGAGACATAGAGTTTAATGAGGAGTGGATTAATGAGTTTAGTAGGCAGGAAGATGGGGAGAGGGAAGACGCTGGATCAGCTAGTGAGGATGAAGCTGGCAGAGGAAGTGAGGAAGCTGGTACAGGAAGTGAGGTTGTTGGTCAGGTTGTAGAACAGGCAGAGGTTGATGATTTAGCAGAATCAGCAGACATAGTACAAGACGAAATGTTACATGACAGACAGCAGCACTGCATGTTTCAGGACACTTGTCTTATGCCTGTTGATATTGGTCAGGAAGCATTAGATCAGTATTTTGATGATATCGTGAATATTGCGCCTGCAGAGGGAAATAGTCCAGTTAGGATGCTTTCTGACCAGAGTAATGAAGCAAAGTGTTTCCCCGTGTTGTTTCCTGTGGGTCAGAAGACCTTCCATGACAGTCGGCGTTATCAGTTGAGTTTGTCGCGTTATTTCAACAATAGGATTATGCACTGTGATGGTCGTTTTGCACGTAATGTAGAGTACATATTTTATGCTCAGTACATGTCAGAGGTTGATCAGGTGATGTCCAGTGTTTCTGTAGCGTTGCGTAAAGGTAAGGGAGGTCAGAGGTCTCAAAGGATTAGTCAGAGTATGCTGACAGATGAGGAGTCTCTGAAGCAGTTGTTGCAGTTTGATGATGGATTTAGATTTTTAAAGCCTCTCCGTGGGACGCCAGCGTACTGGATGTCGGTGCAGAAGGACGTCTTGGCGTGTGTGCGTCAGTTAGGGATTCCGACGTGGTTTTGCTCGTTTTCGTCTGCAGATCTGCGCTGGCAGAATCTCCTGACCAGCATCCTGAAGCAGGAAGGCAGAACGCAGACGGTAGAGGATTTGGAGTGGGCAGACAGGTGTCAGTTTGCGCGGTAACCCAGTTACAGCAGCGAGGATGTTTGATTACAGATGGCATTGTTTTCTGAACGAGGTTCTCATGTCTCCTGCTCAACCAATTGGCAAAATCGTAGATTATTTTTATAGAGTCGAGTTTCAGCAGCGCGGTTCTCCTCATGTTCACTGTCTGTTTTGGATCGAGGGTGCTCCCCAAATTGATAAGAATACAGACGAGGAGGTCGTAGAGTTTATCGATAAGTACGTATCGTGTGAGTTACCCTCAGATGATGACGCATTATTGGACATTGTGTCATCAGTGCAAACACATTCCAAACGACATTCAAAGTCATGCAGGAAAAAGAAGACTGTATGTCGTTTCAATTTCCCAAAACCTGTGTCTGAGCGTACATTTATTTGTAAAATAGAAGAAAAAAAATGCACATGTGACAAGAAGGAGGCAGAGAAGACAGGGGAGGATCCCCAGTCAGAAGACAAACCAGTCTGTAGGTGTTTTGACAGGACTAACAAGATGAAAGTAGAGATTGCGAAGTCTATATTGGAATCCGTGAAGAAAGCAGTGGAAAGTGAGTCGTTTGGTAGTGTAGAGGAGTTATTTATGAGTGTGGGCATTAATCAGGAGATTTTTGAAATGGCATATCGGATAATGCAAAAGAAGACCAAGGTAGTTTATAAGAGAGGGGTAAATGAAGTTTGGGGTCAATCAGTATAGCAAGCAGTTGTTGAAGTGTTGGAACGCTAATATTGACGTGAGCTTTGTTACTGATGCGTATGCAGTTGTTGTGTATATATAATATCGTATATTACAAAAGCAGAGAGAGAAATTGGTCTGTTATTGAGTAATGCCCAAAAAGAAGCCAAGAACCAAGGGAATGTCTCAGCTAAAGATGCGTTGAAGAAGTTGGGTAGTGTGTATTTGCACAATAGGGACGTTAGTGCTCAGGAGGCAGTGTATAGGTTAACAAACTTGCATTTGAAGGAGTGCTCTAGGAAGGTTGTGTTTGTGCCGACAGGGAATAATATAGTGAAGATGAGTTTACCGCTTAGTGTTTTGAGGCAGAGAGCATCTGCACACGATCTTAGCACAGACGATATGTGGATGACGAGCTTCGTGGATAGATATAGGAACAGGCCCGACGGTGATGTGTTTGAAAATATGTGTATGGCGACATTTGCGTCGGAGTATCGTGTTCTTTCCAAAAACGAAAAGTCTCCGGACATGATTCGATTGAAAAATGATTTGGGCTTCATTTTGAAGAGAACACGTACTGACTTTGCGGTTGTTCGGTACATGCGCGTTAGTTTGGAAAAACATCCAGAGTTGCATTATCAGACTTTGCTGCAGTTGTTCCTTCCATATAGAACTGACTCAGACCTCAAACCTGAAGGCTTTGAGCTGTTTGAACAGTTCCATGAGGATGGAAGTGTGACATTTAGTGACGGGTCGGTACATGCTGTTAAGGACGTGGTGAAGGATAATAGAGCAGTGTTTGAGGTAGATAATCCAGATTTAGAGCGTGCGCAGGAGTTTGCAGAGCAGCATGGTGTAGATGAGGAGGATGCTTGGGGGGAGCTGTGTCCTGAACAGGAAGTTGAACGCCTTGAGTGTTTAGAGGAGAGAAGGCAGCAGCAGGGCTCTGAGATAGCAGAGGAGCAGTTACAAGAACGTCTGGAGAATGTGCCAGATTTGGTTGTTGGTAGTAGACAGGTGGCGCAGTTGGAGAGGAAGAGGAATGTGTTGTGTAGAAGTGAGGGCTTAGCTTTAGTTAGGTCTCTGAATAGACACAGATGGCTGTGTTTTATAAGGTCAGACAGTGGTGTTTGCAGAAGGTGATGGGTAAAAACCCAGAACCTCTGCATGTGTTTGTGACAGGTGGTGCAGGGACGGGGAAAAGTCATTTAATTAGGGCTATTCAGTATGAGGCAGGGAGGTTGTTGTCCACACTTTGTGATCAACCAGACAATATTTGTGTTTTGTTAACCGCACCTACAGGCATAGCTGCATACAATTTAAATGCAGCAACAATTCATCACACATTCAGTATTGGCACACATGCCAGTTTGCCTTACATCCCTTTGGGTGAGGACAAACTGAACTCTTTGAGAGCCAAATTTAGTCACCTCCAAATTGTAATCATAGATGAAATCAGTATGGTTGATCACAATCTGTTGGCATATGTTCATGGTAGGTTAAGGCAGGTGAAGCAGACGGGCGACTTTTCCCCATTTGGTAATGTCAGTGTGATAGCTGTTGGAGACTTCTATCAGTTGCCTCCCGTTAAAGGGAAGGCTCTGTATAGCTGTCCGCTTGGTGTGGACCTGTGGAGTGGTTTTAGTGTAGTGGAGTTGACAACCATAGTTAGGCAGAAGGATAGTGTGTTTGCAGCGTTGCTGAACAGGTTGAGAGTGCGTTCAAAGGCCACCCCCATGTTAGCTAGTGATGTTAAAATATTAAAGGCTTGCGAGACAGGGGAAGAGAGCTCTGCTTTGCATATTTTTCCAACAAATGCGCAAGTAAGTGAGCATAATTTTATGCAGTTGATTAACATGTGTCCGGATTATGTTGAAATTGAAGCCAAAGATTTTAAACATAACAGGAAAACAGGTAAATTGGAATGTACAGCAGGGCATCATACTAATGCGGACACATGTTTACCGGACAGGTTGTGTTTGGCAAGGAACGCGCGTGTTATGTTATGCAAGAACGTAGATGTTGAGGACGGTCTGGTCAATGGCGCATGTGGCACGGTAACTCATATCGATTTTGGTAATGATCAGAGGTTTCCTAAAACAGTTTATGTCAATTTGATGACGAGAAAATTGGCTCACAGAGGAGGAAAACACGTGCACATGCGGCAGTAGAATGCAGGAATTCTACTGCTATTGATCCCGAGGAGGACAGGGCAACTAAAGCAGGTGGTCTGCGATTCAGTTTCCGCTTAGGCTAGCGTGGGCGTGTACAGTGCATAAAGTGCAGGGATTAACGGTAGATGAGGCTGTAGTGTCTTTGAAGAAGGTGTTTGCACCTGGGCAGGCGTATGTAGCTTTGAGTCGTTTAGGGCTTTGTCTGGACTGATCATCAGGGATTTTAAAGAGAAGGCCATTTACTGCAAGGATGCCATAAAGGAGGCCTTAGACAGCATGCCCCCATTTTTAATTGAGCAGCCTAAACCTTCATTAAGTGCACAAAGTTTCTCTGTGTATTTAATGAACGTTCAAAATTTAAGTCGCCATCTGGCAGATTTGGTGTCTTGCACACAGCATTTACAGCCTAACTGATTGCTGTCACAGAAACGTGGCTCACTGCGCAGTCCTCGTCAGACAGTGTCCAAATTGATGGATATGCTTTCCACAGTCGTCCGCGAGGTTTGTTACAGCAGCAGTAACCCCAAATTGTTAGAGCTCCAGGATCTAGAACATGGTGGAGTTGGTTTGTACAGTAGGCAATTGGACTGTAGCATCCTGCAGGCACCCGATTTGAATCTGGAGTGTTTGGTGTGCCTGTGTACCAAATTTAACATTGTGATGGCAGTAATTTATCGTCCACCATGTTATCCAAAGTCTTTATTTAAACAAAATCTGGGGAAATTACTTGATTGGCTGAATCCAATTAGTGACACAATTGTAGCGATGGGAGATTTTAATGAGAATGTTTTGAAAGAATCATCAATTTGTAAATTCATGGGTCAAAAAGGATTTCATCAGCATGTAACACAGGAGACAACAGAAAAGGGGACATTAATTGATCATGTTTATGTTAAAACAGCACAGTATGAAGTAGAATGTGGAGTGATGCCCACGTACTTCAGTGATCATGAAGGTATTCTGTGTAGTTTTAGTGTGAGAGATGATCAGGGTGAGGTAGAGGACTTGGAGAGGTTTTTTGAGGACTTTGAGGATGTAGAGGTCGATGCATAGTGTTTAGATGTGGATTAGATCAGCTTGGTTTGTGTAGTCTGCGATGTAGCTTCATGTGAGTCATACAAAGTCCCAGTGCAAATGTAGGTAGTGGTGGTGTTATTGTTGTCATTGTGTTTATATGTAGAGTTTAAAGAGGAAACTGACTTGTAGTTTGTTGTGTTGAAATTGTGTAGCTTTGCAGTCAGGTGAATTTGTGTTAGTGTAAAGTCTGTCCCACTCCATTGTGTTAAGATTGTGTATTGTAGGGAGAATTGAGAGTATTGTGTGGAAATGTTTTTAGTATGTTGATATGGTTATTGTGTAGAGATTTTAGGTGAAACCAATCATGTATTGCAGGTGGAATGAGTCGAATGTTAGCTGTTGTGAATAGTGTTAGTTAATTAATATAATCATGTTTCACAGCTGTTAGTGATTGATGTGTTGGTCTCTGTCTGCCACATGTTGGTTGTTTGTCTCTGTTACGACTGTGAATGTATGTATTTATGCATGTTAGAGTTTGTGGTTCTGTCACTCCTGATGTGTTCATATGCAACTGTTTCAGTTATGAAAATATCAAAAGGTTAATTTGACTCAAACAAATATATATGTGTAGAAAATAGACAGGCTTGATGTTGCATGCTTTCTGTAGCCCTCTAGTGTTCAAAATTGTGATCAATAACTTAGAAAAGATGCAACAGTTTAATTATGATGTTACATATGAACACAAGAGGAAATGATTGTATTTAATAAGTGAACAGTTACTATTATGATTGTTGTTGTTGTTGACAGACAGGCAGTAGATGAAGTACAGAACAGCTAATAAATAGTGATATGTATGACATAATGAGACAGAGAGAGAAATACAGAGAGAGAGACTGAGAGGTGCAGGAGAAACGGGAATGACAGCAGCGTAAAACAACATTAATCATGTGGCGGGAGCACGGTAGCAACAGTAGCTTTTCATACAGGAAGTGCAGTCAGTAGTTGAGATAAGAAATGCTCATGTTTGTGTACATGATCATACAGCAACTCTGACCGTAGAGCAAATCTGTTCTGGCACGACAAGGCACAGACTCTCCATTCTGCATGTCTTAGCTGCCGAACAGGACACTTGTAAACAAAAAATGATGCTGCTGCTGCTGCTGCTGCTGTTGTTGTTGTTGTTGTTGTTGTAGTTGTTTCCACGAATTCTCCTCCCCCTTGTGTCCCTCCAATCTTATGTTTTCTCTCTCCCTGTCACTTTCAAACTTTATATAGCTCATTGACACTGCTTAAATGAATTCAATAGTTGGTTGGTGACATTTACTTTTTAACAGTAATCTTTCTTCTCTCTGAGGTGGTTGAAAATGCTGCTGTGATAGAGCGTCCCAACCTCTGCAGTCCCCAAGTGATATTGATGAGCAAGTGGAATTTTGGGTAAAATGTTTGTTTTTTGTGTGTGTGTGCATGATGTACTGTAGTCTATGTGAGGGGCATGATAAAAGTTCAAAAAGTAATCCCATGTCAATTGTTGTTGGAGAGCATGGACAGGAAGAGAATGTAGGACTGTTAATTGATCATTTTTTCTACATGAACCATAAAGTGAAACAATGAGATATGTAAATGAATGTCTTGACATGTTTTGTTGCCATATTTGCAATGTTGGGAATAGAATGAATTTATGTGTTTTACTATAAATTGTGTTTCACTATATAAGTTTTAGATGTGTGAACAATGAGAATACTGAGATGATTTCAGCTGATCTGAATGTGTTTGCTTTGCAGAAGTGGAGTACAGGAGAGGAAGAGACATGAAGTCTGAGGAGCACATACTGCAATGCTTAGATACTTTGTTTCATATATGGTAAAAAGAATAGCAAGTGATGTACAGCATGTGTTGGGAGTTGTGTTGTTCTCTTGTCTTTCAAAACAGGATCCACGCCCCCACCGTCAGCGGGAAGGAGTCAGATCAACACGATGCAGGGGCGTGGTGTGGTGAAGGAGGAAGTGGAACCGCCAATGAGAAGAGGACAACGCCTTGCGTGCACAATGACACTCTGTTACGCTCAAATATACTGGGTCAGGGAAAGGATAGGAAGTCAGACTTCATGAACTGACACACCTTTGTTGTTTGGTAGGGATGTGAAGTTGAGACCCAGAGCTCTGTAATATTATTCCTTTACTGCTTAATAAACTACATTAACTGAGAACAAATATCTTCTCCTATTGCTTTATTGAAGAACACGCAGGACTGAGCTCACACATAGAACACTGAGTAGGATGAGCCTTGAGTCCATCAGCAACCATTGTATTAACTTAAATGTAACTGTGATATGTTGGCTGTGGAAACAAAATGTCATCTCCAAAGTATCCACATTCAAATGAGATGCACTGTAATGATAAACTATATAATGTTAGCTACAAAATGGCGTCTTTCATACTGTTAAGAATTGAAGTGTACTATAAAAGACAAAGGTCTGTGGTAGCTGTATTCCTGGTTTGTTGTGTAATACATTATGTTTGTATATGAATATATAGATACATCATATAAATTGTAACAATTTTTAAGGATAAACACAAATCCAACATTAACACAAATAAAACTAACACAAATAAAATAATAATAATAATAAACATTCCAAAAACAATAGTGTGGCGAGGACTACTCCCTCCATTAAACAGTTTAGAGGCATTAGTAGTGTTTTGGCTGTGGCATGGTTCATAATGGGCCTTCAAAATAAAAGGGGGTCCTCGCCTTCAGCGAGGACTGCTCTCTGAGCAGTCCTCTGCCTCTAGGCTCGGTCCCTAATTACAAACGAGAGTAAATTATAAAAACAAGTCGATAATTAAGTTTGAATGCAGTAGTCCATTAATTTAACATTTAACCACACTTTATTGAAATCGTAGTATACAGGTGAAAAAGTGGTCGAGTGTTTTTGAAAAAAAATGTCATTTTCATGTAGGTGCAATGTCACAGGGGAAAACACGTGGAGGCAGCTTAAAATGAAATAGAAACATCATTCAAACAGGTAAGGCATGTTTTACAGGGCCATGATTGATTTCTCTAGTTTTATTCATATTTGATTTATTAAAGTAGCTTAAATAACATATCATTCACTGGCTATTTCATTGTGTCCTGTAGGCCACTATTAATTTAACCCTAAAAAATACTATTTCAAGTTGTATGACCTTGGAGTGTCAGCTTTGTGAGCAGTCCTCTGCCTCTAGGCTTAGTCCCTAATAATAAATGCACCAAAAACAATAGGTTCCTCGCCTTTGGCGAGGACTCCTCACGGAGGAGTCCTCTGCCTCCAGGCTCGGTCCCTAATAAAGAAAAGTTTTCTCATTTACAGTATGCTTTTATCTCTCACCACTTTGAAGCCACAGCCTTTTGAAATGTAGGAATGAATATTTTTCTCAAATAACTCTGGCAACTAAAGGGTTAAAATGGAGATTCTGTCGCTGTCATGTCATCAGGTCAGTTTTAGAATCTCACACACGTCATGTTTCTGTGAGTTTGTGACAGTGGTTGCCATGATCACTAAGTAGGTGCAGCTAGGGTCAGAGTGAGAGAGTGGTTTGATCTGTCTACCACATGCCTACAGGCCACAGCGGCCATTTTAGTGCAGCTAGGTGGCGCTAGAGAGCCCATTTTGGCACTTTAGGGGTTAATAATGTGTATTTGCTGTTTGAAATGAAGATTGTGCTGCTGTAATCTGTCCTGTAAAGATTGTGAGACAGAGACAGACACATAGACAGACATACAGACACATAGACATACAGACACAGAGACAGACACACAGACAGAGACAGACAGACAGACAGACACACAGGCACAGACACAGAGACAGACAGAGACAGAGACAGACAGACAGACAGACACAGACACAGACAGAGAGCTGCTGCTCTGTGTCTGTGTCTGTGTCTGTGTGAGCAGTCGTTGTCATGGCGATTAAGACTTGCCTGCACTTGCGCCACACAGACAGATGATGAGAGAGATCAGCTCAGGCTGTTTAACATGGGTTTTGACTCCTCGAACAAATTGCTCTCACGACCAAACCGTTGGTCCAAAAAGGAAAATAAAGTGATGATGAGAACCAGCAACTTGTCGTGAACGTACGTGGCATTTTTTTATGTTTCTGGAGTCCAAAATGTGGTCAGGGGAGCGAGTTTAAAATGTGTTGCACCTCAGCTGTTTCCAGAAATTTCTCCTCTGAGTTTACATGGGGAGTGAATGAGAAAAAAATCGGCGCTCCCTTCGCTTTGGAGCCGTTCGGCAAAAATGTGTACATGTGTCAGACTCCATGACAACATTTCTGTGACCAGGACAAATTTTCCTACGTTTTGTGATAGAAATTGTGTCTGGAAAGTGAAAATTGTGGCCATGGCAGCGAGTTAAAGACAAAAGTTGTAGACGATTTTTAGAGCTCTCTCCACTCTAGCGCGGAACATTCCGCGCAATAGACACCCATTATAAACGCACAATTTCTCCACTTTTGCTCATGGTACTCTGAGAGGCAGCAATGAAAAACGATACAAGATTGGGAAAAGATGAAAACATGAGTGAATACACGAGACCTGTGGCAACATTTGAGAGTTTGAATGGAGTCTGTAGGTCAACGTATGGAGACGCTGTAAAGGCTAGAAAAAGCCCAAAGATTGGTCTCTTTCTCCCCCCTGCTGCCATTCATTTCCTATGGAACAGCTTTCGACGGCCGTCAGGACGTTTTTCTGACATCTCACCTTCAGGAGCCCACGAAATCCAAACGAAGGGAGGAATGGAAAAGTTACGAATAACTTTTGATTAGAAGGAGTTGATCTGGCATCCCTGCAAATTTGAAGCCGGTGGGATAAACGCTGTATGAGAAGATGTTTTTTTAAGGAAAGGCAGTTTTATGCAGTTTTAAGGCAAAATCTTACTTAGAAAGGTCAATTACATCACTTCCTGTTGGGTTTAGGTCAGGGGTGTCAGCGCGTGATTTTTAGGTCTTGATGAGACGAACACGACAGTTTTGGTTTGATGTTTCTACGACGTTCCTACAGGCCATAGCGGCCATTTTAGTGTGCCTAGGGGGCGCTAGAGAGCTCATTTTGGCACTTTAGGGGTTAATTTCATGATTTTATAAAATTTTTCACCGGTTCTGATGTGCGTGCCAATTTTGGTGAGTTTTTGAGCATGTTTAGGGGGTCAAATTCCAGTTCAAAGAGGCGGCGGGAGAAAGAAAGAATAATAATAATAAACATTACAAAAACAATAGTGTCCTCGCCTTCGGCGAGGACTAGTCATCCTCCAATGAAGACTTTAGAGGCATTAGAGTCCTCGCCTTCGAGGACTCCTCCCTTAGTAGTGTTTTGGCTGTGGCATGGTTCGTATTTGGCGTTCAAAATACAAGAGGGTCCTCGCCTTCGGCGAGGACTGCTCCCTGAGCAGTCCTCTGCCTCTAGGCTCGGTCCCTAATAAACCTTCCAAAAACAATAGTGTCCTCGCCTTCGGCGAGGACTAGTCATCCTCAAGCAGTTTAGAGGCATTAGAGTCCTCGCCTTTGGCGAGGACTCCTCCCTTAGTAGTGTTTTGGCTGTGGCATGGTTCGTATTTGGCGTTCAAAATACAAGAGGGTCCTCGCCTTCGGCGAGGACTGCTCTCTGAGCAGTCCTCTGCCTCTAGGCTCGGTCCCTAATAAACTTTACAAAAACAATAGTGTCCTCGCCTTCGGCGAGGACTACTGGCTCCAATCAACATTTTAGATGCATTAGGGTCCTCGCCTTCGGCGAGGACTCCTCCCTTAGTAGTGTTATGGCTGTGGCATGGTTCGTAATGGGCGTTCAAAATACAAGAGGGTCCTCGCCTTTGGCGAGGACTGCTCTCTGAGCAGTCCTCTGCCTCTAGGCTCGGTCCCTAATAATAATAAACCTTCCAAAAAATAGTGTCCTCGCCTTCGGCGAGGACTAGTCATCCTCAAGCAGTTTAGAGGCATTAGAGTCCTCGCCTTCGGCGAGGACTCCTCCCTTAGTAGTGTTTGGCTGTGGCATGGTTCGTATTTGGCGTTCAAAATACAAGAGGGTCCTCGCCTTCGGCGAGGACTGCTCTCTGAGCAGTCCTCTGCCTCTAGGCTCGTCCCTAATAAACCTTCCAAAAACAATAGTGTCCTCGCCTTCGGCGAGGACTAGTCATCCTCAAGCAGTTTAGAGGCATTAGAGTCCTCGCCTTCGGCGAGGACTCCTCCCTTAGTAGTGTTTTGGCTGTGGCATGGTTCGTATTTGGCGTTCAAAATACAAGAGGGTCCTCGCCTTCGGCGAGGACTGCTCTCTGAGCAGTCCTCTGCCTCTAGGCTCGGTCCCTAATTAAAGCTGCAAGCAGCGTTTGGCGGGACCTCGCCCGTTTCGGCCTCCAGCGAACGATTTACAAATATCGCACACATTGCCACAAACATCAGAAAATTCTCACAGAGCTGATCGTTTTGATGTTTGAATGCTTTCTGTAGCTGTAGAAGTGACATCACAATATGCAAATTAGTGAATTTTCTCCCATCAGATTCCTCTTCCTTCATTTTGAGGATGAGATGACAAAAACAACACACCTACAGGCCGCAGCGGCCATTTTAGTGTACCTTGGTGGCGCTAGAGAGCCCATTTTGGCACATTAGGGTTATTTTCATGATTTTCTGAAATTGTTGACCGGTTCTGATATATGTGCCAATTTTGGTGAGTTTTTGAGCATGTTAGGGGTCAATAGGAACTCCTCGCGGAGGAGTCCTCTGTCTCCAGGCTTGGTCCCTAATAAATTCTCTCATTTACAGTTTCCCTTTATCTCTCCCACTTTCAAGCCACAGCCTTTTGAAATGTAGAAATGAATATTTTCCTCAAATAACTCTGGCAACTAAAGGGTTAAAATGGAGATTCTGTCGCTGTCATGTCATCAGGTCAGTTTTGGAATCACACACACGTCATGTTTCTGTGAGTTTGTGACAGTGGTTGCCATGATCACTAAGTAGGTGCAGCTAGGGTCAGAGTGAGAGAGTGGTTTGATCTGTCTACCACATGCCTACAGGCCACAGCGGCCATTTTAGTGCAGCTAGGTGGCGCTAGAGAGCCCATTTTGGCAGTTAGGGGTTAATAATGTGTATTTGCTGTTTGAAATGAAGATTGTGCTGCTGTAATCTGTCCTGTAAAGATTGTGAGACAGAGACAGACACATAGACAGACATACAGACACAGACACAGAGACAGACAGAGACAGACAGACAGACAGACAGACACAGAGACAGAGACAGAGAGCTGCTGCTCTGTGTCTGTGTCTGTGTCTGTGTGAGCAGTCGTTGTCATGGCGATTCAGACTTGCCTGCACTTGCGCCACACAGCCAGATGATGAGAGAGGAGATCAGCTCAGGCTGTTTAACATGGGTTTTGAGAGTCCCCGAACAAATTGCTCTGACGACCAAACCGTTGTTCAAATCAAAAAAAACGCGATGGTGAGAACCAGCAACTTGTCGAGAACGTCCGTGGCATTTTTTATATTTCTGGAGTCCAAAATGTGGTCAGGGGAGCGAGTTTAAAATGTTTGCACCTTCGCTGTTTCCAGAAATTCCTCCTCTGAGTTTACATGGGAGTGAATGAGAAAAAATTCAGCACTCCCTTCGCTTTGGAGCCGTTCAGCAAAAATGTGCACGTGTGTCAGACTCCATGACAACATTTCTGTGACCAGGACAAATTTTCCTACGTTTTGTGATAAAAATTGTGTCTGTAAAGTGAAAATTGTGGCCATGGCAGCGAGTTAAAGACAAAAGTTTTAGACGATTTTTAGAGCTCTCTCCACTCTAGCGCGGAACATTCCGCGCAATAGACACCCATTATAAACGCACAATTTCTCCACTTTTGCTCATGGTACTCGGAGAGGCAGCGATGAAAAACGATAAAAGATTGGGAAAAGATGAAAACATGAATGAATTCAGGAGACCTGTGGCAACATTTGAGAGTTTGAATGGAGTCTGTAGGTTAAAGTATGGAGACGCTGTAAAGGCTAGAAAAAGCCCAAAGATTGGTCTCTTTCCCCCCTGCTGCCATTCATTTCCTATGGGACAGCTTTCGACGGCCGTCTGGACATTTTTCTGACATCTGACCTTCAGGAGCCCACGAAATCCAAACGAAGGCAGGAATGGAAAAGTTACGAATAACTTTTGATTAGAAGGAGTTGATCTGGAATCCTGCAAGTTTGGAGCCGGTGGGACAAACGCTGTATGAGAAGATGTTTTTTTAAGGAAAGGCAGTTTAAGGCAAAATCTTATTTTGAAAGGGCAATTACATCACTTCCTGTTGGATTTAGGTCAGGGGTGTCAGCGCGTGATTTTTAGGTCTTGATGAGACGAACACGACAGTTTTCGTTTGATGTTTCTACGACGTTCCTACAGGCCGTAGCGGCCATTTTAGTGTGCCTAGGTGGCGCTAGAGAGCTCACTTTGGCACTTTAGGGGTTAATTTCATGATTTTATTAAATTTTTCACCGGTTCTGATGTGCGTGCCAATTTTGGTGAGTTTTTGAGCATGTTTAGGGGGTCAAATTCCAGTTCAAAGAGGCGGCGGGAGAAAGAAAGAAATAATAAACCTTACAAAAACAATAGTGTCCTCGCCTTCGGCGAGGACTAGTCATCCTCCAGCAGTTTAGAAGCACTAGGGTCCTCTTCGGCGAGGACTCCTCCCTTAGTAGTGTTATGGCTCTGGGCATGGTTCGTAATGGGCGTTCAAATACAAGAGGGTCCTCGCCTTGGCAGGACTGCTCTCTGAGCAGTCCTCTGCCTCTAGGCTCGGTCCCTAATAAATAATAATAATACCTTCCAAAAACAATAGTGTCCTCGCCTTCGGCGAGGACTACTTCCTCCAATCAACATTTTAGATGCATTAGAGTCCTCGCCTTCGGCGAGGACTCCTCCGTTAGTAGTGTTTTGGCTGTGGCATGGTTTGTAATGGGCGTTCAAAATACAAGAGGGTCCTCGCCTTCGGCGAGGACTGCTCTCTGAGCAGTCCTCTGCCTCTAGGCTCGGTCCCTAATAATAAACATTGCAAAAACAATAGTGTCCTCGCCCCGGCGAGGACTGGTCTGCCCCCAATGCACAGTTTAGATGCATTAGGGTCCTCGCCTTCGGCGAGACCCTCCCTTATTAGTGTTTTGGCTGTGGCATGGTTCGTATTTGGCGTTCAAAATACAAGAGGGTCCTCGCCTTCGGCGAGGACTGCTCTCTGAGCAGTCCTCTGCCTCTAGGCTCGGTCCCTAATAAAGCATTAAAAGTGTAACTTTTTTCAAACAGTGGTATTTGGATGAGACGCTGATTTAGTTGCAGTTATACAGCCGTCCAGTAGGGGACACTGTCGCGAAAAACAAAGGGTCTAGAACTGCGGGTCTGAATCTGCAGTCTCCGGGTCTGCAGAGACATACTATTGGGGATAATGACAAAAAGGATTGGATTGCTCAGTGGTCCAAAGTCCTCTTCTCAGATGAAAGTATAAAATCAAGGTACCAGAGTCTGGAGGAAGAGAGGAGAGGCACAGACTCTTAGTTGCCTGAGGTCCAGTGTAAAGTTTCCACAGTCAGTGGTCGTTTGGGGAGCCATGTCATCTGCTGGTGTTGCTCCACTGTGTTTTCACAGGTCCAGGGTCAGCGTCCAAATGAGCAATATCGCCATCAAGTGGGCTGGATTGTATATTGCTTCAGGGTCAAACGAACGATCAAGCGGACGTTTACACATGGGTGTGAGGCAGCTGAGAAAATAGTTCCAAAATCGAGATGAATAGTGAAAACATGGATGGAGACCACAGTTTGCTATGATTTATTTGTCAAAAGATTAATGAACACTGTTGACCACTCGGTGAGTTTCATGGCTTTGAAAACAAATGTTTAGGGTGGTTTTAGGACAGATATACACAAGGCAGCACTGTTAAGCCAGGCAGGGGGAAGCCAAATTCTCCAAAAATTAGCAATCATCACTATTTTTGTCTTAACCACTCTATTTCATCATAAACAAAACAGAGATGGGGCTCAAAGTACAAAATACTGGACTTCTCCTTTAACAAGTACAAGTACTGTAAACATTTAGTGAAGGTTCATATAAAAGAGCTTATAGATCAAGGGAATTGTATTGAGATGTGAATTTGTAATAATATTTTACAGAACACACACTGTTTGCTGGTGACAGGATGTAAGAGCTGGTGACAGGATGTAAGAGCTGGTGGGTGGCAGAGCCTGTTGCTGTATGGTTCCCATTAACCGGAAAAGCAAGGATGTGTAAGATTATTTTGGTGTTTTGATGGACCCCAGCAGTCCCTCTCTTCAGTGTCTGTAAGGCCACCATACTGTGTAAAGACTGTTCTGGTTTTTGGAAAAAGACACACTATTGGCCTCCCTGAGAGTTGGGCCTTGAAAAATTCCATGTCTGTTGACAAAACATGTCCTCCTCAGCCCCCCTCTGCCAGCCAGACTGCTTAAGCATCCCTGTTCAGAAACACTTTTTCACGTTACACATTTAATTTGTTTTCCAGGCCTCTTAACCACACAAGCAGAGCTGTGACACAATCCCAAATAAACATCACATCTGAGACAGAGGGGTGTATCTAGGACAAAAAGTCATCCTGTCTGTGGGGAACAAATCAAAACAGATTTTTTGCTGTGCAGCTGCAGTTCGCATTCCTAGCATCACATTCCCTCCAACAGATCAGAGCAGAGGGCTTTACACTGGGCAATCCCATCAGGTTCCTGCCACACACAGGAGGACTACAGTGTAGTAAAATGCACATTCAAGATTGGAAGTGCCCTATTTGCCATTTGAATGTAATTATTCAAAAGCAGCCATGAGAGCCCAACTCATTCTCATTGCCAGGTTGTCACATAATGACACTTTGTCATGCATCTCAGCCTCTCATAGCTATGCACAGGGCGCCCTTTAGTGTATCTATGTTATGCACAGCTGTAACACATGGCTGATGCTGCAGTTGCAGTTAGGTTTGTGAAATAGTTGCAGTTAGGTTTAGGAAACAGAACTACATGGTTACATGTTTTTTTTTAAAAAAAAAAAAAAAAACATCTTGCTTTGGGTTTGAAGTACATTTATTAAGTATCATAACATGACATAAAAATATCATGTGAGTGACGTCAGTGCTCGACGACAGTAAATTACGTAAATTATACACATTACATTCAAGAAACAGTGACTTTTTGGTTCACATAGATTCATAAGTTAAAGAATATTTTTGGTTTCACACAAGACACGAGCTGCGGTCTCCTGGGTGAGGGAATATCATGAGGGGAGTGACAAAGTCTTCGTATTTGACCACCTGGGAATGAGAATGAGCTGGAGTGACAGCCAATCTTTAACTGTGCATTAATGTATGCATGGTGCCCACCCCATGTATCTCGGTTGGTTATATGCTGTCGGGGGTTGTGGTAGGAACCAAATGCAGCACAGTCTCACAAATAACAGTGTCATGTGGGGGGTATCCAGGGAATGGAGAGCTGGCACGAAAGTAAGTGTTTCAGGTAAGTTGTTAACACACTTACAGCTGAGGAATAGGCGGGGCTTGTGGACGATGCGTAGGCAGTGTCGGTAACAGGCAGGCAGTAGAGCAGATAAAGGCAGAGAAAACAGGCAGTAGAGATGTCGTGGACAGGCGGAGGATTGATAAACCAACAGGACAGGAGGAGCCTGAGGCACTCGCACTACAGATATGTTTCACTCAGCAGGATGCTCAGCAGGTGGACAGGTGATCTCTCTGGAACAGGCTGGACATCCTAAAAGATTACCTCCATATGCAATAAGCACTTGAATAGTTGGTGAAGCATGTCATGACAACAGATAAGCTCAGCAACAGATGCAGCAGAATATTCTGAGGGGAATTCAGTTGAGATTTGTCACTGCTGCTGCTTTTTTCAATGTGATCTTAAGAAAAATATAGTGACTCCCTTGAGTGTTGTTATGGATAATCTTGTGTTTACTGTTGTCCCAGATCTGCCACCTAATAAATATTTGTTAATTTTCAAGGTACACACAAAGTATGCAAGCAGCTGTGTCTGTGGGTTAATATGTGTTGTTAAAAAGCCAGTAAATGACCCTGTCGCGGACTAAGCAGTCAAAGCACAAAAAAACAGATTTAGTTAAAAAAAGATGGATTTATTTTCCCAAAAGAAATAGCATTTACAAAACAAATAACTGAAAGTAATGAAATCAGAGTTATAGGGTCCTTAAAAGAGGTCAACAAAATATAACTCTACTGAAAAAAATGGCAAAGAAAAAACAAAGACTCGACATGAACTCAACTAATAGACCTAACAGAATGAGACACGGGGCAACATATATACTGGCTAATCAGACCAACTTTAACACATAGGGAGGAAACTATATAAACAACAACTAAAACTAATACAAAGAAACCCTAATCCCCGCCATGATGTCAGAGCTCATGGTCTGGTCCGTGGGAGAGCCTTCAGCATAAAGCCATGCTCCACCCTCAACCCCATCTTTTGTCTGTCTCCAACTGGGAAATACCACAGCAGCCAGGTAACAAAGAAAAGAGAAATTAATTAATACAAACAAATAGCAAAATGACAAAAATGTAAACTAAATTTGTGCGCTCCATGTAGAAAACAGTGTGTTGTCAAGGTGCTAATAAACCAATTTTAAACAAAACAAACTGTGTGTTGTATGTAATTTAAGTGACTGCAACTCACAGTAACTGAACATGTGGTAATGGTGTTTGTGAGTGTGTGAATGCTTCAAGCTTTTGTGTGGATGTGGGCACAGCCATCACCACCCCAAGAGGTAGAAGGAGTCTAGGGCCCACTTGATGGCTAGTGCCTCCTTCTTCATGGTTGAGTACTGGACCTCACTTGGGAACAGTTTATGGAAGATGAAAGCCACAGGATGTCGTTCCTGTGTAGGTCCCCGTAGAAGAACAGCCCCCAGACTCCTTTCCGAAGCATCAGTTTGAAGGATGAATTGTTTTTCAAAATCTGGACTGTGTAAGACTGGGCTCTTACTCAGTGACTGTTGGATGTCTCGAAAGGATGCCTCTGCCTCCTTTGTCCACTGGACCTGGTTGGAACATCTGGATCCTGTCAAATCAGTGAGGAGAGCTGCCCCGGCAGAGAAATGGGGGATAAAACAATGGTAAAATCCTGCCATATTAAGAAAATATCTGAGCTGCTTCCCTGTCTCAGGCAGTGTGCAGGACTCAATGGCTTGAATCTTATTTACTTGTGGCTTTATCACCCCATTTCCTATGACCGCCTCCGTCTCGGCCTCGGCGAAGACACACTTTTATGGATTGATGGTCAGTCCAGCTGAGTGGAGGCGATTCAACACCCTTTCCAGATGTACACAGCGTTCCTCCCAGGTGGTGCTATAAATTACAACGTCATAAAGATAGGCTGTAGCAAATTCTGACAGATCGCACAGTACCTGATCCATCAGCCTCTGGAAGGTTGCTGGGGCACCATGCGGTCCGAAGGGTAGGACTGTGAATTGGAACAATCCCCATGGTGTCCGGAAGGCTGTTAGCTCTCTGGAGCGTTGAGTGAGTGGTACCCGCCAATAACCTTTGCAGAAATCTAGGGTGGTTATGTACTTGGCCTTTACCAAGCGCTCAATCAGGTCATCATTCCGAATTGTAGGATATGAATCAAATCATGAGATTGCATTGAGATAACTGAAGTCGATGCAAAACGGTATGCTGCCATCCTTCTGTGGAACCAGGACAACTGGGTTGCACCACTCACCCAGCATAGGTCATCCTTTAGCATCGTCAGCAGACTTAAGTATCTCACAGAAGCACCTTCTTTTAACACAATGTCATGTTCAACCAGGTTTGTTCTTCCAGGATTTTCCTGGAATATTTCGGAGTTACATAAAGTTTTCACCTGGAGTTGCTTTTCTTTAGGGAGGCTGCTGAGATCCAGGTCCAGGGAAGCAGCTGCAGGTAAGTACTGCTCCTCCATCTCGTCTTCCTCTGGAACCCTCTTGATCAGCAACATCTCTGCTTTCTTATCAGATCTTTCTACCCACTCCACTGTGAGGGTCCTAAGGACAGAGGGATGTCATATGCTGTAAAGCCCTGTGAGGCAAATTGTGATGTGTGATGTTGGGTTTTATAAATAAAATTGAAAATTGAATTGAACTCCTTAAGTAGATTCACATGCAGCACCCCACTTGAGCAAAACTGACCTGGGGTTGACACTCTGTAGGTGGTTGGTCCCATTCTCTGCTGGATCTCAAAGGGCCCTTGCCATTTTGCCAGCAGCTTACTTTCATCACTGGGGAGGGGTATGAGCACCTTTTGGGCAGGTTTGAAGGACCTCTGCCAGGCTGACCAATCATACCAGGCCTTTGGATGCTGCTGGGCCTCCCCCACGTTGAATTGGGCGAGCTCACTCATCCTTTCCAGTCGGTCTTGCATCTGCACAACATAAAAGATGACGTTAACAGCCTACCTCCCTGCCTGATCTCCGTACCAAATCTCTCTCAGGAAAGAGAGAGGGCCCCTTACTTCATGACCAAAGATCAATTCAAAGGGAGAAACCAGTGTGGTTTTTAATGCGAGCAAAATTTCTGTGCTTTCCAAGATGGCCAGCCGAAGGAACAGAGTACCCCAGAGTCAACACAGTTTCTCTAGCTGCACAAGGAACCACCAGTTGTAGGTCTGATCCCTGATGACGATAAAGAATTCCACCTTTCAGTATGAAGGTCTCGGTGCAGCAGAAGACTGGGTCCACTACTTGTTCCTTATCCTTAGCTGTCTGCAAAAGAGGTACCAGTGTAGGGTCACTTTGTTGTATTTCAATAACATTGTTTGAGATTTGGAAACCCAGGTGCAATTCAGGCTCAGGGCTAGAAGGTGGAGTCACAACAGTATGATGGAATTTCTCTTGCCGTTTCTGTCAGTGTGACTTACGAGACTTCCTGGGTGCTGTCTCCAAGTCCGCTTCAAAGAAAGGAAGGGCACTGAGTGTCTGGGAGGTGCTTCCCCAATTTTGTAGCTTGGGCTCTTGTCACTGCCACTGTACATCTGTGGCTGGAATCCAATAGATAAAACAATACAGGCAGGTCTCAACTAAGCACGACAGGAAAAGGCAGATTATCAACAACACCAATGTTCAAGAGGTAAGTCTGCCTTCTACCTTGACGTATATATAAGGTATATATAAGGATAAGGTTTTTCGCCATCAAGTCGCCGATTTCTTTTAAGCATTTTAATTTGTGGGTTGGAAATTGTCAGCTGAAATGAGATGAAAATGGGTTTCATTGGAATAATTGTTATTGCTGACGTTATGTTTCCTGATAATGTCACCAATAGGAAGCCATTGAAGAGAACCCAGAATTGAGTCCTTTAGGACCCCACACACTAATTTGTGACTGTTAGAGTGGAAGTCTCCAAGCATGACATTGAAATTGCAATTAAGTCAGGACCACTGTAGTCAAAGAAAACTTTATTTTCATTTGTAGTGTGATATTTGGCAGTATGGCTCTGTTCTGGGACCTCTCTGTGCTTCCATATACACCTCTCTG
This sequence comes from Epinephelus cyanopodus, assembly GCA_026686955.1. Classification (NCBI taxonomy): domain Eukaryota; kingdom Metazoa; phylum Chordata; class Actinopteri; order Perciformes; family Serranidae; genus Epinephelus; species Epinephelus cyanopodus. The sequence goes on from CM048919.1 coordinate 1,749,937, forward strand.
TCTTTACTTTGTGCAGGTAGGATTCAAACCACTAGAGAACTGTGCCTAACAGATCAGCTACATTTCTTGGCCTTTGCTGCAGGATCCTGTGTCAAATGAAATACATAGTTATGATTGGTTGGAAAAGGGAAACAAAAAATGGTTTCTCACACTATAGTCTAGTGTTTGGTTGAGCCACTCATGCACCCTCCTCCCCATGTGGACTTTCTCGCTTTGTAGCAAGTGATCTTTTCTTACATTGTACTTACTATGCCCTTATTTGTCACTTCACTATAGAAAGATATTATTTGGAAATGAATAATTGTGTCATTCTTTTTGGGAGGCAAGTCACCATCTGCACTACAGGGCCCTATAGTAATGCTATGAAGTCCCTATGTTACTATGTACAGCCCTGTTATGGTGTTCCCGTTAAATCTCTGCTCAGGGTTCCAAGCACCTCCCCAACAAGTAATAATCTAACAGTGTTTGACAGCCAAGATATGTTTGTTACAACCGAAATCAAACAGCGAGGCAGAGTCTTTGTTCTGCATGAAGAGTCTGTCAAGAGTGATTTCTGAAACACAGACTAATTGAAATCCTTTAGAGCTTTCTCTGTAAGCGCACATTCTGTGGTAGTGATCCTGGTCTACAGTGCAGCCTTTTACCTCTTGAAGCCTGATTTCTCTGTCATATAATGTGTTTAAGTAAGAACTGTGTTTTTCCACACTACATAGCAATAACACATAATGTAGTTGTTCTTTCAGTTTGTCCCATCATTTCATGAAACAAGAATCGGGTTCCTTGTCATGACATACAGCCCACAGTCCAAAATGCTGAGCCTCTTGGCCCCCCATTGGCCCTGACAAACATGGTCTCTTGTGTGGGGTGGACTCAGCAACAGTTAAGTAGGACACAGCAAGAAACCACATGTGGACCATTACACAACCAGCTGCGGCACCATCTGAAAGTTATGGTGACCTGTGTGGAGGTGAAAATAAGATTTCTTTAGTATAGTTTGTTTAGTACAGAGAATATTCATTGGAAACAGTTCACAGTGAGGCCTATGGATTATCTAGTGTACCCTATTTTCTAATGCTTTAAAGGTGCTGTATGTACGAATGTGGCCAAAACGGTTACTGCACTCAAATGCAACATACTGCCGCGAGTTGTGTCCGCCCCCCCCTCCCCTACAGATTTGAGGTTGCTGCTCTGTGCTGAATTGCTGCCTTGTGCGCTGGCGTCCAGAAAAAATAGGGGTCCTGTGTATCCTTTGCGGAGGGCTCCAGAGTGCCGCAGCTGAGACCGGAAACCCACACATCGACTAGAACTGAATCCTATCGGCCCCACTGCCATGGCGGAGTGCAGACGCAACCAACATGCATCTGGTGGAAACTGGGGGTGATTTGTTTGCCCACGGGCGGCTGCTGTGGCAGGGCCGCGTCGCAGCGTCCTTGACCTTCGGTTTTTCAGCGGACCATTCGAGCAAGTCTGGCTTCTCTGCTGCTAACGTTGCTGCCAGGATATAGCGGAGGAGGAGCTGGCTGCAAATGCTATGTACCGGGACATTGCTAATGCTGCTTGCCGTGCTGGAAACGTTTGTTTCTCAAAAAAAAAAAATCAGCTGGGTCGATGACCCACCTGCACGTGGGCTACAATGTATGATTGAAAATGAATAACAGTTTAAAGTATTCAAAATATCCATCCCTGTCTAGCTATGATGCTAGTTAGCCAACTTTGGCTAAAGCATCTCCTATATATGTACATATATATATATATATGTGTGTGTGTGTGTGTGTACATATATATATATATATATATATATATATATATATATATATATATATATATATATATGAAAGCGGAGAAGAATTTGAAATCAGATGTCGAAGTGGCTACTCTTCTCTTCTTATATACATTACTCTTCTCTTCTTATATACATATATAAGAAGAGAAGAATATATATATATATATATATATATATATATATATATATATATATATATATATATATATTCAGTCCATAGGGACAGTTCACCTCCTGGGCACTGCCGAGGAGCAAGGCACCGAACCCCCCAAGGGTTCTCTCCGGCTTTCTCCCACAGTCCAAAGACATGCAGTTTGGGGACTAGGTTAATTGATAACTCTAAATTGTCCGTAGATGTGAATGTGAGCGTGAATGGTTGTTTGTCTTGTTTGTGGTGGCTGGAGAGGTGCCAGTTCACCTCCTGGGCACTGCCGAGGTGCCCTTGAGCAAGGCACCGAACCCCCCAACCGCTCAGGGCGCCTCACCAAGGGCAGCCCCCTCACTCAATCTCTCCACTTTGTGCACGTAAAGGTCATGTTTGTGCATGTGTGTGTCTTACTAACTTGTGTGTAATTCACAAGCAAGAATGAAAACACTAAATTTCCCCTCAAGGGGATTAATAAAGTAAATAAATTTAAACTTAAAAACTTAACTGGGGAAAAAAATGGTAGAAACCTCAGGAAGAGCAACTGAGGAGGGATCCCTCTTCCAGGAAGGACAGACGTGCAATAGAGGTCATACAGAACAGAGCATAATAAATGTGCAGTAATCTATATGACAAAATGATACATAAAGAGAGACAGACAGAGAGAGAAATTGAGCCAGAGAGAGAAGCAAGACAGACAGTAATGATGATAATATAGTAATATTATAATAATTGTAATTGTAATAACAGTAATTGGTAGCATATGTTGTAAGTATATCTAGTATATCATAGCATATGTAGGTGACAATAATAATCATGTGTATAATAATAGTAGAAGTATGACTAATTAAAGCTGCAAGCAGCATTGTTCAGGACCTCAGACTCTCGCTGAGTCGAGATGTCAATAAAACAATGTCAATAGAACGCAAGGTCATTTTTGGCGATGAACCCATGACTTGGGAGTAGAACTTTGATGGCTTCTGAAAACCAAAGTACTGATGACATCAATCAATCACTCAATCAATCAATTTTATTTAAAAATCCCAATATCACTTATCACATTGCCTCGCAGGGCTTTACAGCATTCAACATCCCTCTGTCCTTAGGACCCACACAGCAGATAAGGAAAAACTCCCTTTCACAGGGGAAAAAAATGGTAGAAACCTCAGGAAGAGCAACTGAGGAGGGATCCCTCTTCCAGGAAGACGGACATACAATAGATGACGTACAGAACAGATCAACATAATACATTAATGGTAATCTGTATGGCACAATGAGACAGAAAGAGAGAGAGATGCGGGACAGACGATAATGTTAATAGCTTACAACAACATTAATGAAAGTAGTTATTATAGTATTATAAGTATAATTCTGGCTACTGTGGTACAATATGTTGAAAGTATATATTAATATCTGATAGTATACATATGTGACAATAATGACAGTAGAAGTATGACCAATAATAACAGCAGCAGCAGGAGGCATTTGGCAGGACCACAGCAGCAGCACAACCACACACGTCACACTATGCAGGCACCACTGTGATATAAGTTAACCTGCGGGACAAAGAATAAGGATGGGTACCGAACCCCAGTACTGAACGAGCCCCAGGACTGCATTCTTCAAGACCACAGTATTGAAAAGCTCTGACCTTAATGGTTCTGCTATCGGTACTGGAGCAGTCATATTTATTTCACCAACTCTGTCAATTATCCATCATGTATCATAATTTCCACTATTCTCCCTGAAGACGAGAGATCTGTGTCGCTCACCTTGGCTGCCTGCTGTGGAGAGCAGGGGGGCGGGCCTGTTGTTCCAGTGAAACACACACACACACACACACACACACACACACACACACACACACACACAACAGCGCATACACCAACTCAAACTTGTAGCCTATCTTTGGATAGATAATGATGGCGGAGAGAGCCAAACTGTCAAAGCTGTGGCTTTACATTGCAAGAGTTGATGCAGACACAGTGTGTTGTCACAAGTGTGACAAATGCTTTGCGTCTATGGGTGGCAACACTAGTAATTTGTCAAAACACCTTGCGAAAGGGGGTCATGTGATGCAGCGAAGCTATTAAGACGCTGGTCCGGGGGCTCTCCGAATAAATCCATTTTAAAATTATTTCAAACACCCAAACCCACTTATAACTTGGTCGTACAACTGCAGTATGGACTTGAGATCCAGGAACAAGTTTCTTAGCCAAGAAAAAGCGAGTGAACGGAGCCTGACGGCTACAGAAAAAACTACCGAGAGTGACTAACATGGAAATGGAGGAAACTAGCATGATGGCGGCGATGGCACAGGAATACCTGAGCGGCGGAGATGTACCCATTCTCCTCCAGGAGATAAGACATGGCAATGAGGCTCTCTCTAAAAAGATCGACTCCAAAACGGCAGAATTAAATCAGTCCATGTCTGGACTGAAAACCATGCTAGAAAAGCTGAGCTCTCGTGTTGCTGAAACAGAGGAGCATCTTGGCATAGCGGAGGACCAGCTGGTGGAGCTTGACTCTAGCGTTATCAAGCTGAGAAAGGAGAACCAGTTCCTAATGGATAAAGTCGACCAGCTCGAGAACTACAGCCGATGCAATAATATACGTGTCATTAATTTGCGAGAAGGCTGTGAAGGTAATGATCATGTCAACTTTTTTGTCAACTAGATACCAGCCACCCTAGGACCGGGACACTTTACGGAGCCACTGATAATCGAGCAAGCACACCGCACCCTAGCACCCCGTCCACCTGCTGACCAGAGGCCGAGACCCATTCTCATTCGGCTGCTCAAATATCAGGACCGGGAGAGAATCCTTCGCATTGCATCACAGCGATCCAGGGAAATGGGTCCTATCACCTACGAAGACAAGCCGGTGATGTTTTTCCCGACCTGAGCGCCACTTTAGTGAAGCGGAGGAAGGAATACGATCAAGTGAAAAAGGAATTTCTATCCAGGGAGATCCCGTTTGCTTTGCTTCATCCTGCAACACTGAGGGTCACGCTCCCCGATGGGAAGAGGAGACTCTTCAATCACCAAAGGAAGCGGTGGCGTTCCTGCATGAATCCTCAGGGGCATGACAGATCGGATGCAAACCGAATGTGGCGAGCGGGACAGGGTCTGATGCAATATATGAGTTTTTAGTCAGATTATACACTAACTATATGGTTGCCAACAACGCCACCTGGGGAATTTCGCCCCAGGAAGTAGTTTCACACCAAGTTCACCTTTGAGGCACACAAGTTCGTTTTACTCAAAAGGCGAGAAGACACGTTTCCATTCAAACAAACAGATTCTTTATTTTAACAATCAATTTATAACACTGAAACAACACCACTCACACAGGAACAAATTAACGGGGGAAACTAAATTAAGACTGAGGCTTACCGGGGTGCGTGGGCTACTGACTGATGCGGAGAATCCCCAACCAAAAATATAAACACCCAGGCACACGTGACAGTCACACACCGCACACACTCAGTGAGGAGACCCAAAACCCAGGGAAGCACAGCACACGAAAAGGGGGGGGAACCCCGCCACCAGGTCACCACCACCACCACCACCGGACCTCAGCAACTAAAGAGGGAAACAAAAGGAAATTAGTGGGGTCGCAACAAAATTCAATGAACAGAAATATCCAAAACCTGTATACAAATCAGAAACTAAATACAAATTACCAACCACAAATGAAAGAAATAAAGACAAATACTGAAAGAATAACCCTCTGCCCGAACAAAATATCAAAACCAGAGAAATTAGAAAACAAATTAAGCAAACAGGCAGAGGAACTGAATAAAGTAACTGATGAACAAAAAGAGATAAACAAATGTGGAGAGGATCTAACCCCACGATGCAATCACTACATTAAAATAAGTGCATTAAATGCCAATTAAAACCTTAGTGCAGAAGCAAAAGCAGGAAAAGCAGAGCTGCAAACAAAGCAGCGGACAAAGCAGAAGAAACCGGAAACAAAGCAGCAGCGGTCCCCCGTAGCTGGTGGCTATGTGTCGCTTTAAACCTGCTGCACCCGACCAGCTGATGCCGACGTCACTCGCACACTACTGGGCAGCTGACGTCGCTCACACACTGTTAGGCAGCTGGGATCGGTTAGCCGGGTCGGCTGGGTATGACACACACACCAGAGTAGAGGGAGAGAATCGCACAGCTACCGGCATTCACCGCAGCAGGCCATCTAGGTGACACACACACACAGGAGTCTCTGAAAGCCCCAAGTCAGCCGCTCTGTCCAAGCACAAAGGTCCGACCCGGAAGTGACGTCACCGTCAGGAGCAGCAAGAGAGAGCCGGCACGGAGGGATCGACCCCTTTTATAGGAGGGTGCGCCTCTGGTGGTTGGCTGTGGTGTTGTTAATTAAGCAGGCTCACCCACAGGTCTAGACTGCCACACGAACAATTGGCCACAGTTTGTAAGAGTTACCACACCAGTTTAATACTGTCATCAGTCCTGATATATTCAAGACACTGTGGCTACTGTAAGTTATGACAGTAATGTTTACATTTACAGGCATTTGATTGAGGCAGATTTCAGACTAAGACGACCAAGTTAATGTTATTGCAATTTTAGTTTTTTTTTTAAATGGGTGTATTTAGCATTTGTTTTTATCTTTATTTTTTCCACTTAAAATAGATAATTATAAATATAAGTCCATCATTTTGGATAGAGCCCCAGATGGGCAGGACAGTGACATGTTTAGTTTGATAGCTGCGCAGTGCACATACCAGTTTGATAGGGTCGATGGTGCTGAATCTTCATTGTTCAAGAGTAGGCACTCGGGTAGGAGGTGGGTCAATCAATCAATCAATAAATCAATTTTATTTATAAAGCTCAATATATTACAAATACAATTTGCCTCACAGGGCTTTACAGCATACGACATCCCTCTGTCCTTTAGACCCTCACAGCGGATAAGGAAAAACTCCCCAAAAAAAACCCTTTACCGGGAAAAAAAACATGGTAGAAACCTCAGGAAGAGCAACTGAGGAGGACTTCCAGGACGGACAGACGTGCAATACATGTCGTACAGAGCAGATCAGCATAACAAATTAACAGTAATCTGTATGAAACAATGAGAGAGAGAGAGAGAGAGAGAGAGAGAGAGAGAGAGAGAGAGAGAGAGAGATGCAGGACATCCTCGATAATGACAGTAGTACAGTAGTAACATTCATGAAAGTAATAATATTGTCGTTATAGTTCTGGCTACTGTGGTACAATATGTTGAAAGTGTATATTAGTATCTGGCAGTATACATGTATGATAATAAGCATATGTGTATAATAACAGTAGAAGTATGACTAATGACTAATGATGGCAGCAGCAGCAGCAGCAGCCAGAGGCATCTGGCAGGACCACGGCAGCAGCACAACCACACACGTCACACTATACAGGCACCGCTGCGATATGAGTTAACTTGAGAGACAGTGGAGCACAAAGGCTCCGGAGAAGAAGCCGAGTTAGTGACATCCAGAATGACCGAGTTAACAAGATGCAGTAATAGGATACGAGAGAGAGAGAGAGAAGGTGCCCGGTGCATTATAGGTGGTCCTCCAGCAGACTAGGCCTAATACAGCCTAACTAGGGGCTGGTACAGGGCAAGCCTGAGCCTGCCCTAACTATAAGCTTTATCAAAGAGAAAAGTCTTAAGTCTAATCTTAAATGTGGAGACGGTGTCTGCCTCCCGGACCGTAACAGGAAGATGATTCCACAGGAGAGGAGCCTGATTGCTGAAGGCTCTGGCTCCTGATCTACTTTTGGAGACTTTAGGGACTACGAGTAACCCTGCGTTCTCAGAGCGCAGAGTTCTGGTGGGATAATATGGCACTATGAGCTGTGCTTCAATTTTTACTACTTGGTTGTATGAGACACATTTATCTCATGGAGAGGGCATTATTTTTGTAAAAAATATTTAAAAGGGTTAAATGGACCAGTCAAACGCAAGAGAGTCCTAACACATTTGAAAAAACTGCAGATAGACATTGCATTTATACAAGGGATTGGGTAGGACATGTAATATCATCATCCTTTAATTCCAAAGCCAGGGCAGTGGCTGTTTTAATAAATAAGAACACCCCTGTGACAACTGGAGAAACCATTCTGGACACATTGGGGAGATACGTTTTAGTGAATTGTCAAATTTACTCAGAGCCCTTGACAAATAATCTCTTATACCAAAGATACCAAAAAGAAATATATGGCAGAAATAGAAGAATTGGAAAAAGACATTTTGAATTTGGAAAAGGAGTTTCAACAATCAAAGTCTAAAGAAGTACAGCAGATGTTAGTAAATAAAAAGCTCAAATATAATACATTACATACTTACAAAATTGAAAAAAATATTCTGAGAACCAAACAAAGGTATTACGAATTGGGAGAGAAAGCACACAAAATATTATCTTGGAAACTAAGAAAAGAAGAATGCTCTAGAAAAATTAATTCAATTCAAACTGAAACAGGCTCTGTATCATATAATCCAACAGAAATTAATGATACATTCAAACAGTTTTACACACATTTATATACATCAGAACCACCAGAAAACCTTAGTAAGATAGATGATTTTTTGACCATGGTTAAATTGCTCAAACCTGGCCAAGAAGACCAAAATAGTCTTGATTTGCCAAAATAGCCTTGATTTGCCAAAGAGAAATTGAAAAGGCTCTGGGCTCATTACAGGCAAATAAGTCAGCAGGAGAGGATGGGTTTCCTCCTGATTTTTACAGGGAATTTAAGAATTTACTTCTCTCGCTTCTCATGGACGTCATTAATTTAGCCTCTAAGACTCAAACTCTCCCTGAATCATTTTCCACTGCCATAATTACTGTGATTCACAAAAAGAATAGAGATCCATTAGTGTTCTTCATATCGGCCAATTTCATTGCTAAATACTACACAAAGACTACAAATTGATTTCTAAGGCCATGGCTAACGGACTTGGCCAATACTTGCCACAATTAATAAATCCAGACCAGACTGGCTTTATTTCAAAACGCTCTTTAATGTAGGCTCTTTAATATTATTCATTTAACAAAATTTGAAACAGAGCCCAGTATAACAGTGGCTTTAGACGTGGAGAAAGCCTTTGATAGGTTAGAGTGGCCGTATTTATTTAAAGTACTGGCCAAGTTTGGATTTCGCCCACTATTTATTAATTGGGTAAAATCTCTCTATCACAAAGCACGGGCGAAAATCAGCACCAATGGGCAGGTTTCATCTATGTTTCCCTTAGGTAGATCAAACCGACAGGGATGCCCTTTGCCTCCAGGACTTTTTGTCTAGGCAATTGAGCTGAAGTAATCAGACAGGATCCTGATATAAAGGGCTTCCAGGTGGGTCATATAGTTCATAAAATTAATCTCCTGGTGGATGACGTTATCTTATATTTTAAAGATCCTGACAATTCCCTTCCCAAATTACAAACTATATTAAATACTTATAATATTTCAGGTTACAAGGTGAATTGGGAAAAGAGATGAAATTATTCCATTGACAAACTTTAATCACTCCAAACCCCAGAGTACTAATTAATTCAAATGGCCTTCTAACGGTATAAAATATCTTGGAATAATTGTAGACAACTGAGAGCTAACTTGGGTCCCGAAATGATCTTGCTTGTCATTAATGATGTTGAGAGATTGATTTGTGAGGGGAATGCATGTAAATTCATTTCCAAAATGTACTGTCTATTGATAAATGAGAGCCCAAAACTCGCTCGGTCTGCACACATCTAGAATGCATAGAAACTGAAGGCTGCTTCACCGTGTTTGGTTTTGATCCTTGGAACACTTAGTAAACCTGTTCCAGGTGATCTGAGGGGTCTGGATGCTTCATAACGTACAAGTAAATCAGATGTGTATTTAGGCCCAAGACCATTTAGTGCTTTATAGACAAGTAACAAGATTTTAAAGTCTATCTTTTGACACACAGGAAGCCAGTGCAGTGACTTAAGCACTGGTGTAATGTGCTCCACTCTCTTGGTGTTGGTGAAGACTCTGGCAGCAGCGTTCTGGACGAGCTGCAGTTGTCTGACTGATTTTTTACTCAGGCCTGTGAAGACACCATTACAATAGTCCAGCCTGCTGAAAATGAAAGCATGAAGTTTTTCTGTATCTGGTTTAGACAGAAATTCTTTTATTCTTGCTATGTTTTTAAGGTGATAGTAGACTGATTTAGTAATTAAGTAGTCTTAATGTGACTATTGGAATTTAGGTCTGAGTCCAGAACTACACCAAGATTTCTGGCTTGATTTGTAGGTTTTAGTGTCAAGGCGTCAAGGTGAGCACTGACTACTGATCTTTGTTCTTTGGGGCCAAAAACAACTATCTCAGTTTTGTCTGTGTTTAGTTGTAGAAAATTCTGGCCCATCCACGTATTGATTTCGTCAATGCACTTATTTAGCAGATGTAGGGGACTGTAGTCATCTGGTGACACTGTTATGTAAAGTTGTGTGTCATCTGCATAAGTATGGTAGGAGATGTTATGATATTCCATAATCTGAGCAAGAGGGAGCATATAGATGTTGAGCAGAAGAGGCCCAAGAATGGACCCTTGAGGAACTCCACATGTAATTTTTGTTTGCACAGATTCATAATTGCCAAGTGACACAAAGAAATCCCTGTCTTGTAAATAAGATTTAAACCAGTTTAGCACAGTGCCAGAAAGTCCCATAAACTTTTCTAGTCTGTCGAGCAGTATCTTATGGTCAACTGTGTCAAATGCAGCACTGAGGTCCAGTAATACCAGAACCGAAATCTTTGATGCATCACTGCTCAGATGAATGTCATTTAAAACCTTTACAAGTGCAGTCTTAGTGCTGTGATGTGCTTGAAATCCAGACTGAAAGGCATCAAAGGAATTGTTTTGTTCCAAGAAGGTGTTAAGTTGCTGAAAAACAACCTTTTTAATGATCTTTCCTAAAAATGGTAGGTTTGATATGGGCCTGTAGTCATTTATTACTGACTGAGCTGCCATTCCAAGCACATTAGGTGCTGGAGAGCACAGGACTTATAGTTTTGGTAGATTTGGTCTTTCCTCATTACCAGTGACACAGAGGGAAGTCTACACTTTGTCCACAGAACAGCTTGCACACCAGCATTTTCAGAACAAAACAGAACAGGCTTCAGTGAGAGTCCTTCTTGATGGGATATTTAAAAATAGGAAGTTTGTGCATTTAGTCAGTAGGTCCATCACTGGTCTCAGAGCTTTGAAATAACTGTGCCAATCACTGTTAAACTGATAATGACAGCTCAGCAAATGGAAAGAGTTGATTCAGGAAATGTCTGGACAGTTCAGAGTGTCACATTATGAACATACATCATAACAAATCTGCACATATAGACAGATGGGGTATGTATTTCCATCAATAAAAATGAATGAAATTAAGAAAGAAACTGATTTGGTGAAACAGTTTCTATGATTGTACAGGACCAACATTATTTTATCAGTAATGCTAACGCTAATGCTAATATCATCTTACCTTGTACATAGTCACATGGGGGGTCGGTGCCTTGCACAAGGGTACCTCAGTAGTGCCCAGGAGGTGAACTGACACCTCTCCAGCTACCAGTCCACACTCCATATTTGGCCCGGACGGGGACTTGAACAAGCGACCCTCTGATTCCCAACCCAAATCCCTATGGAGTGAGTTACTGCCGCTCAGGTGAAGACCCACTCAAGCCAGTACGAAAAAAGGGGGGTGAGGTTACACACATGTGCGCAAAACTAAAAATAAAGTGTAAGGAAACAACACTCAACCATGCAAAAGGAGAGGATGCTTGGGGAGCTAGGCTTAGACAGGCCTCAACCCTCAAAGCTCAGCCTAAAAGCAAAAACAAAAAAAAACACATTAAAATGAGCAGGTGGGCAATCACATACAATAAGTACATTAATAAATATATCCCTAGGCAAAACAGCAGTCAGCACTGCAAGAAAACAAAAGAAAAAGAAAATTACCCAAAACCCCTTGATGTATTGATGTTAATTAAAGGAGGTTGTCCAGAGTATGAAAGGAGTGTCATGAGTTTTACCTTGACAGTTATGAAAAAGGGTTAAATCAGCTCTCACTAATGGCAGGACTAGGCATTCACCTCTTTAAGAGAGTCATCGAACCCAGAGAGTGTGCTGGCCATCAAGGGAAAATTTGGCCTACAATATTAAAACATCAATACATTTTAGAGGCCACATGCAGGAAACCAAACCATATCAATCAAACAAACAAAGGACACAGCTTGAATGTAATTTCCAACATAACTCACCACAGGAATGAGGAGCAGTGACTTTGCAGCATGAGGATTTGCTGGGTGCATATATAGGTTACCATGAATGACCTACACCTGCCAAAACGTGTCGAAGGACTGTGTTTTTAAGGTTTATATGACCATGGCTTAAGAATGAAGGCATTTAAGGGCTTTGGGAGAGTGCTTTGGTTTTTTTTGTCTTTGTTTCTTTATCACTACATGAATCACATTCCAAAGAGCACCTCAAACATACCTCTTTTTGAGTCCATGATGCCCTCCTTTTCAAGACTTTTTTAATAAATACTTTGCAGAAAATTGCTGCTGTTGTGATTGATTTCCTCTGCCTTAGGAATGCAAAGATCCAGGGACAGGGCAGGGGTCGGCAGGAAGCCCTCTGCTGCCACCTGGCCCTGGTTTGTCCTTATGGATGAGGTTTTAGGACAGAGGCCTTCCATTGCCCCTCCTGTCCTAATTGCCTCCATTCCTGAGGACACACCAGGGCCAGGTGCTGCAGTGGGTGAGCAGCATGAGGAGGAGGATGAGGAGAGGCAGCCAGGGCTAGCGACAGGAGGGACAAGAAAGAGAAGAAGGGAAAGAGAGGATGAATTGTTGGAGCTTATGAGAGAAGACATGCAGTTGCAGAGGGAGGCCGAGGAGAGGATGGAAAGAGAGAGCCAGGAGAGAATGGACAGACTTTTTAATTTACTGGAGAGGATGGTTGAGAGGCAGTGATTTTTTTTTGTTTTTTTGCATCAAAAAAAACTGGCTGTGTTTACAATGTAGGACTGTTGGGGCGGATGTAAATTGAAACAGCTGTTAGTGGCCAGCGGCACTACTGCCACATAACAAAGTCCCACTCTTTGAGCATAATGCAGGATCATGTATAATGCAGCATCACGGGAGACGGAATCCTTGTCGCCAAGAAAGTGCAAAAGGTAATCAAAAAGGCAGCGTGACCCGCGAATGGCTAACAGCGGCGCAGTGATGCGAGGAGAGGGATGAGGCTGTTCGCGACTGGCCGCTAATAGCGGCTAACAGCCAACAGCGGCGCTGGCCTGTGATTGCATTACCATTCTCCCTCAGCAGCTCTCTCTACCTGGGAAAGGCTACCCCCATGTGGACCTTCGTTTTTTTTAAATTCGCCGGTCACGCTGCCTTTTCTATTCCCTTTGCGCTTTCTTGGCGACAAGGATTCCATCTCCCATGATGCTGCATATGCATGATCCTAAATTATGCTCAAAGAGTGGGACTTTATTTCAAATTTGCCAGGGTAGTAGCGAAGCACCTCTTGCTCCTCTCCTTTGGCTCCTCAGTCACGCAGTGCTGGCCTGGCCCTCAACAAAAACGCCTAAGGCGGTGCTGTATGTCCCTTGCTGGCGGGTGTATTCTCAAGATGGCGACACGTAATGGAACCCCACAGACAACTTACCCGCACAATGTACAAACAAATCTGAAATTCTCCTTTTACGAGAATAAGTCAGATTATTGGTGAAGGTAATAGTACACCAGTGATGACATATTTATGAATGCAGACATCAATTTTTGCCAATAAACAACTGAAAATGTTACACAATGTCCCTTTAAATTAAAGTCTAGTAATCATTATCTGTTCCATTTCTTATTTACAACTAGAGTAAACTTTTTAATTACTTTTCAGTGACACAATTTACACAATTTATTTTTTTCTCATAACTATTTACAAAGGTACAATCTGGGGGGGGAAGCATGTCTCCACTGTCCACCACATCATCAATGGGGTTTGCAGGGCTGGCTGACGCAATCAACGGCTGCCATGTCACTAAAGAATGTTTAAAAGAATGGCGAGAATAAAACACATTGCAAACAAATACTACTGTTCTAATGTCCTGACCTTTGCCATCATCTCCTGGTTTGGCAGCCTCTCACTAGGAGATAAAAAGAGGCTGGAACACATTGTTTGCCAAGTTGCCAGCAAAATCATTGGTGTTGCATTAACTGATCTGCCTACAATATTTAGCAGGAGGGTAAAATCTAAGGCTCAGGACATCATACAGTGTCCCAATCATCCTCTCCATGCCAAGTTTGAACTCAGATTGCCAAAGGCTAAATCAAACAGATTGAAAAATTCCTTCATAACACAAGCCATTACCCAACAATTTAAATTTTAAAAAAATGAACAGTTATGATGCACTCTGCACTCTACTCTCAGTTGTCCCCCAGGGTATTTGTATTCTTACCCTTCAGTGTCATGTCAAAACTTGTGTGAATGTGCTCTCTATGTTTTTATGTGATTGTTTCTACCTACCTGCAAAGCAGATTTTCCTTTGGGGACAATAAAGTTGAAAAGTTGAAGTTGAAGTTGTACTGCACAACTTTTTAAATATCCAACCATAAACTACTCCAACAAACAAAAATGTTTGCAAAACAGCATTAAAATTATTTTACTTACCCTCTAAAGGTAATCATGGTCAACAAGACCCTCCACAAGGGCAGACAGCTGGTCCTGCCACGGAGCACCACTGTCTGCCTCCAAACCATTCTCCCCCTCATCCTCAGGCATGTCGTCTTGCACTTCATCCTCTCCTCTCAGAACTAGATTGAGGGTATGGTTAAAATAGTGAGTGGGTTCATGTACACCCTGACTGAAGCCAATCGAGTCTAATAATGAGATAAATGCGGTAGCCAGGGAGTCATTACCAATGTCGACATGAATGTTAAAATCGCCTACAATAATAACTTTATCTGATTTTTAAGAACTAAACTGGATAAAAACTCTGAGAATTCAGAAACAAATTCAGATTACGGTATGGTCCTGCCAGATGCCTTGTGCTGCTGCTGTTATCAGCATACTGCTGTTATCTTCTACTGTTATTATACACATATGATTATTGTCACACATGTATACTATCAGATACTAATATATTATTATTAATTATAATATTATTACTTTCATTTTTTTGTTGTTGTAAGCTACTGTCATTACCGTCTGTCCTGCATCTCTCTCTCTCTCTCTCTCTCTCTCTGTCTCTCTCTCTGTCTTTCTTTCTGTCTCATTGTGTCATATGGATTACTGTTAATTTATTATGTTGATCTGTTCTGTATGACATCTATTGCATGTCTGTCCGTCCTGGAGGAGGGATCCCTCCTCAGTTGCTCTTCCTGAGGTTTCTACCGTTTTTTTTCCCCGGTAAAAGGGTTTTTTTGGGGAGTTTTTCCTTATCCGCTGTGAGGGTCCTAAGGACAGAGGGATGTCGTATGCTGTAAAGCCCTGTGAGGCAAATTGTGATTTGTGATATTGGGCTTTATAAATAAAATTGATTGATTGATTGATTGATTGATTGATTGATTGATTGAAATGACAGCAGGCCAAACTGAATTGAGGCAGACAGAATCACATAAACGAGTGCAAGGAAAAGAGGTCTGAAGAGCAAGCATATATAGCATAAATAGCAATGTGACAACCGACAATAGTTAATAAATTCTGCCCTAACAATTATTGTGGCAGTTGAGATTTATGATGACTGAGATAGGGTCACCAATGGCCAAAACAGCTTGAAAAAGGTCAGATGGCTAATTCTCAAACAGGCATAAAATATGGCAACTGGACTAACCTCGTGTGAGTAGAAGACGTTTCGCCTCTCATCCAAGAGGCGTCCTCAGTTCTAAAAGAGTCTGGTGGGGAGTACCAGATATTTATCTACCAGGAGGCTAGTGGCAAAACAAGGGTCATGTGACCTGAAACCAATAGACTCGTTAGGTGTTAATGTGAGTCGTTGGCCTTGATGGGCGGTCGTTACCCCTCCCCGCCCTCTTAGGAGGGTCGTTGGGGGTCACCTGACTGCAGGTGGGAACGATGGCTGCACTTCCTTGGGAGGGCTCTAAGGACAGCATTGTAGGTAGGAGACAAGTGGTGTCTGAGGCCCCCTCCTCTGTTTAAAGATGGCCGTTCTAGTTTGACATGAATGGCTTCTTTTACCCCTCTCAAACCATCTGTCCTCTCTGGCTAGAACGCGCACCTTGTGGTCATCAAAGGAGTGCCCCTGCTCCTTGAGGTGGAGGTGGACTGCTGAGTCCTGGCCTGTAGTAGTGGCCCTCCTGTGTTGCGCCATCCGTTTATGTAATGGCTGCTTAGTCTCTCCAATGTACAGGTCAGAGCATTCCTCATTGCACTGCACCGCGTACACCACATTGCTTTGTTTCTCCCTTGGAATTTTGTCCTTGGGATGGACCAGCTTCTGCCTCAGGGTGTTACTGGGCTTGAAGTGTACTGGGATTTGGTGGGTGTTAAAGATTCTCCTGAGTTTCTCTGAAACTCCTGCCACATAGGGATGACAATATTGTTCCTCTTCCTGTGGACCTCGTCTTTCTTGTCCTCCCTGGGCTTTTTCGCTGTTTTGATAAAAGCCCAGTTTGGATAGCCACAAGTTTGAAGAGCAGAGTGAATGTGTTTATGTTCCCTTCTTTTCCCATCTGCTTCAGATGGGATATTTTGTGCTCTATGTTTTAAAGTGCGGATCACCCCCAACTTGTGTTCCAGTGGGTGGTGTGAATCAAACAGGAGGTACTGATCTGTGTGGGTGGGTTTTCTGTAGACCCCAATGTTGAGTTCTTAATGAGTTGAGTTTTTAATGCTTTTGACATCACAAATGTGGCACGACTTGCAACTGAAAGTATTAAGATAAATATGGTGTATCTCCAGGTGTATTGCCCAATTAGACCTAATGGGTGTTTTATGATAAATGTCGTACCACTGTACTGGACGAGTGTCACAAAGTGGATTAGAGATTACATGAGCATCTTCAAGAGTATACTGAGCTAGGTGTAATTCCCCTGTAGGCAGTAGACGAATGATACTATGAATTACTGCTGTATGCGAATGGCACATCTATGGCGCAGTGGTGCCATCCGCATACGAGAGGGTGACCACTCACTGAGTTCAAAATTAGTTACCAGCTACTATGCATGCCCTTAAAGTGCATGAGTTTGGGAAATAGTCAGGCTGATTAGAGGCTGCCCTACAGACTATACATGACATGGACTGAGGCACGCTCCGGGTACTGAGTCATGGGTGACATTGTAGAATCTGTGTAGTGAATCTGTGATGGATATGTTTGTGAAAGATGGCTCAAAATACATTAAAGTGATTACGACTGGGAGCCATGATAACCAGAAACGAGTGGTGTGTCATAAACACTGAACTGCAGTCAGCGTGAAAACGTGGCAATTGTAAAACAGCGCAAGGGTTGAAAAAATGGCCTAGGCGGCCGCCAGGATGGTCCTGCCATCACAAGAACCCCTTCAATCATGGTATAGAATAGCGCAAGTGGTGGGATGATCGAGCCCCAGTCGTCATGACCACGATGTGCCTGCATCTGGTCCCACACCACTAGGACAGCTTCATCTGCAGGTCATGGACTGTCAAATTCTTGAGTTTGTTGCTTGACAATGAATTAAATATTCTGACTTGACCTTTTTATTACTGCATTTACGCACCATTTATGCCCTTTTAAATATATCAGTGGTAGGTGGGGGCATTTATTACGTTCCTGTTTGCATACGGTTTGGACACTAATGGGGGCTGTCTGATGTGAAGTATGTATAAGTTACTGTATGTAGTATTCCCTTTGTATTTGTTTATTTATTTGTTTTATTTATTTTTTACTTTTTCATGTTAGAATTTCTTTAATTATTGTTAACATGCTGGCCTATTCTTAGTGTGCATGTTAATTACCATTGTGGAGGGGGCCCAAGACATGCCAATGGCTGCTTCTGTGCATATGATACATGACAGGGCGGCAGGCAGATGGAGGTAGGATGACAAAGCAATAGAGGCTGTTAGACTTCATTCATTCATAACCGCTTCATCCTCCTGTGGGTTGCAGGGGGGCTGGAGCCTATCCCACCCTGGACAGGTCGCCAGACTATTGCAGGGCTGACACATAGAGATAGACATCCACATAGAGATAGACATCCATTCACGCTCACATTCACACCTACGGACAATTTAGAGTTATCAATTAACCTAGTCCCCAAATTGCATGTCTTTGGACTGTGGGAGGAAGCCGGAGTGCCCGGAGAGAACCCACGCTGACACGGGGAGAACATGCAAACTCCGCACAGAAGGGCTCCAACACCCGGGATCGAACTGGCAACCCTCTTGCTGTGAGGCGACAGTGCTAACCACCACACCACCGTGCTACCCCCGTTAGACTTATCCTTTGGGTAATATGAAGTCAAGCAGAGAGAACTAACCGAGAAATTCCCCCTCCAATATACAGGCCCTGCTGCAAGGGGATTATGGTAGTGTGACAGGGGCAACTGTAAACCCTGACAACAAGTGTGACAACACCACCCTAGGACTTTCACTTAGAGAATACTCACTTTCACAGGTTCTTGTATTACAAAGAAAAAGGGGAGCAGAGACGTATGTTGTCAGAGAGCCTACAGGAGTGAGGGGGTGAGGGAAAGGGGGGATCACCACCACCATCACCGCCACCACCAGTACGGGGGGAAGAGGTCGCACACACTGCAAAACAAAAAGGGCATACAGGTTAAAATACACAGCAATTTAGACATGCAAATAAGACCCAGAAACGGGAAACAGAGACCCTCCGCCCAGTGACTCACCACCTGCAAGCATATGACAGCCCACCTGTACTGACACTAAAAAGAGCCCCACAGGATTGGTTTATAGGAGAAAGAAACCAAAAACAGGGAAACATTAATGCATGCGCCAACAACATAACCCACAAGCTATACAACTGCATACCTTAGTTGGAGATCTGCATTCCTCAAATGGTCAGGACAGAGTGAGGCAAAACCTGCTGCTGGCTGCTCACAGCTACATTTAAGAAAGCTGGGAGTGATTAGACTCACCTGCTGAAAATGATTGCAGGGTGTGGCTAGACTAGAGAGAGTGGGGAGGGGACTCTACCCATCACAGTAGTAAAACAGGTAGACTAAGAAATAAAAGGACACGAAATGAAAGGACGTGTCAATTTTTCTTTTTTTTAAAAAATTGTTTATTGTTGAATTGTTGTTTATTTATTCCATCCATTCATCCATCCAATTTCATCCACTTAACTGGGGCCAGGTCGCAGGGGCAGCAGGCCAAGCAAAGCACCTCAGACTTCCCTCTCCCCGGCATCACTTTCCAGCTCCTCCTGGGGGAGTCCAAGGCGTTCCCAGGCCAGATGAGATATGTAATCCCTCCAGCGTGTTCTGGGTCTGCCCCGGGGCCTCCTACCAGTGGGACACACCCTGAACACCTCCAGCGGGAGGCGCCCAGGAGGCATCCTGATCAGATGCCCGAGGCACCTCAACTGACCCCTTTCGACATGAAGGAGCAGTGGCTCTACTCCAAGCTCCCTCCTCACCCTATCTCTCAGGCTGAGCCCAGCCACCCCACGGAGGAAACTCATTTCCACCGCTTGTATCTACGATCTCATTCTTTCAATCACTACCCAGAGTTCATGACCATAGGTGAGGGTTGGGACGTAGATGGGCCAGTAAATTGAAAGCTTTGCTTTCTGGCTCAGCTCTCTCTTCACCACGATGGACCGGTGCAGCGCCCGCATCACTGCAGAAGCTGCACCGACCCGCTGATCCATCTCATGCTCCATTCTACCCTCACTCGTGAATGAGACCAAGACACTTGAACTCCCTCGCTTGAAGCAGTAACTCTCCCCCAACCCGGAGAGGGCAAACCACTGGTTTCCAACACAGGACCATGGCCTCAGACTTTGAGGTGCTGACTCTCATCCCAACTGCTTCACACTTGGCTGCAGAATGCTCCAGTGCATGCTGGAGGTCACGGTGTGATGGAGCCAACAGAACCACATCATCTGCGAAAAGCAGGGATGCAATTCTGAGGTCCCGAAACCGGACCCCTTCCTCCCCCCGGCTGCACCTTGAGATCCTGTCCATGAAGATCACAAACAGGATTGGTGACAAGGGACAACCTTGGCAGAGGCCAACACCCACCGACAACGTGGTCAACTTCACACCGAGTATGCGGACACAGCTCTCACTTTGGTCATACAGGGACCGAATGGCTCATAGCAGTGAGCCTGGAACCCCATACTCCAGTAGTACCCCCCACAAGACCCCCCCAAGGGACACGGTCGTAAGCCTTCTCCAGGTCCACAAAGCACATGTAGACTGGACAGGCAAACTCCCACTCCCCCTCCAGCAGCCTTGCAAGGGTAAAGAGCTGGTCCACTGTTCCACGACCAGGACGGAATCCGCATTGCTCCTCCTGAATCTGAGGTTCGACAATCGGTCGGAGCCTCCTTACCAGCACCCTGGAGTAAACTTTACCCAGGAGACTGAGCAGTGTGATACCCTGATATTTGGACCACACCCTCTGGTCCCCTTTTTTGAAGATGGGGACCACCACCCCGGTCTGCCACTCTGCAGGCACCGTACCCGACCTCCACACAACCAAGACAGCCCAACAGTGCCCAGAGCCTTCAGCATCTCAGGGTGAATCTCATCCACACCCGGCGCCTTGCCACTGGGGAGCTTTTTAACTACCTCAGCGACCTCTGCCAGGGATATGGGCAAGAGTTCCCCCGAGTCCTCAGGCTCTGCCTTATTCAAAGTGGACGTGATGGCTGGGTTCAGGAGGTCCTCAAAGTGCACCTTCCACCATCCGATGATGTCCCCAGTTCAGGTCAGCAGTTCTCCCTCTCTGCTGTGCACAGCCTGAGACAAGCCTTGCCTTCCTTTCCTGAGTTGGTTAACAGTCTGCCAGAACTTCCTTGAGGCCGAAATTCCTTCTCCATAGCCTCCCCGAACTCCTCCCACACCTGGGTTTTTGCCTCAGCAACCACCACAGCTGCAGCCCTTCTGGCCAACCGGTAAAGGTAACTTATCTTTAATCCGTATTTTATTTTTAATATAATTTTTTTCATTGAAAACATTCATTTAATTACTTTATAGAGGCTAGCTGTATGCTATAACACAGCGAATGTAAGATATAAAATATTAGCAGATATTAAGAACTGGCACCTGATGTGAGAGCAGACACATAGACACACATGCAAACTACACTGAGATTTCCTAAAAGTAGTGGAAGATGAGTTAAAAGTGAGTAAGTAAATAAGTGCATTTTTAATTATTCTATTCTACGGTGGTCACCTAAAAAAAAAAAAACACAAGAAAGCGCTGAGGGGCTTTTAATATGAAATGATACAGATAAGAAAGGCGGCTTTATAGGTGTGTGAATTTATTTATTTTTAGGAATAAAGATGAAGAGAAGTATGGAGGACCTGAACTGCCAGCATCAAAAATAAATACATAAATAAATAAATGAGTCAATAAATAAATTCATATGCCATTAAATTGCCCCAAAAATGCATACAAAATATCAATCAATCAATCAATCAATCAATCAATCAATCAATTTTATTTATAAAGCCCAATATCACAAATCAAAATTTGCCTCACAGGGCTTTACAACATACAAGATCCCTCTGTCCTTTGGACCCTCAAAATACGTATATGTAGGCATTAATTAACTGATAAAATGCGGCTTTTCTTTTTACATTTACATTCCCTCACACATTCTTTGTACATTTACATTCCTACATACATTTTAACATTTACATTCCTTCGCTCATTCTTTATACATTTACACTTCTTCATACATTTACACTCCTTCACACATTCTTTGTACATTTACATTCCTTCAGACAT
Source organism: Epinephelus cyanopodus (assembly GCA_026686955.1). Taxonomy (NCBI): domain Eukaryota; kingdom Metazoa; phylum Chordata; class Actinopteri; order Perciformes; family Serranidae; genus Epinephelus; species Epinephelus cyanopodus. Next base: position 1,771,801 of record CM048919.1, read on the forward strand.
TTAATACAATTTAGACATTTACATTCCTTCCTGAATTTTTTGCACATTTACATTTCGTCATGCATGCAGAAAGGCATGAAGAAAAGTAAATGCAAATGAGGGGGCTGTCCAAAGTGTGTCATGGGGGTGACACACTCTTTGGATAGCCCCCTCATTTGCATTTACTTTTCTTACTCTGACACATGAAGAAATGTAAATGCAAATGAAGGGGCTGTCCAAACACCTGAGGGCATGGATTGACTATAGTGTACATGCCTTGCTCCCCACAGCCAGCTCAGAGGAAACCTCAGAAGACTGTGATGGCTAGGGCCATATGGAGCTTGGAGATTTATCCCTATCTTTATTCAAGAGAGTGGTATATCAATTTGAGAGCATTATTTATTGATTTCACGTTCAGATTTTATAATATTGTCCCTCAAAACCCTGCCCTCGCATTCAAATAGCCTCTGCTTGCGTCTGCACTCTTATATAGTGATTTCTTTTTTGTACACCAGGTGATGAAAGCAGCAGTAGTAAGAGTACTGACAACAGGAGCAGCAGTGATGAGGACTCCAATGGAAATCACGACGATGCATTTCCTAGCACCAAGAGAAAAGCTTGAGCTCTGTTTCACATTGAACTATAATAGTTGGTGTTATAGTCAAGACATTGAAAATAATTGTGTGGCATCAATGAAATCTACATACCTGAGACGGGATAATGTGTTTTCAATCAATCAATCAATTTTATTTATAAAGCCCAATATCACATATCACGTACAGAGCAGATCAGCATAACAAATTAACAGTAATCTGTATGACACAATACAGTAATCTGTATGACATCCTCGGTAATGACAGTAGCTTACAACAACATTTATGAAAGTAATAAAATTGTCGTTATAGTTCTGGCTACTGTAGTACAATATGTTGAAAATATATATTAGTATCTGGCAGTATACATGTATGATAATAAACATATGTGTATAATAACAGTAGAAGTATGACTAATGACTAATGATGGCAGCAGCAGCAGCAGGAGGCATCTGGCAGGACCACGGCAGCAGCACAACCACACACGTCACACTATCCAGGCACCGCTGCAATTAGTAACATCCAGAATGGCCGAGTTAACAAGATACAGTAATAGGATACGAGAGAGAAAGAGAGAGAGAGAGAGAGAGAGAGAGAGAGAGAGAGAAGGTGCCCGGTGCATTATAGGTGGTCCTCCGGCAGACTAGGCCTAAGTCAGCCTAACAAGGGGCTGGTACAGGGCAAGCCTGAGCCAGCCTTAACTATAAGCTTTATCAAAGAGGAAAGTCTTAAGTCTAGTCTTAAATGTGGAGACGGTGTCTGCCTCCCGGACCGTAGCAGGAAGATGATTCCACAGGAGAGGAGCCTGATATTATTATTATCTTTTTTTTCCCTTACTATTTTATCCATTTATGCCTGTTGTTGCTAATTTGCATTATACCTAAATTTCTATCTATTCTATGTGCTAAAGACAAATATATTTTTTTAGATATATATAATTGTAAATACATTCAGACATCAAGGGGATAAAGGGACTGTTAATTTACACGTGTACCTGTATAGTTTTAGTATTATAGTATTTTTTTATAGTATTTTTACTAGCATATATGTATATATATATAATATTATATATATATACATATATATATATGTATATATGTATATGTATACACTCACACATATATATATATATATTATATACTATATATATATATATATATATATTTATTTCATTGGTCAACAGTAAACCTGGTGTTCTATTGGTTGGGGGATTCTGACAGGGTTGTTACACAAAAAAGTCCAAGAGCTGGGCAGAAATTTGAGAGCAGAAATTCTGCAGTTTCAGCGCGAGGAGAAAAGCCGAAGCTTATGAGGGGCCGTACAATCAATCAATCAATCAATCAATTTTATTTATAAAGCCCAATATCACAAATACAATTTGCCTCACAGGGCTTTACAGCATACAACATCCCTCTGTCCTTAAGACCCTCACAGCGGATAAGGAAAAACTCCCCAAACAAAAACCCATAAGCCATAATTCATTCTGGCCCTCTCACACACATACATTCTCCTTATACATACATATATTTTCTCTCTTACACACATACATTCTCCTTACACATACATATATTTTCACTCTTACACACATACATTCTCCTTACACATACATATATTTTCTCTCTTACACACATATATTCTCCTCTTACATACATAAATTTTCCCTCTTCTTTCACATACATATATTTTCCCTCTCACACACATACATTCTCCTTACACACACATATATTTTCACTCTCACACACATACATTCTCCTTTCACATACATGTATTTTCTCTCTCTCTCACACACACACACACACATACATTCTCCTTACACATACATATATTTTCTCTCTTACACACATATATTCTCCTCTTACATACATAAATTTTCCCTCTTCTTTCACATACATATATTTTCCCTCTCACACACATACATTCTCCTTACACACACATATATTTTCACTCTCACACACATACATTCTCCTTTCACATACATGTATTTTCTCTCTCTCTCACAGGAGATAATTCCATCCCACAAGTCATTGCAGCGGCAAAATTTACGCACCATTCACAAACTCAAATGATTAGGAAAGAAAAAAGATCAACATGACCGAGAAAGGAAAAAGATCACCATCTAAGTTACCGCTTTATGAAGCATTATACATCTCATGCCATAACTTGTTCATATATATTTTTTCAACTTTCAACATTATGTTAAACTTAGATGTGAACTATGAATGTTTTGCTACTATTGGTGTACCCTCCATCCACAGCTTTGTTTAACTTGTTTTATAACAGGATAAACAAATATACAATGCATCATTTAATTTTTCTGATTTTCAGTGAGGACTTCGTAGTTGTAGAAATTAGAGTTGTATTCATAACACTTTGCACTCACAGCTTTTAATTCATACTCACATAAAAACAATCCTAACCCAAATAGTTTCACAGACTCACATATATGACAGCAGAATTTTGTGTACAACAATTTTATTGACATACAAATGTTTAACATTACGAATACGAATGGTTAAAATTATGCACACCATAAGCATAGCCGATGCCAATGTTTTGAGATGCAGTTGGGGCAGATAATATAGATATAACAATAAAGGCGAAAAACAAGTAGGTTTCTGGTTTTGATTTAATTTCTATATCAATTAGCCATTTGAAGACGAAAATGGGAAAAGCACGTGGAGTGAAAATATATGTATGTAAGCGGAGAATATACGTGTGTAAGAGAGAAAATATGTGTATGTGTAAGGAGAATGTGTGTGTGTGTGTGTGTGTGTGTGTGTGTGTGAGAGAGAGAGAGAGAGAGAGAGAGAGAGAGAGAGAGAGAGAAAATACATGTATGTGTAAGGAGAATGTATGTGTGTGAGAGTGAAAATATATGTATGTGAAAGAAGAGTGAAAATATATGTATGTGACAGGAGAATGTATGTGTGTGAGAGAGAAAAAAATATATGTATGTGTAAGGAGAATGTATGTGTAAGAGAGAAAGTATGTGTATGTGTAAGGAGAATGTATGTGTGTAAGAGTGAAAATATATGTATGTGTAAGGAGAATGTATGTGTGTGAGAGGGCCAGAATGTATTATGGCTTGTACGGCCCCTCATAGTAGCCCAATAAATGAAAGTGCTCACCTTATTTAATCTTTGCTAAAAAAATAAATCAATTAAAATTTATGGGTTTGCTGATTTACTGCAATTTTTGTAGGTTTAACTTGTTGGGGTCGTTATTCCAAACAAAACATGACTGTATTTAAAATAATTGCTGAAATAATTGTATTATTATTATAATTATTATTATTTATTTTATAATATAAATATGTATTGTTGACTGCTTCAAGTTTGTAAATGTATTGCTAAAATAAATAATATAAAAAAGAGAGATTTAAAAACAGACTGAAGGTGGAAAAAAACCCCAACTCACTTCTGGTATGGACTTCCGGTATGTATACAACTTCCGGTATGTATACACAAAGAATAATAACTTCTGGTATTGACTTCCGGTATGGATTGGATATATGGCAGCGCCCTTGTCCGCCATCTTGTCATCTGCAGCTGGGTGCTCTTGAATGTGTCTCCTGTAAGAAGATCACGTCTGCCTTCAGCTATCTGAAATGAGAAAGCACCACCCCCTTTTTTACTGGCGCGGTAATTCCATGGACAGAAAGTTCAATTTCGCCCTGCTCCTAATTGTTCCTCTACCTTATCAGTTGTTGCAGCCATAATGACAGATCATTCTCTTGCCGTGGTGCCTGATGCAGTTTTACCTGTCGTAGTCTGATGCAATGTGAGTAGCACTTCTGCCCACCCTAACCCTACCTCTTTGCCCACCCCAAGGAATAACAAAAAGAAAAAAAAAATGCTCCTCGTCCCTTGGGCAACCCTATAGTCATCCTTCTGGAAGTGGGACCAGCACTCCTTCTCAGAAGTCTAGACTCGCCACCTGCTACTGCTCCACTAGTTCTTGATTCCTGTCATCCTGCCCTTCAAGTTTAGCTCCACAGTTATACAATGAACCCAAAACCTAAATTGCTGGTAGTTATAGAAATCATATAACTTTTAGGAGAGGATCTTGCTTGTATCCCAAGGAAGATAATAGTAAAGATTTTTTTTTTTTTTTTTTTTTTTTTTTTTTTCCTTTAAATAGATTTAAGATGAACTAGTCATTTCCTTCCTGAGTGACACTGTCTTTGTAACCCAATTTGGAAATTTCCAACTCAGCATAAAATGTGTAATAATATGCTTATCAAATAACACCCTATCAAAACAGAATAGACAGGTAGTAATAACTGTCAAACACTTCTCAATATAAGCAAAGCCCCCTACACAATTTGGCTCAGTCAGTAAACATAACCTCAAGCCCTTAACCTCTTGCACTCACAGCATAATTTCAGGAAAAAACGCTTAAAAAGACATACCCATAGTAAATGTGTAATTACTACACTTTACTAAAGGTTATATGCATGTTCTTGGTGTCCTTGGACATCTAGGGACTTCAGAGAATGTGTTCCAAGTGTCAGAAGTGTTGTATCTGTTATTAAGCCTGAGTAAATTGGAATAAACCAGAGGAAAAATTACGTTTTTTTACTCTCGCCAAAATATTTTATTTTTTTGACAGAGGAAAACACTATGCCAGCAATGATTGCATGCACCCAGACACCACTGATGAGCTTCATCCACTCCTTGACCACAAATTTACCAAAGTTGATAGAATTTGGGCTAACAGTGAAGCCTACATCAAGGTTTTTGTAAGGATACACCCAGGCGAGAACTCAGTTTGGCACAATTTGGCACACTTTTGTGCCAAATTGTGCCAAAGGGATTATTATTATTAATTTTTTCATTTTAGTAGTCTACTACTAACTATTGGAGCTTTTGGATATGAAATTTACCTTGTGCCTCATCATTTTTTTTTTTTTTTACATTCTGCAATTATATGTCTATATGCAATACAGAATAATGAAAAATAACAGGAACTCCTACTTTTTTGGCTCCACAGGGAGTATATTTATTTTCAGAAAAGTGCAAACATAGAAACAAACAACCATTCTGTGCAAACAATGTAAAATAAAGTAAGAGTAAACGGTAATACTCAATACTATTGAATTGCCAAGCTTACTACTGTATTTACGGCTACTACTACTGTGTTTACTACTACTACTACTACTACTACTACTGTTTACTACTGTGTTTACAGGTTTATGGCAAACCTGGGGGTTTGGTGTTCCATGAAAATAAAAGTTTACACAATTTACACAACACTGAGCCTTATAGATAAATGCAAATACCGGAACTCACTCGTAAACTGGGTCAACGCGACTCGTAAACAGAGCCTCCTCCGCGGAGCCGGCGTCATTACTGCTGTCGGAGTCCGACGAATCCTCTATGTCAATGTCGGACCCCCGCTGTATCTCAAAGACGATGTCCGCCATATCCCTCTTGGTGTTAAAAGTTTTCTTTTCCATCGTTGAAATGTTGTTTTTCCATAAGCACTTGACTCGCTAGCGGTTCGGAGGAAATCCCGAGTGTGCAGGGTGCAGTTCAGCGGTCTGTCTTCGTCTGTGGGGCGCTGCGCGTAAAAGCCGGCGAGAGCGCATAGTTTACGCAGGTTTTACGCTCGAATTTTTACGTAGCTGGGATTTGTAGTTCTTAGAATGGTAGGTGTCGATCGATTCAGTAGCTTCTCCCCTTTCCAAAGACTACAAACATGGCCGTACAGAGGAAGTCTACCTTACACTATACAACTTTGATTCCGCAGTGGTCGCAAAATTTAAATGTCCCGATTTCGTACCAAAACAGATTAAAATCACCATAAAAAGGTAACGTTTGCACTAAAACAGACACCCGACCCTGTTTTGTGATCATTAGAGTCTAAACTTTGATCGAGAATTGAAAGTAAACACTGCCGTCAAATTTCGGTACGTTTTTTACAGCGCTCAATGACGTGCAGCGTTTTCTCAGCCCGTCGACGGGCCGAGCGGGCTAAGGAGGTTAAACTGGAAAGGCCACAACATTTTACAGTGAATAACGTTATTAACAGTAATTGTGCAATTTAACCTTGCATATAAACGATAACCCTCTGTAAGAACTGCATTCTATGGTCACCTTCATGAGGTTCATGTTAAATTCCTCATCCTCAGTTTTTCTCTAGAGGTCCGAAATGCAAAATTCTCCTCAGCCTTAAGCTGAAGGTCTGGAGAGGTGCTCGGTATACTGACAGGCTTCCTCTAGATCCATGAAGAACATCTCTGACTCATCCTAAAACACTCTTACCTTCACGGGACATGGTAATTCCAAATCTGACCCCAGGTTTGTCACGTAGCATCCTTCTGACTGGGGTGAATGTGGCTCTGCGTCTAACCACTTCAGGTGGGAGATCCCTGAAAATCTGGATCCTAAGAGATATGTTAGATCTTTGATGGACATCGCTTTCTGTATTATGTCTTCATGAGCATGACAGTAATGTATCCTTGCAATGAGATGTCTAGGGGGCTCATTGTCACCGGGTCATCTCTGCAGGGCTCAATGGGCTCAGTCTACTTCTGGTTCTTTTTTAAGGTGTAATACCATCTTTAACATGTGAGCCATTAAGTCCCTTGTTTTCTGGCCATCTTCTCTCCCCTCTTTGATTCCGACTACTCTCAAGTTTTGTTGTATTGATCGGCCTTCCAGGTCCAGACATTTTTCTGAGAGTTTTAACTTGCCCAAAAAGTTTCTTCACCTTGTCTTCCAAATCCTGTAGCGTATCCAAAGTGCCGCTAGCCGAATCTGCTAGCTCTTTCAAAGTTTGGTTTTGTGTATCAATTTGGGCCCTTAGAGTTGCTATCGCTGTGTCATTTTCATCAATCTACCCTTCTCACCAATGTGGTGGTAACCTCCGAAATCTCAGCCACGATTTTGTTGCGAATCTCTGATTTTACGAGCATCAGCTCTGAGTATAGCGACGCTATAGCCTCCAGCACGTCCCTGTTGTCGGCTCTCTGGGCGACCTCACCCACACTTGTGTCTGTAGTTGAGCTGGAGGTGTTGTTCGGGCCTGCTTCATCGTTCATGTCCAACTTTGTAGTAACCTTTTTCGGCAATTTTCATGGAATTCCTCTTCAAATTGAGATGGTTACCTATACCACCAGAACTATTATTCAATTAAAGCATGTATGGTTTTGACAAAATGAAGTTTTAAACTAACAATATAATAATATATATATATTTTGGACATTTTAGCTAGGGATGCACCAAATATTCGGTAACCGATTATATTTGACCAAATATTGCAGAAAAAAACACATTTGGTATTCGGTGGAATAACTGAAAAGCAAGGCTGAATAATAGCGGCGCGTTTTGATAACGCAATCAAACAGCATGTGGTGACGGAGGGAGTAAAATGTCGGCAGTGTGGCGATATTTTACTCCGTCCGTCACTGCACTTGCATTTGCGACTAGAAATAGTTTTGTTTGAGCAAAAGAAATCATTCAGCACGCTGTGCGAGTACAGATTTCAACCAGCAGCAGAAATGAAAGGCAAATCCCACCGGTTGTGGGATGAACCGGGGTTACAGATACAGACAGAAATGTATTCCTGTCAAATATGGCGGCCATAGGCTTACTGGCGATGGAGAAGTCTGGCTCCAATAATTTCTTCTTCTTGTCATGACTGCCCAAAAGTACCTGGCCATTCACATTTCTCTCTTTGTGCCAGGTAACGGTCCACAAACCTCACCGCACTTTAGGGACTATTCTGTACTTAGGAAGGGACTGTTCTTTACTTGTCAGAGGAGGATGGTGGCTGGTTGATTTTTGTTTTATTTATTTATTTTATTTTGATCCCCGCTATGTTAATCAGTTATTGATGCTGTTTTTGAAGTATGAATAAGTCAATAAGTAATTTATTCCATTGAAATATCATTGATGTATTATAGAGAAGTGATTTATCTTATTATAAATGACAAAAGGCACATCTATCTCATTTTCACTGTGGTATCGTGATACTACTCAGGACCATGATATTTTTTTACTAGTATCATAACATGGGTCCCAATTTTGGTGCCATTACAACACTAATCTGGAGGGTGTTCATCTGCAAAAACTAATGAAAAACTAAACAATGATACTCAGTATTCAGTACTTGGTAGTTGGCCAAGCGTTTAAAGAGGCAACAGATAGGATTCGGGGATTTTTTAGCTTGGCACCACCTAGCGTCAGCAGTGTTGCACAGTAAATTATACCAATATGCAAAGTTCAAACAACAGTAGACACGTAAGGGATAATGTATAGTGAGCCGGTGACTGTTGAAAAGTAACTCCCGACAGGGGAATGGGAACTCAACGAGCAGCAAGGTTATTTTTCAACAATCACCAGCTCACTATACATTCTCACACACACTCACTACTAAAACGTTCAAATGTTACAACTGGCATCAATATTAGAGAGGATCTTACTCCACTTCTCCCAGTTGGAGAGGCTGGGTGCCCAGTAGCTGCGGTGGCGGCAATGGGGGTGTGTGGGTAATCACTGTCTGAGGGCTGCCGTAGAATGGCAACGAGGATGTCAGCCGACCAACACTTGCTACCCAGTCCCTGGTTGTGGCAATTTGCGATGCTGGCCAGCTAGGACAGATTAGCTTGTTTTCTTTTGGGAGGCCGTTTTTCACTTATCTCCAACCTTTGTCCGTCTGCCATTGTGCTCCTGATTCAACTCATGCCCTGGCCAGTTCCTCATAAGGACCAGCTCCAGTCCCTGATTGGCTGACCAACCAACATGACACAATTCCTGCCGTAAAGCAGATTTTTTTGCGAAAATTTGTCCCCGGTGGCAGAAGCTTATTGCAAAGTCACTAAGTAACCTATGTAAATACTGATTATAATGTGTATACTACCCTGTGCAACCCACATTATTTTCATAATGATATATATATAGGCAAAAATGTTGTCTGTTGCTTATCAGCTTTGGCTTTCAGCCACAAATTTTCATTTCGGTGCATCCCTGATTTTAGCCTTTAAGTGATAGGAAAGACAAGCGTGAAGGGGGGAGGGAGAGAGGGATGGAGTGACATGCAGCAAGGGGCCACAGGCTGGAGTCGAACTTGGGCCCTTGCACAACAACCTTGTACATGGGGCGCCTGCTCTATCCACTAAGCCACCAACACCCCATCCTTACATTCTTAAGCGCCTCGGTAAAAGACACTTTAATTGAGTTTTATTCAAGCCCTGGGGCCTGTTGTTCAAAACCTAGATAAGGGATTAAGTCGGGATATGTTGGTTATCCTGTCTTAATTTAGCGTTGATTCGGTTTTTCGAAAGCAGAGGCACATATGTTGCCATGGATATTTATTCTGTGCACTTAGCCTGGTCCCGACCGGGCTAACAACCAGGCTTAGTTTAGCCTTATCGGTCCAGCCAGCTGTCATTGCAATTGGAAATCAATGTGTTTTACCGTCATTTCATGTTCTTATGTACGTCTTTGCCTCATTTTTAAACAAAATACATTAAGCCTACAATAAAAAAAAACGTTATTTTGGTCATAGCCCAAACATACTTTGATATGTACATATCTTTACCAATAAAAGGATTAATTGTTGGAATAAACATACAAGTAGGTATATTTGGCATTAACACAGTTAGTGGTTATTAGGTTTCATAACTGTATGACCTTCCCAAATTATATTCCGAGCTAACTGGACCAATAACTCCAGTATACTTTACATCAATGAATGAAAACATAAAGATAAAACCACAATATTCTTTGACCTCATTTTATTTAAATGAAAAATACTAAAATCAGTCACTGTCTGCTTTGAGCTGTGGAGAGAAAGAGAGAAATAATATTGATTAATACATTGCATCACAGTCATGCTTACAATGTGCATTAAAGTCACTTACTTCTTTCTCTTGTTTCTTAATTTCCAAGTCCAGATTCCTTAAAGGGGCATTGTGTAACATTTCAGTTGTTTATTGGCAAAAATTGATGTCTGCATTCATAAATATGTCATCATTGGTGTACTATTACCTCCACCAATAATCTGATTTATTCTCATAAAAGGAGAATTTCAGATTTGTTTTTACATTGTCCCGGTAAGTTGTCTGTGGGGTTCCATTACGTTTCGCCATCTTGAGAATACACCCTCCAGCAAGGGACATACAGCACGACCTTCGGCGTTTTCGTTGAGAGCCAGGCCAGCACTGCATGACTGAGGAGCCGAAGGAGAGGAGCAAGAGGTGCTTCGCTACTACCCTGGCAAATTTGAAACAAAGTCCCACTCTTTGGGCATAATGCAGGATCATGCATATGCAGCATCATTGGAGACGGAATCCTTGTCGCCAAGAAAGCACAAAAGTGAATAGAAAAGGCAGCATGACCGGCAAATTAAAAAAAGAAGGCCCACATCGGGGTAAAACAGAATATATTGCACAGAAACATTGCATTCTCTTGCAGTGCAATTAAATGAATGCTCAGTAGGCAAGGAATCTAGCACAATAGTCAGTTACTGAAGCTAACATTTAGAATTAGAAAACACTTAAATCAATTGATGAATTTAAGGACATCATGAACAATGTCGTGATAAGGAAATGTACTTTTTTATTTGTTGCATTTTAAATGTATTTTGATTGGCTGCTATACCTTGGTTACGAATGAAGGAGCACATCACTCCCATCCTGGCCTCCCTCCACTGGCTGCCTGTGCATTTTAGAGTTCATTTTAAGATCCTCTTATTTGTTTTTAAATCTTTAAATGGCCTCGCCCCGCCCTGCCTCTCTGAGCGTCCTCACCCCTACGCCCCTGCCCGGTGCCTAAGGTTGGTCAACTGGCTTTTAACCCAGCATGAGACCTCGCTCTGTTTTTATTTGTTTGTTGCTGTTTTTATTCAGTTTTGTTTTGTTTTATTTTGCTTGTTTGTTTTACCTGCTTTTTTCTTTTTTGTTGTTTTATGACCTCTTATGTACAGCACTTTGTTTCAACTGTGGTTGTTTTAAAGCGCTTTATAAATAAAGTTGAGTTGAGTTGAGTTAGTCAGGTCAGAAATTTTCAGTCTCAATGGGATTTCCTGGTTAAATAATGGAAAACACACTGTAAGAAGTGCCACCATTGTGAGTCAATATCCTTCTCTTTTGGGGGCCACCATCATCTAAGCCAAGAAGGGTGGAGCATGACCTTACAGTATACAGATGAATTAAGCAGGATTTACACTTGTACCTCAGCTCTTTGCATAGCCTGTGCCATAGCCTATGCATGTGGTCTACGCCATTGTGAGCATTTATACTTGTGCGGTGGTGTGTCTGTGTAACTCTGTGGTTACACTTCCATAACACTAGTCAGCGGCGGGGATTCTGTGAAGTGTTGTAAAGTTTAGTTGATTAAAAACACACCCAAAACACACAAGTACACACTATAACTCACAGGATTCACAGACAAAGCACTTGTCTTTCTTTTGAACACATTTTCCCCACAAACACAACATGCTAATGTTTTTAGCACAAGCCTATGGCATTTTACATTGTATAAATTAGCCCAGCGACTAGCAGACATTTATTCGACTCCTATGAAGCCAGGGACAATGGAAACATTTAAAGCCATAGTGTGTAGGAATTTCTCCCATCTAACGTTGAAATCATATATTGCATTCAAACGGATGGTGCACTCTAGCGCCTCACTGTTTCAAACATATTGCAACAACTGTAGCTGCTGTGTACCAAAAAGCTATGATAACACTGATGAAACCATGTCATCTGATACTACATGGAGTATTCATTCAGGCTCCTACACAGACACACGCAATGTGAGTTGACAAACCCCCTCCTCACCATGCTGGCTGTGTTTACAACGTAGGACTGTTGGGGCGAATGTAAATTGAAACAAAACAATCACGTCTTGTCCTTTGACAACTGACAAGTGGCTCAACCTCACACACCTCATCCCTCTCCTCGCATTACTGTGCCGCTAACAGCTGTTAGTGGCCAGCGGCACTACTGCTGCATAAAAAAGTCCCACTCTTTGAGCATAATGCAGGATCATGTATGATCATGTCACGGAATCCTCGTCGCCAAGAAAGTGCAAAAGGGAATCAAAAAGGCAGCGTGACCGGCGAATTAGCAGTAGTACTAGTAGGTTACCGAGGAGGAAGTGGGTATACTGTCCTGTACATCCCAATGGCTTTTTGGTTGATAGGTGGGTATACTATAAACAGCCAGAAAAAGAGATGGGTATACCCTGTATAACTGCGTATACCCTCCACTACACCACAGGGCCTGTCCAGTATCTAGTTATTAATATCTATGGTCCTGATACATGCATGTTGAAGTATAACTGAGCGAGATACTGTTATAGGCATATGTTAATGCTTGTTATTGGAGGACGCCTATTGGTGTCTCAAGATAGTGCAGGTTCTGTGTAAAGGGACTTATGCGCATGTGCGGGTTGGCTTTTGTTTTTATTGGAAATAAAGTTCATGCTGAAACATGGTGTCAGAAGCGGTCTAGCTCCACTAAAGAAAACCACGCCATGGTGAGTAATGTTCCTGCACCCGAAGGCATGCAAATGTCTGGGCATTTAGCAAAAAAATGGGAAGTTTTCAGGGCAGAGTTCAAGGACTTTCTGCTTGCAACAGGTCTGAGCGAGAAGTCGGAGGAAATTCGGGCAGCGGCACGGAGTGCCGGCACATCTACACACACAGCCTCACATTAACGGAGGATCAAAAGAAGGACCCGACGGCTATATTGGATGCACTGGGGGCGCATTTCAAACCGGCAAAGAATGTGATGAATGTTTGCATGTTGTACACAAGAGACTGATGAACCGATCAACAGTTTTCTGATGAGGCTGAGAGAAAGAGCGTCATCATGTGAGTACCGTAGGCTTAAGGACGAGCTGATACAGGACAGGCTCGTGCTCGGTGTTGCTAGTGAGGACACCAGATGGCACTTGCTGCGCAAACGGGAACTGACGCTACAGGCACCAGTCGAAATCAGCCGGCTCGCAGAACTGACTGAGTAGCGCATAAGATTATTGAAGGCCCACAAGTACAGACGGACAGCATGCATGCTGTGCACAGACAAGGTGAGGGACGGAAAATGTATGGATAAATGGCAGGGAGAGACCCTCCAGGGAGCTGTAAATATTGTGGAAACAACCACAAGAGAGGCAGAGAACAATGTCCAGCCTATTGCCAAATATGCAGAGTGTGTGGCATTTCAAACCACTTTGCCGAAGTATGCCAAGCCAATTATAAGTTAGACAAAATAAAAAAGTGCATGTGATTGAAGATGCTGAGCAAGGAGAAGGGGACTCAGATATTGATGACAGACTGTTCCTAGCCACTGAATGCCTTAACACTGTGGAATACCCAAGGCGAAAGCAAAAGTGGTTTGCACACCTGATTTTGAATGAGAAAAGACAGGCATACCAGCTAGATTCAGGTGCCACCTGCAACGTAATGAGCCGCAGCACAAAAGAGAGGCTTTCACCTGGAACTGCATTACTCCCAAGCGCATCCAGGAATAAGCTGTACTCTGGACAATGGATGTGGTCACTTGAGACTTTCCACACAGACTGTATCATTTGGGGAGAGAAGCACAACCTCATATTTGAAACTGTGGAATCCAAGCAAGAGCCTTTGCTGTCAGGGGACACGTGAACGTCTGGGCCTTATGAGCATCACAATCCCAGATGAGCTGCAAAAAGCAGACACAAGCCAGCCCACACCACTCACAAAGGAACAGCCATTACAAAGATACCAGGATGTCTTCAAGGACCCCATTAAGTCAGTCCCAGGTGAGGTGAACTTTGAACTGGACCCCAGTGTAACACCTGTACAGTGGTACAGAGCCACGCAACGTTCCAGTAGCCTTGAAACGGAGAGTTAAGAAAGAGTTGGACAGACATATTAGAGATGGCAACATCACATCGGTGACTGAGCCAACAGCATGGATTAGTAACATGGTGACCATCACAAAACCAGAAAAAATCAGAATTTGTATCAATCCAAAGCCTCTGAACCAAGCACTGCTAAGGTCTCACTACTATATGCTGATGCTGGAAGACGTATTGTATGAGCTGCCCAAAGCTCGCATTTTTACACTAGTGGATGCTTGCAAGGCCTTCCTACAATGCAAGCTTGACGACACCAGCAGCCGTCTGACAACCTTCTGGACACCGTCTCAGTTGCACCTGAAATCTACCAGCGCAAACAGCACGAACTGCTATTGGGTCTGGCTGGCATCGAACCAATAGCGGATGACATTCTGGTGGTCGGCTGTGGTGACACAGATGCAGAAGGCGAGAACGACCATGACAACAACTTACAGGCCAACAACTTACGGGGCGCTGCAAAGCTGTGAAGCTCAGGCTGAGTGAGCACAATCTGCAGTTTAAGTTCAAGGCTGTGCACTTCCATGGTCACATACTGTCCTCAGACAGCCTGAAAATTGACCCTGAGAAAACACGGGCTGTGTTGAAATGCCTACACCCATGGATGGGAAAGCTGTGCTGTGCATCGGGTTTGTAACGTATCTTGCTTGATTCCTGCCAAAGCTAACTGAGACCTGTGAGCCACTCCTCAGGCTCCTGGACAAGGACACTCAATGGCACTGGTTGCCCAAACATGAGGATGCAGTGCGAGAAATAAAGCAGATGGTCTCCAGCACACCTGTTCTCAAATATTATGATGTCACCAAGCCTGTTACAATCCAGAGTGATGCTAGTATGACTGGACTGGGGTGCTGCTTGTCACAAGGGGGACAGCCTGTGGCTTTTGCTTCGAGAGCATTGACACAAACAGAGCAAAACTACGCTCAAATAGAGAAGGAGTGTTTGAGCATAGTTTTCGCCTGCCAGAGATTCCACCAGTACTTATATGGCAGGGAGACAGTCACTGCAGAAATGGACCACAAGCCCTTAATAACTATCTTCAAGAGACCACTCCTGAACGCACCAAAACGTTTCCAAGGCATGTTACTGCAGTTGCAAAACTACAATCTCAACGTTGTGTGCAAGCCAAGGCCCAAGATGTATGTCAGTGACACTTGGAGCAGGGCAACTCCATCTGGCCGCGGGTCAGACACCCCACATGCACTACATGCTCCATACATCATGGACAGCAACCAGGATGTGTACGCACAGCTTGACCAAGCGCAGCACCTGAACGTTACAGCCTTCAGAGTCCAACAAAATTCACAGCACACTGAAATGGATGATGTACTTCAGGAACTGAGATCTGTTATCATCGATGGGTGGCCAGATTACAAGGAGGACATCCCGTTGGCAGTGCAGGAATACTGGCCCTTTAAGGATGAACTGAAAACGGGGTGCTATACAGAGGGCAGTGTGTAGTCATCCAAAAAGCCCTGAGAGCAGAGCTGCTCAAACGCATACACACCAGCCATATTGGTGGGGAGGCATGTTACATACAATCCAGGGATACGCTTTTTTGGCCAAGCATGAAAGCAGAGATAAAAGACTTTGTGGCAAACTGTTCTGCATGTAATGAATATGCACAAGCCCAACAGAAGGAATCCATGATGTCACACGATATACCAGTACGTCCCTGGCAGACAGTGTGCATGGATGTTTATTCTTATGCCAGCAAGGACATCCTTGTGGACCACTACTCAGACTTTTGGGAAATCGACCAGCTGCCAGATCTGTCTGCTGGCACGCTCATCACACGCTGCAAGGCCCAGTTTGCTCAATATGGACAGCCAGACAAAGTGATTACTGACAACAGCTCGCAGTTTGCTTGCGAAAAGTTCAGGGTTTTTGCAGCCAGCTGGGGATTCAGCCATATCACATCCTCACCCCGACATCCCAAATCGAATGGTAAGGCAGAGTCAACTGTTAAGATAGTCAAATCACTCTGCAAGCGGGCGAAACTTGATGGCACAGATGCGTGGTTGTCCATCCTCCACTAGCGCAACACATGCAAAGTCAGCCTATGACACTTCCGCTAGAGAACTCCCTGAGCTAAATGTTGGAACTCAGATAAGAATGAAGCCCCTTTCAGGAGGCCGCACAGGATGGTGGCAGCTTGGCCAATGTCTTCAGAAGGTGGCTCCCCGACCATACATGGTGGATGTCAACGGCACACTTTACCTTTATCTCCTCAAACCCCAGCTGCTTGGATGCAGCGACAGCACTCTACACCAGGAAGATCTGTGGACAAAGACTGAACTTCTTTACACACACACACACACACACACACACACACACACACACACACACACACACACACGCACACAATTCCTCACCTCGGCTTATACCCCTGGACTGTTAGGCCCCAGGACTGTTC
The DNA here is from genome assembly GCA_026686955.1 of Epinephelus cyanopodus. Lineage (NCBI taxonomy): Eukaryota > Metazoa > Chordata > Actinopteri > Perciformes > Serranidae > Epinephelus > Epinephelus cyanopodus. Next base: position 1,788,639 of record CM048919.1, read on the forward strand.
ACTCAGAGCCCAGGACTGTTCATTGAGTCGCGTGCATTAAGGGCACATATGTCAAAAAAAAAAAAAAAAAAGAAAAAAAGGCATATATTTGTTTGGAATGCAATGTTGTGAAACTGCTGTACGGTAGATGTACATGCAGACTTGAAGGAAGTTAAAAGGGAACAGGCCACAGGTTATGAGGTCAGTCCAGAGGTTTAAGGTCTGCCCACAAGTTACAGTAATATGTTTGTAATGTTTGTTTGATCACAAGAGCTAAAGGGACGGAGATGTTATAGGCATATCTTAATGCTTGTTATTGGAGGACGTCTAGTGGCATCTCAAGATAGTACAGGTTCTGTGTAGGGGGACTGATGCGCATGTGTGGGTTGGCCTTTGTTTTTATCGGAAATAAAGGTCATGCTGAAACAGATACTGAACCCCAAATTGCCCCCAATGTCTGTGAGTGTGCGAGTGTGTAAAAAGCTGAGTAGCAGGAGGCACCCTGTATGGTAGCCTCGTCCACCAGTGCATGAATGTGTGTGTGAATGGGTGAATGTGACTCGTAGCGTAAAAAGTGCTTTGAGTGGTCGGATGACTAGAAAGGTGCTGTGTAAGTGCAGTCCATTTACCATTTACACTTGTGGTCTTGAACGCTTAATTGCGCATTCATGCAGCACCAGGTAGTAGGCAAGTGTCTCCAAAGTTTGAAAAATGAAAAAATACACAGTATACTTAACTTTGACCTGATGCACACTTTTTCCTAAACCCTGGGAGCGATACTCGAAGCGAAGGGTTTCCCACAAATAAACACCAGTCAAGTTGTTGGCAATAGTACATTTTTATGCTGGTTTCAGGACTGACAATAATCAGCAAACATAAAGAAGTTTAAGATTGTAGTATATTGGTTCTGTAGGGGCTAAGGGCTCATTTATTTTCAACATTAGATATGGAGACAGAGACAAACAGGCCCCTCTGTTCGTACTCTGCATTCATTTCATCTGTATTTGTGCATGTTATCTGAAAGCTTATAGATACAGACAAAGTGAAGAAGTACTGCTGGAGATCATGGAGGCCATGTAACTTAGTTCAAGCAACATACATTTGTAGGAGATAACGAAGAAATTAAAGTAATGGTAGAACAGAACTAATTGGTAATATATAATAATACATATTAATATAGGGTGAAATTAATGAAAATAATTCTCCGTTCATAGGTCAGGATGTATAATGGCTGCAAAGACTGCAACAGTCTACAACATTGCCTCCATTTACGACCTCCTCCACTGTCACCTTGTTTGTTGTTGTGGGATTTTTTTTTACTGTATCCTCTAGTGCCATCTATTGGTTGTATCTATGCTATCATAAAGGATGCATACAAGTATGAGGCAGTGACGTTTAAAATGTTTGAAATGGACATGTCTATTTTTGTATGTAGAGGGAGTATAAATGAACCTTAAACCTAAACTTAAAGCCACTGAGGGGCTGCAGAGACTGGCTAATAATGGATGCACTGGCCATAGCGCTGCTTAGTAGTGTCTAATGGAAACAAAAGAGTCGAACTTTGGCTTCACACTTTTTATAGGATATTTATTGCTTCTTGTTATGCATGCAAGAATCCATAAAACTGCATATACAAAAAACATGTTCATCTAGCATGGCATGGCAGTCAAAGAACTGTTTGTGCTTCTCCGTCCAGGAACACCTTTCCCCTGAATTTAGGTAATACCTTTACATGGTAAATGACACCAAACACAAAGTTTCCATCTACTGGACCAATTTGGTGCCTTCATACAAAGATCTAGAAATAGCTCCTACACATACACTAATGTTGTGGCAGCACCTCTACAGATCGCTAACATGTAATATGTGTTCTTTATGATGGGACTGATAAGAATCATACTGTATATCTGAGACACTCAAGATAAGTATTACAAATCATATCCTTTTATCAAAGATTTTGAGAAATATCCTCTGGTAAACATTTTACAAGACACCATTTAGAGGTAATCACATCATGTATCTTTTCTGTATAGTAGTTCCATGTGCTTCTAAATAACTCAGTTTAACAGGTTTAATAATTGTATAACTCCTTTAAGCTATTATTTTATTCATCCATATCTGGTTTTGTAAAGTGTCCTTGGGTGACTTGAAAACACTTATCATCCGATTGTAACTGCAATTGTACTACTTGTGTAGTACCTTTCTAGTATTCTGACCACTTAAAGCACTCACTGGCAGCCAAGGCTACTATACCAACTGCCACTTGTTACCCTGTTAACTATTCATATTCAATCAGCATTTCATTGCGTCTTGGCATTTAACCTTGTAACCAGTGGTGTAGTGGTAGTTGATGAGATGGATGCACTAGATGAGTAGATTACCAAGGAGGAAGAAGGTATACTCTCCGATACATTCCAATGGCTTTGGGCAGAAAGCCGGGTGTACTGTAAACAGCCAGAATGAGAGGTGGGTGTACCCCAGATACCTGTGTATACCCTCCACTACATCACTGCCTGTAACTCTCCTTGAATGGAGAAGAATAATGGTGCAGAATCCTACCTTCTCTTGTGGGACACAAACTGTGTCCCCAGTCAAAGAGAGGGCAGTATCTGGGTACTTGGTCTGTTGCCAGTATGTCCTGTTCTAATAACTTTGTGTCAGTGTCTGCTTGTGGTGGTATGTATAGTAGAGATGATGCCCAAAGTGAGTTGGCATTTCTGGGGTTATACCAATTGTTATTTGTCATAAGACAGACTCCACCACCCATTTGCCAAATTCCTCTGCTTTGATCATTCTCCTAGGACTGGATGTTTGTAAGTGTGACACTGGGCTGGGGTTGAAAGTGGGCTTGTCTTTCCCAATGTTTTTTTTGTTTTGCCTTCTCTGAAAAGTTGGTGAAAAAAGACAAATTCAATGTTCAGAGGTGTGTTGTGAACACATCTAATTCTTGCCCAAACATTGGGGGGCAAAGACGACAAAATAACCACACTTTAAAGTAATAACAAGTACAGTCTTTGGGGAGCAGCCACAACATTGTGTGGACCCCTGCCATCTTTTTCCCCCCCATTAATGTACATATATATAATACATCACCATGCCTGTGCTTAAACTGAAGTAGGATGAGGGAGGAAAAGCAGAGAGGGAAGGCACTCAAGACAGATACTGTTTATATTATAATTGATTCTAATCAATTATGAAATCAAAAGTATGCCAAAAAAGATGGTTGGGATAGGATCAAGCCAGCAGGTAGAGGTGGGTTATGTGGTCAGCAGTGGTGTTGGGGTTCAGTGAGAGATGGCTCCCAGACAAGAGCTTATTCATATTATTCATGTGTCCAGGTTGATATTCAACCTGTTGTTTGTTATCTCTGAAGAGGGCTGCAGGGTCATCACATTCTACCTTGAAGTCGGTGTCATTGAAATGTATTAACTTTCATTAATGATTAACCAATGGAGCCGACTATGACTTGTTTATGGGTCCTGTAAATACAATATTGTAAAATAACAGTACTTATCAAATTGTTTTGCAATAAGTGAATGGTTTGGTGGGACGATTACCCACACAAAAAGAAAACAGTGGGTCACAAGATTTGTCAACAGTTTTCTGCAGTTCCCCCTCCAGCACGCACGCGCACACACACACACACACACACACACACACAAACACTATGAATGTTTATAATGATTGTGCTTCCATGGGACCATGTACCTTTTACCAAAATTCATTTGGTCATTAGTTCACCACATATGAAGAATTAAATCAAATCAGGCCAATCACGTCCCCTGCTGCTGGCATCCAGGGTTGGACATCAAGATAATTCATTATTAATTGGTAAATATAATTCTATTATTGGTATTTTTGTTTGAGCTCCATAAAACATTTAAATGGAACTTTTATCACTCAGTCTTGCTTTATAATTATCAATTACTCAACTACTTTTAATGCTATAAACCTCCATAGCTATTCTAGTGGCACAGTCAGGCTCCACAGCATGATGGTTACATAACTACATACTTATTATAATAAATGAATAAAAATAGTCTATTTTCTGTTGGGTCAGGTTCAAGTGTAGAGGCTTTCTGCTAAGACAGGGTGCTGTTGGGTTAATGTGTACAATTAAACATTCACCTGGGTTATCTTCCATGTCCTGCCCACCTCACAGTTACTTTGACTGACAACAGCCTCCCTCTCACCATAACTGAGACATACACTACGACTGAGACATACTCTCTATGTCCAAACTAATTCCCAGGATAAGTGCTGTACTTGACCATCGTCTTTTTAACACCTCCTCCTTTTAACAGAAAATTGTTTTATCATTAAAGGACTATATACAATGGAGTGAATAAGTATTTAACACATCAACATTATTTTCCTTAAACATATTTCTAGTACAGTTATTCACATTAAATTTACACCAGACAGTGGAATTAACTCAGTATACTACACAGATAAAGAAATCATAACATTTCAAGCCATAAATGGTTATGTGCAATAAAGGCCATAAATGGGTATGTGCAATAAAGATGAATAACACAGGAAAAAAGTATTGAACATGCCAACTGAAATGTATTTAATACTTGGTGGAGAACTTTTGTTTGCAGTGCCAGCGTTTGCCTCCTGTATCAGGTAATCAATCTGTCACAGTAAATTTTGATCTTCAGCTTCTTCCACAAATGTTCATTCAGGTTTAAGTGTGGTGATTGACTGGGCCATCCAAACAATCTTTATTTTCTTCCTCTGGAACCAGTTGAGTCACTTCTTTGCATCATGTTTTCAATCGTTGTCTTGCTGGAAGGTCCACCTGTGTCTAATTCTCACCGTCCTGGTGGATGGCAACCTAAAGAAATTTGTGGTATATGGCTCCATTCATCTTCCCTTTTTTATGTGAATTCTGCTGGTACTACAAAAAGAGAAACAGTCCCATACGATGATGCTTCCACCTCCAAACTGTAGGTGTGGTATTATTAAGGTCATATACAAAACCATTTCTCCTCCTAACATTACATGTTGTACTGTCTCGTCTCACCCATGATCTACAGGCTTCTACAAATTTTGTGAAACAAAAATAAAACAAGCTTTTGGGTAAGACTCTCAGCTGACTCCAGCGGGAAAAAATAAAGGTGTCCAAATGACCCAGTCAATCATCAGACTTCAACCTGATTCACCAGCAAACACAACCCCAACGCCCCACACCAGAATCAAAATTTTTTGGTATTTTGTTTTTTTGGTATTTTCAAATTTTTGATTAATTAAAATATTATCATTTCTTTAACCATGCAGGTTTCTTGAAGTAACAGAAATGTGTGGTGTAAATTTCTTGTGCGGAAATGTGTGTGTGTGTGTGTGTGTGTGTGTGTGTGTGTGTGTGTGTGTGTGTGCGTGCGTGCGTGTGCGTGTGTGTGAGTATGTGCGCGCGTGCGTGTGTATGTGACGTGTTGAATTGTTGAATACGTTTTTCCCCCACTGTATATCAAAAGCGTTTACAGCGCTCTAAAGTCAAAGGCTCATGGGAGGAGTGGTTATGTAATAACAAATAAAATAAGAATGGTGAGAAGACCCTCCTCCTGAGAGTGACCACATCATAATCACAGTGAGTTTAGAAACGTTAACAGGGCGCACACAAAGCGGCGCGCACTGATTCACTTGTTATTCTTGTACTGACTACTTGAGGTTTGGCTGTGTAGCAGTAACCTGGAGACCTTCTGAGGACGCAGACATGGATAAAGGAGCAAGACCTAACTGGGACAACCCCATAGAGTTTGTTCTGGCATGTGTATCGTACGCAGTCGGACTGGGAAACGTGTGGCGTTTTCCATACCTCTGTCAAATGCACGGCGGAGGTAAGTGACCGATTCATTTACATAATAATAGCCTACTAAATAGTGACAAGGTCATGTTTTACCAACGGGCTGTGCTGTCCACCAGTGTGGTTGCATTTATATTGAGAAACCACCTTCATTTTCAACAAAACTGATTCTCATGTGAGATTTAGCTGCACCTGAATATAACGAGCCTTTTCATTTCAGTTCCACACAACACACCCAGTTTTATTTAGGCTAATACGAGTGAGAGTGTGGGTGTCAGTGTAAATAATTTACAGTACTGTGTTATCCTCGTTTAAACCCGAGACCTCACACAATTGTACCTCTGTCTTTTAATATCGTGAAAAAATTAAATCAGTAGTAGTTATTCCTGGTACAGGGGAACATATCCTCCGGTTTATTGACTTGTTGCCAGTAATCTGAGTCATGCAGGTGCTGTTTCTGGCGTAAATATGCAAAAAAAAAAAAAAAAAGAGAGAAACTGGACTGAATGAGTTCGACAGTCAGTTGACCTATAGTTGAGACTGGCAGTAAACTTATTGCAGGTCATAAACAAGGGTAGAACCGGAATTAGTTGACATTTATACAGCATACAGCAATATCTACAGACTTTACACTCTGTAGCACCAGGTGATAAGAGACAATACACAGTAGTAAAATAACATGAGTACAGAAATTATCCATAACTTACACAATTTTAGTGGCAAGGCAAGGCAAGGCAAGTTTATTTGTAGAGCACAATTCGTACACAAAGTAATTCAAAGTGCTTTACAGAAGAAGAAAATGCATTAAAATCACAATACAAAATAAAAACATAAATAATCATTATAAAATGAACTTTAAAAGAGAAGAGTGCAGATAAGATCCTTTCAGTCATATGCACAGTGAAATAGAGCTGTTTTGAGCCTAGATTTGAACATTGTCAGAGTAGAGGCCTGTCTCACATAGTGGGTTTTCCTCTCAAAATTTCAGCAGTAAAGTCTCATACTGCCTGAGTCATTCTAGCTGTTTATTTCTAACTGCCAGAAAGCTGCAGCCCAGAAAAGCCATTTGTTTTTCTACTGCATGAATATGAAATTTGCCAATCTATTCAAAACCCTGTGTCACAGTACAGTATAGTAGTACTGTGGTACAGTAGGTAGTACAATAAAAACATATAAGCCACACTGTAAAAAAGGTTGCTGTAAATTTCACAGCAGCTTACCGGCAGCGGGATGCCAGTAAGTTACTGTTTTTGTTGTTGTTGTTGTTGGTGTTCTTGTTTTTACTGTATTTTAATTATTATTGTATTGTATAATTTTTTGTAGGATTTTTTATTTTTTGGTTTACAGTTTACAATTAGTTCCAATAACTTTCAACAAAGTCACAGTCCATGACTGAAATGAGAAATTGCTAGCAATATGTTCCTGTCAGAGGGTCACCAAAATGTTGCCGTTTATCCTAATGGGAATATGAATTTACGAACCACATTTCATCACAGTCCATCCAGCAGTTGTTGAGATATTTCAGTCTGGACCACAGCAAGTGTCCAAAGCCAGAAAAATGCTCCAACATCCAGGCTAATGTTACCAAACACTCCTCTGAGAGTGCTGAGCCACTGAGAGACACACACAGTCATTACAACCCATAAACATTAGCAAGATGAAAGACCACTAAAGATGGAAAAAAATATGTCATATAATATTTGAGGGTGGCACGGTGGTGTGGTGGTTAGCACTGTTGCCATGGGAGCCCTTCTGTGTGGAGTTTGCATGTTCTCCCAGTGTCAGCGTGGGTTTTCTCCGGGTACTCCGGCTTCCTCCCACAGTCCAAAGACATGCAGGCTGGGGATAAGTTAATTGGTGACACTAAATTGGCCGTAGGTGTGAATGTAAGTGTGAATGGTTGTCTGTCTCTACATGTCAGGGTGTACCCCACCACTTGCCCAATGTCAGCTGGGATATGCTCCTCCACATAACATTTAAATGGACATAACATTTAATAATATTTTGGTGGTATCAAAGACCAGTGCTATATAATATTAATAATCTTTATGTAACTTAGCTGAATTAAAGGAACACTTACCTTTCTGGAAATGTTACGCTTTTCTTTGTTTAGGTTCAAATGCTATTAATAAGCTGATGGCACACTAAAATGTAAGTGAATTCCACCAGAGATAAAAACTCATAACTGTACCATATGGTTCTAAGAAAACTATGACCAATCATTGCATTTGGACAGACCAGGAAGAGTCTGTAAGACAACAAATACAGTAGGCTCGTAACAGGGACACTTGTGGATATAAACCTTCTGTAACAATGGTAGATAAATGCGGATCACCACTTCCACCTCCAGCCGCTGCAACATGGAAATAAGTTCAGTGGCGGTTCTAGGCCACTTTCAATGGGGGGGCCAAGCTAGGGCCAGTCCTTTTGATACAAGGGCACATACAAGTAGGGTCAAATATCTAAATCTGAACAATAAGATATATATGAACATATATATATATGTATATATATATATATATATATATATATATATATATATATATATATATATATATGTATATCAGTGTTTCTCACAGGATTTTTGGAGACTACATTCAATCTGTAGGGGGGTCCGGGGGCATGCACCCCTGGGAGAAAATTTTGTATCTATTTGATTTAAAGGCATCAATCTGGTGAATTCTGAGAGCCAAGTCATAATGGCAGAATATGCATAGATTTCAACATATTTGTGCTTTTTATATGTGAAAAATGTTCCATTTCTACTGATTAAAACACTAGTGGTATGTTATGGTGAAGGGTTACACTTAAAATATGGCTAAGGATTAGTGGTTTAACATTTCAGTAATTGTAAGAAAAATGACTAACGTACTAATGGAGGGCTATTTTATTATTTTAAATCATGTGCAGACAAAATATTCTTTTAATTCAAATAAACACAAGAAGTTTGTGCTCTAGAAAAGGATCAACACTCAGTGAATACTCTCCTAAACCCTATGATACGCTATTATGGCAAGGCTTAACTATACAGACCAATGAGCAGTGATAACTAACATGTCTTTGGGGTCATCGGGTGGGAACCTCCTTTCACCAGTGTTTCGTCTAGTTGGTCCCACGACACCTCCAGGAGGCTAGACAGTGATCTCTGGCGTCCCAGAGACACTCCCCTAATGCCAGGTCTCACTGCTCTCCACACCAACACAACAACCTCCATAACCTTACTTACACATGGCTTTCTCAGCCCAAACAGCACTGCCACCTTCAACCAAACCCAGGCTCCGTACAAGCAAGCTCCAGGTAGAGGCTGCGCTGATACTACCTTCCTAGCACATTCACCATACTCTAATTCACACACTACATAACATAACTACAGTGTAAGCTAAAGTTAAAGGAGATAAATGAACTCACAGGATCAGCAAACACACTCACCCTGCCGCATGGCCTCAAAATGGCCACCAAATGGATTCGACTAGGCCACACCCACACTTAAATAACCTTCCTCTTCCTCCTTACTAACACATGGCTTTCACAGCCCTAATTCACACTCTAATTCACACACTACTTAACATAAGCTAAAGTTAAAGGAGATAAATAAACTCACAGGATCAGCAAACACACTCACCCTGCTGCATGGCCTCAAACAAAATGGATTCAACTAGGCCACTCCCACACTTAAATAACCTTCCTCTTCCTCCTTACTTACACATGGCTTTCACAGCCCTAATTCACACTCTAATTCACACACTACATAACATAACTACACTATAAATTAAAGCTAGAGGAGATAAATGAACTCACAGGATCAGCAAACACACTCACCTTGCAGCATGGCCTCAAGCAAAAGGGATTCAAATAGGCCACTCCCACACTTAAATAGCCTTCCTCTTCCTTAAAACTCTCTCACTCACTAACACAGTTAAAGATATGCAAAACAATACAAAATATGCAATACGAAAAGAAAACAAAAGGTAAGACTTAAATTAATTACACACAAACAGACACAAATTACTGCTTTCCTCCCTCCCTCACGATTTGCATTTAATTTTACACAGCTTAGAAAAGAAGATTTCAAGAAAGAGCTCCACCACTAAAGGTATTATTTACATTGTTTGTCCTTGTGGCAAATATTATGTGGGTAAAACCAAGCATGCACTTAAGCACATGTATAGCTGAACACCGTAGCTCCATAAGATGTAAAAACATGACCTATCCTGTTGCAGCACACTTCATTGAGGCTGGACATCCTATATCTGCTCTGTGTTATATAGGGATTGAAAAAGTAGGCTGTCTTCCTAGAAGAGGGGGTGATTTCAATCTTCTTTTGTTGAAAAGATAAGCTTTCTGGATCTATACTTTAAATACTCTTGCTCCCAGTGGCCTTAATGTTGAGTTTGACCTTAAACTTTTTCTTTGACTCTAGATTGTCCTATGTCTTATAGGCATTGTGATGCATTTTCTAATCCTTTATCCTTAACTTCCTTATATGTAGATTGTTTCTAAATCATTTAACATTTTTCTAAAATTCCTAGAATTTAACTTTTTTCTATTTCAATTATTTACCATTACTATTGTCAGTAGAGTTTTCCTAAATTATTTTTTTTCCTAAAAATTCTTTTTCTAAAATTGTATTAAAAATTTAACATTTTTCTACTAAATCATTAATAATTATGTTTCTTATATCTAGATGTCTTTTTTCAAAGTCCTAACAATTGTTTTGCAGTCTCCCCCTCCTATAGGAATTCATTTTTTCAAAAAACAGGGGTATTCTGTCCCTTTTCCACTTTAAGTGGTGTTTAAATGCAATTTTCTCTTCCTGATTTGGCTGTATTTAAAATAATGATACTTTTTATTGTCTACTACTTTTTGATAACTGAAAAGAATGTAAGTGTTTCTCAAATGTACTTTTGAATTGTCTATATTCTGTCTTTTTTAGTCATTAAAATTATACTTGAATGGAAATTGAGCCTTGATCCTATTGTGTTTTCCTGTCTCATCTGTGTGGCAATCTGTGCTGATTGTCAGCTCCTCCCATGGCATGTGCTTGTAATTGAAGACAATCTCATCATAGAGCTCACCTGTGTGTCCTATAAAATGTTTGGTAGCTCAGTGTCTTGTAAAACCCTGATGAAGACGGTCTAGTTGAAACGTTGGTACTTGAATAAAAAAAAATATTTTTGCATCAAGTCTTATAGTGTGCGTCTGACATCTTGTTTCTTCAAATTTGTATTTTTTCGTCAACGGTCAGCACCTCTCCAACCCTGGTGTGCACTCCTCCTCTCTCTTCATAGACATTATATTACACATCCTAAAAAGATAAATTGTATATTTTTTATAAAACCAGCAGTTTCTTGCAGTTTGTATGTTGTAATATCATGAAAATATTTTGTCAGGTGAAAAACATCTTGGTATAACAATAAAAAATTAAATAAATTTCACGTATTAACATGATACTGATCTGTTTTTCCTTTTCTGGCATGGCAGCAGTGAGTAAAACGTATCACAAAATTGTTTGATGTTTCATTTCTATTTACAGAAGAGACATGCTGATACTATTGTCCCATGTGCTGACTAGGGTTGCAACTAACGATTATTTTCATTGTCGACTAATTTGTCGATTATTTCTTCAATTAGTCGACTAATCATTTTAGCCAAAAATGTGTTAAAATGTTGAAAAATGTCAATCTGTCTCTCCTAAACCCCAAAATGATGTCATCTTATGTCTTGTTTCGTACTCGAGCCAAAGGGTTTTAGTTCACTGTCATGGGAGAGTGTGTAAAGCAGCCAGTATTTGAACGTAAGAAACTGCAATGAGAGTATTTTGGGGTACTTCATAGTACTTTTCTATGACTCACACCAATTAGTTGACTACTAAAATAGTCACAGATTATTTCAATATTCGATTAGTCATCGATTAATCAACTAATCATTGCAGACCTAGTGCTAACTAGATCTTTTAAAATGTTTCTGTGTTTCTTTATAGCAGTATTTGGTCCAAATCACTGTTATTTCCCTGGTCTAGGGGAACCTAGACATAACATGCTACAAATCCCCACTCTTCCCACTCACAAGGAAGGCCACTTACACAGTATTAAGCTTTTTAACAAAGTAAGCAGATTATTTTGCTTTAGAGGTGAGCGGTGCCCAAAACAACAACCAAACATATACTCATGGTCCCTGACAATTTTCTAACCTAAACTCCTACTATTCAAAACAGGAGAAAAGAACATGGCAATGCCAAAAAAGGGCCTCTGACTCTTACTAAAGCTGCTTAATGTGCTCTATTTACATTGCGCAACAAAAGAATACAAGAAAACCCACTGATAACTTTAAAAAGTAAACTGTTAAACAAATCTCAACTTGCCTACTCAAAACTGACCAACTAACTTTCCTGAATGCCAAAGTTATCCAAATATTCACACTAGTTCACCTAAATCAGAAGGTTTTTGGCTTGCAGATACTCACAGCAATTTCACAATCACAGTCTAAGTTCTGGCTCTATTGGTTAAAGAGTGAAAAGGAGGAGAGCACTTCTGTCAGCTTGTGATTTAAAAATACTCTGTCCAGCTGTGGACCAATCCGACAGCAACGTCTTCAGACAGCCCAATCATCAAACACCACCTGCAACAACTAATCACACTCAACAATATGCACACACTCTGAAAGGAGGAGAGACAACATCTAACTTATCACTGCAGACCAATATGAGCACATCAATACCAAAAATAATGACCTGGGTCATGACACCTCCCCAACTGAAAATCTAACATTTAACTGCAAAAAAATTGTTTGATTCAAAACCTAGACAGAGCATCACCCATGACGTTATCAAGACCCTTCTTATAACGAATATCAGTGTTGATATGCAACAAGGACCAGCACATGAGGCACTGGTTTTGGTTCTGCATCTGAGTCAGGAACACAAAGGATTGTGGACAGAGGAAATGATGGTTGGCACAGGGCTGAACCCAAGATACACTTTAAAATGTTGTAGCACTAAAAGCAAGGCCAAAGTCTCTTTTTCAATTGTGCTAAAGTGAAGCTGGTGTTTTTTTAACTTTCTGGAAAAATAATAGATCAGGCAATCAATGCCACACTCATCCTCCTGCAGAGGCACAACACCCACCCCAAGCGCACTGGCATCTACTTCCGATTTAAAGGCTGTGTGAAATTTGGGGTGACAAGCACAGGGCCACTGCAGAGGAGAACTTTGGTGGCCTCAAATGCCAACTGACCACTGGGAGGGAGTTTTGGGGCTAACTAAGTTTGTCAGCGGAGCCACTACAATAGACAAGTTTTTACAGAGCACACAATTATACCCAGCCATCCCCAGCAAACGACAGAGTTCACGTCAGGTTCGGGGAGCCGGCAAATCTAAGATTACTTGTACTTGCCCTACCTTTTTACCCAAGTAGGTAACAACAGCCTTCCCAAACCCACATCTGGCCAAATTTAGAGTAAGTGAAGCAGAATGCAGGCGATCAAAAATCTCATGGAGGGATTTCAAAAGGTCAGTCCACATGGATGATTAGGCCGCAGTATCATACGAATAAACCTCATAGTTATTAACACCGCAAAGAACTGTTAAGCTCATGCTTGTAAACTGAAAATTTCAATTACATAGGATATGGTGTTAGGAATCCAAAGTGCCTGTGGAGTTTACATGGCAGGGGTGTCCTCTGGTGTTGTTAAGGAATGCTGGACATCACTGGGGTTGTCAAGCAGGATTCTACTTTCACTGATGTTTCACTGATTAAGCCCATGAGGTCTCCAGTAGGCTCAGCAGTGGATTCAGGCTTCCCAGAACCACCCCCCTCTGCATCAGTCCGGCCAGCCTATTTGGGAGACCAGCAAGGATCTTTCCTTTTCAGCCACAACCACCGGCTACTCTGCTCCACCACCCTTGATGTCTCTTTGATGGCCTGGCGTAGTGCTTGTCCACTGATGCCCAGGTCCCTCATCATTCCCTCATCACTTGCGATGTCCTTGTTCCCCTTCTCGAACAAACACCATTGACAAGTTGGAACTAGTTGTTCTGGCGGCAAGGCATTGATCGTGGGCCTCTTTCTTTCCACGGTTGCTGCCAGGCATTTTAGCACTTGGTTATGTCTCCAGGTGTACGATCTTTGAGAGAGGCTTACTGTGCAACCAGTGAGGATGTGTCAGGAGTGTAGCTAGTGTTGAACACAAGGGGCATGACGGATCTTCACCCACCCACTGGTTGAGATGTTGAGGGGATGGAAGTACATCATAGGTGGCACAATTGAGAAAATTTATCCTGCTCACCACCATGTCCCACATGTCCTTCCAGCTGATCTTTCGTTTTACCACACTCTCCATCTCATCCATTGGCCTTGTTTGGCCTGCAACACAGCCTTGGCCACCTGGTACAGGGTGCTGTTGTTGTCAGGGTTGTCATGTCATCCATATAGGCCCTGATGGGTGGTAGACGGACTCCAGTAGTCAGACGCTCACCACCACCTGGAGGCCTTGTGATGACTTCCATCACCATGGTGAATGCCAATGGGGAGATGGTACATCCTGCCACTATGCCAATCTCCATGCAGTGCCATGCAGTGGCAAATTCTGGTAAAGTGAAACAGAGCTGCAGATCTTGGAAATAGGACTTTTTTGCAAGGATGTTTGTGATGGTTGCTGGTATCCTGAAGAAATTAGAAGATGCCCAAAGGAAACTGTGTGAGACGGATCCATACGCGTTGGCTAGGTCGAGGAAGACAACATGAAAATTCTTTCCCTCTGTCTTAGAAGTTTGGATATGGTGCCAAATCATGCTGGTATGTTCAAGGCAGCCAGAAAACCCCGAGATGCCTGCTTTTTGAACCAATTTATTGACAAGATTGTTTCTCTCCAGATAGTTGGACATCCTCTGAGCCATGACGCTAAAGAAGATCCTACCCTCTACATTGAGTAGACAGATGGGACGGAATTAGCTAATGTCTGTGGATTCCTTCTGTCGGGATCAGGACTATACCGGATCTGCGCCATGCTTTGGGTATGTTTCCATTCTCCCAGGCCACTCTCATTAGCTTCCACAGGAAAAGGAGAATGTTATGATCATTCTTGTACAGTTGGTATGGAACTCCATTTGGCCCTGGCGCTGATGAAGCTCTTTCCTGCTCTACTGCCTGCTCCACTTCTCTCCACTTTGGAGGACTGGTGTCCATCTGGTGGACGTCTGCTGGATCGCTTATCTGCTCGTGCTTCTTCTCATCTGCATACATACTTTCCAGGTATTGTTCCAACTCCTGCCCTGATGTTTTCAGGTTTCCTCCCTTTTCTTTGGTGAAGAGTGATACTGTACCGTGAGAAACCGTTCTACTCCATATGAGTAGATTATGTTCCCTATGCTGTTGAATGAATCCCAACAGAATCACAAGCAGACAGAGATGCAGTTAAAAAGTGAAAAGTTCTTTTTATACAAAAAGGTGCAGGGAAAACGGAGGGCAGCAGCATAAGCTGGCAAAAGGGGAAAAAAGGCAAAAAGGACAGCAGGCTGGGCGCAGCAGGCAAGGAGACAAAAGGTGGCGTGGTTTCTGAATGAAAGGAGAAAAATCCACAGGTAAGTGTTAGAGGGCTAAACATAACAGGCTTAATCTGGGAAAGGTGGAATGTAGGATTGACTCACATAGAGCTGAGTAACTGAAGGCAAACTGTAATGATTTCTTTAATGGTAAATGGGCAAATGAATTTGGATGCGAACTTTCTGGATTCCACCTTCAGGGGAATGTTTTGAGATGACAGCCAAACAAGGTTGTCTTTAGCTTTATCCAAGGACCTGAGCAGAGCTGAGCGAGTGTTTCTCCACACCTTCCGGCAACGGTGGAGATGATCCTGGACAGATGACAGTACTGAAAGCTCAGTCTCTGGAACAGGGAGGAGCAGAGGATGATATCGCAAGGAAGCTTCAAAAGGAGAGAGACTCCACCACACAGCCGCTTCCAGGTCCTGGTTAGTGTTTTCTGATTGACCGTTGGACTGGGGATGGAAACCAGAAGACAAGCTTACAGATGTGCCTAGTGCTTTGCAGAAAGCTTTCCATACATGTGAAATGAACTGTGGACCTCTGTCAGAAATTATGTCCACAGGAATTCCATGAAGGCACACTACATTGTTGACTAAGGCAGTCTCAAAGGCTGAGGGCAGTTATTTAAGAGCAAGGAAGTGAGCAGCTTTGGAAAACCTATCAAAAACGGTGAGGATGGTGGTATTACCTCAGGATGGTGGCAAACCTGTGACGAAATCCAAGACGACAGGACACCACAGATGACCAGAAACCAGGAGCAGGTGAAGCTGACCAGCTGGGGCCTGGTGGGAGGCTTTGCTCTGGGCACAGGTGGAGCAAGCAGCCACAAACTCCTTGGTGTCTGTGTCGATAGAGGGCCACCAGCAGTACCTTTCAAGGAGGGAGAATCTCCGGTTGAAACCCGGGTGGCAGGAGAGGCAAGAGGCGTGAATCCAACACAGCAACTGATCGCGTACTAACTCAGGGATGAAAAAGTCTTTTGGGGAGAACAGTATGGAGATTGGGCTGATCTTGCTGAGCCTCTTTTACCTTTCTTTCAATCTTCCAGTACAGGGTGGCCATGATGCAACTGGGAGGGAGGATGGACCCGGGTTCCTCACTGGAGTCCTCAGGTGAGTATAGTCTGGACAGGGCGTCAGGTTTGGCATTTGTGGTACCTGGGTGATAGGTGAGGGTGAAGTTAAACCTCCCGAAGAACAAAGCCCACCTGGCCTGCCAGGTGTTCAACCACTTAGCTGATTGGGTATATGCAAAGTTCCTGTGGTCTGTCCAGACCACAAGGGGCTGCTCCGCTCCCTCCAGCCAGTGCCTCAATTCTTCCAAGGCCATCTTGACTGCCAGCAGCTCCCGGTTCCTAACGTCATAACTGCAGGAGACAAATGGAGAGAAAAGAAAGCACAAGTGTCCGTTTCCAGAGCTTGCACTTATTTTATCTTAATACAGCTTGTTCTGCCCCAATGTCACACGGAGTCTGTTTTAGAACACTCTGTTCTTGTCACTCTGTCCCTTTCAAGGTTGTCAAATCTAAGTAAACATGTTTTGCTTCTAAGCTGACCATTACTGTCAAACATTTCAAGGCCTTTTCGCCACCACACGCCAAACAAACTGTGTCTTAATTGAGGATAGGTGGGAAAGGGGGGCTGCCACACGACTGAAGTCTTGAATGAACAACCTGTAGAAATTTGCGAAACCTAGAAACCCCTGCAAATCCTTACGACTCTGGGGTTTAGGCCAATCAGCGACAGCACGAAGCTTAGCAGGACCTGCCTGAACCTAACCTTGCTTATTGATATAACCCAAAAAAAACTGACTAACGGGATGTGAAATTCACACTTGTCTGCTTTTACAAAAAGATGGTTTTCAAGGAGACGGAGGAGAACAATTCTGACATGTCTGACATGCTTGGCCATGTCTTTTGAGAAGATGAGAATGTCCTCTAAATATACTAAAACAAATTGGTTCAGGAGGTCATGAAGAACATCATTAACCTATGCCTGGAAGACTGCAGGGGCATTGGTTAACCCAAATGACATGACCAAGTATTCAAAGTGGCCAAACGGAGTGTTAAATGCTGTTTTCCACCCCTCACCTTCGCTAATGCGGACCAAGTGGTATGCATTGCAAAGGTCAAGTTTGGACTAAACAGTGGAGCCATGAAGAGGTTTAAAAGCAGCGTTTAAAAGAGGTAGAGTGTACTCATTTAACCCTGCACCAAGAGGAGAGGATAAAGGACGGATTTTACCTGTGTCAAGCTATCAGATATACCCATGGGCGCCTAACTCTGTGTAAAAGTGTGTGTGTGTGTAATATGACCTGAGTAAGAATGTGCAAGAAACACATTCCAGTTAATTTATTGATTATGAGTCTCAATGCTATGTCGCAGGACCAATTAATTTAAAGAAATGAAACGTTAAAATATCATTTTAACAATTTACAAATGTGATTACAAAGGCAGAAGTTACACATGTTTTTTTCAACTGTCCAGAGCAACATAACGCTGGAGGGCTCTGCATTAATGCTGCATTGGTCACAACTGTAGGTAGGGTGACTAGGTCCCAATAAACCAAATGTGGGACAAGGAGTAGGTTTGTGAGGGACAAAGTGGGACACCCGCCCCCAGCGCAAAGTTTAGTCATCAGAGACTAAATACATTCATCATAAACTACACGTAGTCTACTGTATATTAACACTGGACTGTTTTGTTTATTGAAGTATTTAACAACACAGAGACTTGTGATCAGTGGGATTTGAGGATTCTTATAACATCTGTAGCCTACAGATGTGAAGCCCTGACTGTATCTGACTGAGCCTTAATGAAAGTTGTTGTCTTGTATTTTTTTCCTCTGAAAATATGAACCTTATAGTCAAGCACAGTTTATTCAGCCTGTGTAGTTGAGGGGACAGGTCAAACTGATATGATGCTGATTTACAGGAGAATTCATGTCAAATGGAGGTTAAACCATGAACATAAACTACAGATCACCTGTAAAGCATTTTACAGGTGATTTCAAATGAATCTATCAAAACAAAAACAACTGGAGACTGAAAACAAAGTTATATATGGGTCTGATCACCTTTTTAATGAATTGACATCATTCCAGACAGGATTTAAGTGTGTCTGTGACTTCCTTTTTGGACTGAAGGCTGCTGGAAACTGTTGGGAAACTGTCCGACTTCACCACAGCAAATATGTGTTTTGCCCCTTCACCTTGAAAAGTGGAGGGGCATTTGCCTTACTTGCCTATAGGGGTAGGTGCCAGTGGATATACCTCTCCATTGCCTCTCGCTCCAGGCGTGAGAAAGTATACAGGTGGCTAGACATAAGTGGTGCCCTTGGAAGGAGATCAATGCCACAATCGTAGGGCTGATGAGGAGGAATAGACTGAGCCTGACTTTTGCTAAAACCTCCTTGAGGTCATGGTACTCCGGTTGAATGGACAAGAGGTCCACAGGCTCGGTCTCCACCATGGGGGATCATGGACACTGTGAATGGGGACAAGGCAGATTTCAGTCAGGAAAGATGACATTGTTCACCCCAGCTTATAATCTTTCCTGATGACCAGGCTATGTGAGGGTTGTGTGTCTTGAGCCAGGGGTGTACCAAAACCAAAGGAGTAGATGGAGCAGAGATGTGGTTGACGGATAAAGTGAGCTTGATAGGTACTGTTCTGAATTCCCCATCTTCGCCAGTAGGCAGCATTGTTGCCTCAGGAACAGTCTGGTCATTTTGGTCAGGCAGTGAGTTGGACTACTAAGAAAACCCCTGAAGGGTCCTTAACGTGTGCTCACCGTACTTGCTTCATGTTGGTCTGGACAGTCGGCATCTGAGCAGCATATGGGTGCATGAGAAAAGAGAGTTGGCAAACAGGCGTATCGTCGTTAAGACTGATGTAGTTTTGCTGCTACATTTGTAAATTTCTGGGATGTTTATGATGACCTAAGTGGAGCTGTTGAGCAGTTATTTGTCAGTTACATGGCATAAATAATTACATGATAACTGTTTGTTGCTAAGGTTAAAGCTGTAGCTGCTAATGCTAAACCGCTAATCTCAGTATGTTCATATGTTAGCATGTGTGGGTGCTAATGTCTCTATGTCAATGTTAAAGGGCTAGTCTGGTGTTTTCAATGCTTTACATGCAAGTTAATAATTGTGTGCTATTGTTTAAATGCTATTACGCTAGTTGTAGAGGCTAGTAGCTTTAGGTTGATAATATAATGTTGTTCTAAAGTACTTAATTCACTACCTTCTGTATACTTATACATTTGGTGTATTGTGGTCATTATTATTTCAGAGACTATGTAACTGTTCAGGATCACTGTGAAGAGCAAAGAACACTGAGATCCCTGTCCCGTGTCACTCTTTGACTGGAGTCCCATTGCTGATGCAGAAGCCTGCCTAAGCTTTCTGAGTAGACGTATCTACCTCATATGATTCTTAATAGGAGCGGTGTGGTGAGTTACCTTGGTGATGGAACTGCCGTCAAGAGCCTTAGCTAACACGTGTGTTTCTAAAGATAATAACTCACAATCCATTTGCTTAGCCAATTCCAGGTCCAGGAAGCTTTCCTCTGCTCCAGAGTCAATAAGGGCCAAAAGAGGCACATTAACCGACTTCATAAACAGGTTAGCAGGAATTTGCAGTCGAGGTGGGGAGGAGTGTTTAGAAAGAACAGAATCTTGGCTCACCAGTGTCCCCATTTCTGTGCATGAGCCAAATCTTTTGGCCCACAGAACAAGCAGTCCCCAGCCTTTATCGTCCGTAGATGCTCCTCCAGAGTCACCCGTGCGTGTCCAAACTGCATTGGTTCTTCTCCTGACGGTGGTTGGAAGTTGGAAGGAACAGACAAAGGGAGTACTTTCTGGGCCCCAGTGTGAGGGTGAGTCAGTGACAGTCTTTCTTTCTGCTAGTCTCTTCCTACATTGATTGTGCAAACGAATAGTCAGATTAACAAGGGCCTAAAAGGTCCTTGGCAGTGACCCTTGGCAGGGCTCCAGACTAACTTTTTCCACTAGGAGCACCAGCGCTCCTTACTGAAAATTTTAGGAGCACCAGCACAAAATTTAGGAGCACTGTCTATATCGACACAACATGTTCATAATTTTGTCAAGATTAACTGCATTACATATAATTTAGCAATAAACACAGACAGCCCTACAGGGTTCAACGCTAAGGTTTTTATTCACTTGCCCGAAGTCAGTTTTTACTTGCCCTATAAAAATTGTTTAATTTAAGTGGCTATCAAATAACAGACTGCAGTTATTTTTATGTTATGTAATCTTTATTCACACTGTATCGTTCTCTCTATAATTTTGCGCCCTACTTGAGTCATGCCCACCTCTATTTATTTCCCCCCTCTCTCCAGTTCTGCTGTATTAACACCGGGTTTAATATTTTTTGCTTCCATCTCTCTGCCCCGCTCTACTTCAACGCTACTTAGCTCTGTCTTTACTCTACCAGTTCTACTGGCACCAGGGCTCTTTAGGACTAAGTGCATACAGTACATGTATGCACAGTAATGAGCAGGTGAAATGTCTGTCTAGCTTACATATGAGGTGTCTCAAGATTTAGGAACATACAATTTTATTAAACATAATAAAAGTAAAAAGTCACTTGACATGCTGCTGTTTTGTGCTATGACCTATTTAAGTGCTGGAAGTTGTTAATTACGTGACAACGCCTGGACGCAACACAAGCTCAGCACCGAGTGCCGTGCTGCGCTGCTGTGCGAGCAGCGTGTTGGTCTGTGCGTAACAGCAGTCTGTTGTTATTTACAGTGTCCATAACTGGACTGTTAAACTGCGCCGGGCACGGGTCCGGTTTATCAGGAAAATGCGGCCCGAGCTGCTCACCTACGTATGTGTGTGTGGCGGAACTCCGCCGTGCGCAATACAGAGAGCAGAGGATAAATGTTAACGCGTAACCATGTAGAGACAGAAATGACACAATGACATAACACCATAAATAGTGTATTGTTAGGTTATTATATGAAGCGTCCGTCGCGCAAAATAATATCAGTGGGGGACTGTGTGCAGGACATTGCTGACTTGTCCTCTGAACTATCTGAAGTTTGGGAAACTGGCACAGGACCGACAGGAGTTTCTGGATAATTTTTTCTTGTGAAAAACGAATCTATAGTTCGTTTCATAGCGTCACTTTATGGTCAAACGACACAGCACTTTCTACTCGACACCGGCTCTGTGACCCCTCTCTGTCTAACCCCGCGTACAGTACACACGTAGGTACTAAAACTGCGGCACGTTGTTATGGTTACTGACGCCCCCCCGCCTTCCAGTGCGCATCCAGACACACATGGCAGGCAGGCACACACACACACACACACACACACACACACACACACACACACACACACACACACACACTTTCTTCCGCTCCTCCATGAAATGCAATTATAAAAAGAAGAAAAAAATAAAGAAAAAGGGGGAGAGGAGTGGATTCGTAAGTCGCGCTGGTGCTCCTAGTTAAAAAAATAGGTCGCACGGCCTCCAAAAAAGGTCGCAAAATGCGACCAATTAGGCGCAGTCTGGAGCCCTGACCCTTGGGCTCTAGTTTCCTGGCGCAGCACAGGGTGGCGCAGGGTGGCAAACCCCACGCAGAGCCAGTTTCGAGCAGCGCAACCCGAGGCGTGCTCAGTTTGGTAGTTTGTCAGACTGAGGTGCGCTGAGATGGGTGTGGCGGCGCAGCAGGGGAAGGTGTCGACAGATCCAGCTTGGCGCAGTGACAGTTTCGTGCCAAAACGCTTCGCGGAAGGTGCACTAAAAACTCGCCAACTGAAACCACGTCTACTGTTAGCGCAGGTGGAGCGCAGCCGGTGTAAGCCGAAGTTTGGCTGACAGGCAGACCGTGCACACACGTCACCAAAACCTCACAGACAGGTTTCCAGAATGTCAGGCACATTAACGATGCAATAAATAACCACAAACACCACTCTTCAATGCAACTATCTGCAATCAGCACATAAATGTATCTCTGTATCGACTGTCCCGTCACATCATGTCAGATCAAAGGGGGATTGGCACCGTTTGGCACGGAACCTAATTTGATTAACACTGCTGCAAACGAATGAGTTCACATCCCTCCCCCACAAACAGTCACAACATCAGATAGGGAGTATATATTTAGCATCTGTCATCTTAGAAAAGTCAAAAGAAAAGAAACAGAGTGAGACTGCGAGAGAGAAAGAGAGAGCGCACACGCATGAGAGAAACGCAACATTGATTTACAATTGTGGTGACCTCCTCCCAGGCTACCTTTGCATCATCAGCCCGTGGAGGTCTGTTCGCAGTTCTGTATGTTCAGACACTGCGAGCTTGGACCTCCCGGACCAAACATCAACATCAGTTTCCTCCTGGGAGGAGTTTGGCCGTCTGACGTTGCTGCTCTCTTCTGCCATGGCAAATTGAGTAAACTCTCATTGCGCCTTCACGCGGCGCATTTAAGGGCGAGGAGAGGGGCTCATTTGATTGGTGTGATGTGTGTAAAACCCACTCCATGCCTTCTGTCCTCCGTCTTTTCAACTTATGCTGGTAGGAGGGACGGAGGTGGGATAGAGGAGTAGCTGCGCCAGCGTGCACGGTGTGCCAAACTTACAAAATCCGTCTGGCCACACCCAGTTGGCGAAGCACAGGTGCGCTGCACCTCCGCCGCGCCCGGTCTGCAAAACTAGGGCCCTTGTCCTTAATATGTTCATTTAGTCCTTTGTGAAACATATGTGAAAGAGCCTGCTCATTCCATTAGGAGTCAGCTGCCAAAGTCCAAAAATGGTGAAGATGACTCTTATTGCTGTTGTTAACCAGGAAATGTGCAGTGCAACAGTTGCTTGTGTTGACCGAGCAGGGAGCCCTGACTGGCCAAAGCACGCTGAAATCGGTAATGTGTCTGAGGAATTCATTGCTTGGCCAGTTCATTCTGTTAAGCTCACGCTTGTAAACTGAATGAATCCCAACAAAATCACAGACACACAGTGCAGGGAAAAACTGAGGACCGTAACATAAGCTGGGAAAACAAAAAGGCAAAAAGAACAGCAGTCTGGGCGCAGCAGGCCGGGAGACATACTGTAAGGTGGCGTGGCTTCTGGATGAAAGGAGAAAAATCCACAGGTAAGTGTTCAGGCAAAAACAGAGCAGGCAAAAATCCAAACTGTCCAAACAGGTTTCAAGCAGAGATGGCCATGTTGTGTTACTACTGAAGGACAGAAACGAACTGGTGATAAATGGATGATCAGACCGTGCTTAAATACAGGTGGAGGTAAGTAATTTATGAGGAGATGAGCTGTGGGTGAGTAGGCGGAGGAGCAGGAAATCCGGATGTAGGTCAGCCACGCCCAGCCAGCAGACACAGGAAAGACAGAAAGGAACACAAGGGAGGGGGAAACAGAGGAAACGAGGAAAACGGGAGCAAAACCTCAAACCCTGACAAGAACTGTCTTCATCAGCCACTGGAAAGTGGCAGGAGCGTTTTGCAAACCGAATGGCACAACTGTGTATTGCAGAAAGTGATCAGGAGTGATGAAAGTACTAACCTCGGAGGCGCGCTGTTAATGGAACCTGCCAATAGCCTTGAAGGAGGTCTAGTTTGGTGACTTCAATCAATACAATCAATCAAACAATCCAACTTCCTTTATATATTTTATATATACTTTTCATACAAAAAGAATGCAACAGAAAGTGCCTCACACAATAAAAACAATAATGAGAGAGAAACGGTCGCACTCACAATGTTCTTAAGATGATAAAATCCAGTTTTGGCTATACTTCTAATATATGTTTCAAAACTAAGATTTGAATCAAAGATAACTCCGAGGTTTTTCACCTTTTGACAGGGTTTTAGTCCTAAACTAAGACTTCGGTTTTGTCCTGGTTGAGTTGAAGAAAGTTTTCTGCCATCTAGGACTTGACATCTGAAATACAGTTAAAATGGGCATTAATTAGCCCTAAGTCGTCAGGAGACGTGGTGATGTACAGCTGTGCATCATCAGCGTAACTATGGAAATTGATGTTGCATGTAAAGATTAGAAAAGTGTTGGACCTAAAGTGGAACCTTGGGGGACCCCACATTCCATAGTTTTGATGAACATTCATCCATTGTTAAATGAAGTTCTCTATCAAAGAGATATGATTTAAACCATTTACAAACAGTACCAAAGAGGCCAAACAGGTTGTGAAGTCTAGCTTAAAGAATTGAGTGGTCGACCGTGTTAATTAAAAGCTCAATAAAAGTTGCAGCTACTTCAGCAATAAGATAGCGTTTCCTGACTGTTCGTTCTGGAATATCCTTTTGTATGAAACCATTTACAGCAAGAGAGACCGAAATGATCTACTACTTCCACAACTGAAGAAATATGTGCAGAGAGGCCATGGGTTATCACTAAGTCTAAAGACTAAATTCATACAGTTAAGTACATGTTCTGTTCTGTACGACATCTAACACACGTCTGTCCGTCCTGGAAGAGGGATCCCTCCTCAGTTGCTCTTCCTGAGGTTTCTAGCATTTTTTTCACCTATTAAAGATTTTTTTTTGGAGGGAGTTTTTCCTTATCTGCTGCGAGGGTCCTAAGGACAGAGGGATGTTGTATGCTGTAAAGCCCTGTGAGGCAAATTGTGATTTGTGATATTGGGCGTTATAAATCAACTTGATTGATTGATTAATTGATGAATTAAAAAAAAAAATCCTATGCAAAAGACTCAGATTGTTTGTCTACGTGTAGATTAAAATCACCTAAAATAATAACTTTGTGGTTAGTGTGGATGATGGACAGCATTTCTGAAAAGTCTCAGATAAAAGAGGAGCATCGTTTGGGTGGCCTGTAAACACACATTATAGGAGGACTGTTAAAAACAAAGGAGGGATATTCCAAAGACGTGTATTCATCAAATGTAATTTGTTTAAAATCAAGTAATGCTGAGAGAATGGATACTGTTCCCCCACCTCTTTTACCTGTCCTTGATGAATAAGAAAAATTGTAGTTGTATGGCGAGGCTTCACTGAGTGTAGCTGGTCTATCTGTGTTAAGCCAGGTCTCAGTTAAAAATACACAATCAATATATTATTGTCTAAATCAAGTCAGTAATAATAAAAGTCTTGTTTTAAAGAAATCTGACATTTAATAGTGCCATACTCAGGGTCACTGGTACGGTTTTATTGTGAGGAGGGTTAGCACCTGGTGATATGTGTGTGTACAGAGATCTGAGGTGGTTAGTAAGATTGACTGTCTTGCTTTGATCTGTACAGTCACTGGATGCAGGTGTTATAACTTGTTCTTATGACCTTAAAAATGACGAGACCAGACTCCGGACTTGACTGCATTTATCATCTTTAATGCAAAAAGAAAAGGGTGTACACGTTTGCTTATGGAAAATGGGGAGTACAGCTTACATGCTAACAAGCGGCTCTGCTAACATAAACACACTGACGTCATTATGGCATATGCGTGCTTGCTCTGAGCATTCTGGGAAATGAAGTCCCCTTTAATGCAATGTGTACAGTTTTCTGAGAGATGAATTTATACTTTTACTTCAAATCAAATGCCCAAATAAAATGTGTTTTTAACTTGTTATTCATCACAACAACTGCTTTAACATGCATATTAAATTATTAGCAATCTTAATAAACATGTTTCCTCAAATAAAATCTCAACAGTAGGGATGCATAAAAAGTTGTTTAAGATTACTACACTGCAAGTCCACCTAGATTTTATAAGAGATTGAGAATTTATCCGATTGAATTTCAAAAACGGTCTGTTAGGTCTATTAGTTATATAGGTTAGTTACAAAGACAGTTGTGATGACTAAATATGTTGTTGTTAGAGGGCTCTGGCTCTACTTGATTAATGGAGGAAGAACATGCGGAACCAGATTGGCTTTGGCTGCAGTGCAGGGAGCAGGCGTTTGGTCCCGTGAGAGCTGAGACATGTTGGAGACGGAGGAGGCAGTGTAAGATTGGAGCACTCCTTCAGCAGCGGAAACTCCTACGTTTAGGATGTCATACCTGTTGGCCATCAAAAGGTCCCAAGGTCGAGCTCAGGGTGACGGACACTTTGCAGTGTGTTTGCCCTTAATAGTCCAGTGCTCCCGCTGACATGGGGTTGAGCTCACTGGATCCAACGGGCAACTGAGTCACAGCTGGGATGGGAGTACTGTCTGCTGCTTGTGGCTTAGCCCCCAGGAGAGACCACCGATCCTCAGGCTGAGCTGAAACAGCCACACACTCAGGGACTCCTTCGATGATGGAGCCTTTCCAGGAAAGAGTAGGATCATTGTCCGTTTATGGAGCAGCCACAGGACTGAAATGGACAGGTTGCATTCCTGTTGAGACAGCTAGGGGAGCCCAGGATGGCTAGGTGTTTAGCCTGAGCCATGGTGACAGAGGAAAACTCCAAAATTAGCTTGCCTTTCTCCCTGAGCTTGGCTTCCAGATGAGTGATGCTTTTCTTATTCTTTGTCACAGTAAGCTAACATGAATGACACTAGGTCTGGGCGGTTCATTGATTTTTTTTTTTTTTTTTTTTACAATACATCGACATATAGCCTATATATTTTCAAGCAAGATTTAAATTTAGACAATACTGTTTGTATTGATATAGGGTCAAAATGAGTCACATAAAGCATACCAGTATTCAGCTCTCCTCTCTCATATTCCACACAGCTCTGCCCCAAACACTCATTCACAAGTTCTCCATCAACACTCAGAGAGACACAAAGCTGCTTCTCTGTTTAATCTGTCTTTTAATTAGTCTACAGTGAGACATCGGTCTGTATGTAGCATGGACCACGGAACGCATCTGAACAAGGGGGGGACCATAATTTCAAGTCACGCGGTGGTGGTGGGGGGCATATGCATTGAAACAGACAATGTTACTGATGTGTTAAATAACGTTGCGGAGCACTTTTTTTTATTCCAACGCCACACAGTCACATCTACAGTACACGCATGAACACGAACACATGCTTGCTCAAATTAACCCCTCTGATCCCACTCTATCATTCACACACAACAGGCCAAGCCTATTTAAACGCACAGATGAGGCCACAGTGGAAGCTGGAGTAATTTGATCATTTTGTTTTTTCTGTTTGCTTGGAAAAAAATCAGATATCGACTTCTGTCTCTTCATTTTCCCAGATGCAGCCAGCGCAGGTGCCCGCCGTTAGCTCGCGACGCTCACGCATTAGGTATTGATAAACAATGCACTTGATAGGCAGAATAATATCAAATCAAAATGCCAGTAGCGGCGCTTTCTGTCACTCCAAAATGCAGCAGTCAGTGAAAATTTTTTAGGCAGCAGTTGGTGAGAGTGAGTGAAAGTGTGTGGTGACTTGGCTCGTAAAAACACAGATGGGCTACAACTTAGGCTTTTATTCATATAAAATAGTTTGTGAGACTAGAGCCCTGCGCGGGACAGTTTTTTTCATCCCGCTCCTACAAGCTCCCGCTGAATTTCTGACCATTACCGCCTGCTCCGGCAACGTCTGTGTTACACTCACGTTCATGTCCACTCCCGCCCGCTCCCTCAAAACTCTGAGAATTTATGCCTGCACAATAATAGAGATGCATCGATTTTGTGTCTTCTCCCGTCCCGGAGGAGAACACACGTCATTTTATAGGCTATTAATAAAAAGATTCATGGGGTTGTTTGATTCGTTTCCCTGGTCTGCATGTCTTTTGACACACTGGTCAGGAATACCGCTGCAATTAAGTTGTTTTCATTTAGTTTTTAATGAAATAAAGGCTGTTTCATATTCTATTCTCCTCCTCTCCTTTATTTTTCTACCTTTATATAATAACGCCTGGCGCCAGGATGAAGTTACTTAGGGGCCTGTTAAAAATTACAAGGGGGCAAATCTTCATCATGCAACATCAGTTCACACAGTGAGTTATAAAGAGCGCGCAGCTGTGCGTAACAGTCGCGCGTAATGAAACACAATAAACTGCACGTCTTCTTTCATGTTTGTCTCATGACAGATGGAGCTGACAGACAGACAGACAGACAGGCAGACAGACAGA
The DNA here is from genome assembly GCA_026686955.1 of Epinephelus cyanopodus. Taxonomy (NCBI): domain Eukaryota; kingdom Metazoa; phylum Chordata; class Actinopteri; order Perciformes; family Serranidae; genus Epinephelus; species Epinephelus cyanopodus. The sequence goes on from CM048919.1 coordinate 1,816,986, forward strand.
CAGGTGGAGCAAGTGGCAAATTGGTATGAAAGCTGGTTCAGGGCATATTCGTCCATTTATGAATGAATATGGAAACGCTCATGCATGAGCACCAAGTTCCTGTGTTGACATCCTGTTGCTAGGCTACAGCTTTTTCTTCTTCTTTTACTGTTAATGGCGGTTGGCAAACAGCGAATTGGCCCATTACCGCCACCAACTGGTGGGGTGTGGATCAAAATGACTATTAGCGTTGGGTCCCTCCACTCTGAGTACAAAAGTTACCCGGGCCATGACCCAGACATGCAATAGATGTCGTACAGAGCAGATAACATAATAAATTAACAGTAATCCGTATGAAACAAAGAGACAGAAAGAGACGGTAATGACAGTAGCTTACAACAACATTAATGAAAGTAATAATATTATAATTAATAATAATATATTAATATCGGATAGTATACATGTGTGACAATAATCATATGTGTATAATATATGTATATCTGTCATCCTGCCCTTCATCACTAGGACTGTAAAGGGCTGGAGCGACGCACACTAAGAACAGTCCCTTAAGTGTAGTGAGGTGTGTGGACCGTTACCTGCCACAAAGAGAGAAATGTGAACGGCTCATCTCTCCTCTTACACGTCTTATATCTGTGTACCGCCACGGCTTGGCTGTTCAGGAATTTCTGGGCAGTCATGACACCAACAAAGAGGAAATTATTGGACCAGGAGCTTGGCTTCTCGGTCGCCGATAAGCCGTTATCTTGCGTGGCCACAGCTCTCCATCATATTCCTGTCTGTGTCCCCCATTCAACCCACAACCGTGAGGATTCGCCTTTTGTTTCAGGTGCTGGTTGAAATCTGTACTGGCACAGTGTGCTCCTGAATGATTTCTTTTGCTTGCGCAAAACTATTTTTAGTTGCAAATGCGAGTAAAATGCTTGCACCATAGGGCTCTGTGAAAAACAAATCACTGTAGCATATATAAACAAATCTAGCCTACAAGTAAAAAGAAATAAATAATAACTTTCACTGGTTAAAGATACTCAATAGCTCAGCTAATACCTGAAATGTCACTGGAAAACAAACCACTGCAGCAGCATATTGAGTGCCAGGTGGCCAGCGCATGCCATTATTGGACGGCGCATGGACACTCACCGTCCTGCGATTGGACTTTGAACTTATCCCACAGTAGTCGCACCGTAGTACTACATTACTTCAGCATTATGGTATCATATGTACTGTGGTGTTTAAGTACCGTGGTCTACCGTTTGTACCAGTGCAATACCACTCTGTGGTTTGGAGTTTAGTTTCTCTCCTGCGTCCTGTTGGTACTTTATATATCTGCTGTATTTTAGTGTTTAGGTTGGTTATCCACCATATTAGAGGAAGTTGCTGCTCAAACATTCAACACTTCCTAATTTTGCTGCATCACAGTAAAAGTTTTTACACAACAAAACTTTAATTTTTAAGACTCATAGGAATTAAAATATGTTTATTACCGGATTAGCGAAACTTTATTTATTTTGTTTCTTCAATTAAGACACAAAGAATAAAAGCAGAAACAGCCACAATGAGATGTTGATGAAGAGCTGCAGACAACAGGCTCTTACTGTACCTTTGCAAAAAGCTCACCTCCAACAGGTAAACTTCTTTTACCTGCCATGCTGTGGAAAAATACATGCAGCAGAAATAACAGGGGATTCAGCCGTGGATCAGCTTGCACCTAAACACGTAGCACACTTAGTAGAAAATACAGGAATATATATTTTGTATTACCATTCAGCCTGAAAATACCAGGATATGAATTTTTGCCCGTATCGCCCAGCCCTTAATGACATTTAGGTCTACACTCAGCCATCACACATGCAGATCATAAAAGTCCATAAGGGTAAAGTTCCAAGTTCCCAATTCCAACCCCTGATGCTGAGTGCCAAGCAGGGAGGCAATGGGTCCCATTGTTATAGTCTTTGGTATGACCCGGCCGGGGATCGAACCCACGACCTCCCAGTCTCAGGGCGGACACTCTACCACTAGGCCACTGAGTTTAGTGGTCAAAGCTTAGCCTAGCCATCGGGCTAAAAACAAACTTCGGTCATCATCCAGCTGTTAGCCAATTTAACTTAAGATGCAGGCATCTGATGACTTAAAAGCTCTTCCTCGTTAAAATGTGCAGATAAAACAATCAGGATCTTAAAGTGTAGCATATGATATGGCTTAAAACTGGATAAAAAGTCACCTTTGTGACAGAGCTTTTCACAGGGACAGCATATACGCCAACACATGTGCAACAAGTGTTTTTCTTACGGTCTCAGTTCAGATTACATAATCTGTTTCACAGAGTTTTCGGTCTACCACGTATGGACCAGAAAAATTGGCCTGCAGACCAGAACAAACTATAGGCAACAGGACTAGTACACGGTCACCTGCCTGGAATTTTTGAGCAACAGACCCTTTGTCATAATTTGTTTTCATTTTTTGGCTGAGAGGCCGCAAGTGAATCATGGGGCCAGATCATGTGAATGATGTAATCTCTCTGAATGAACTTAAGTATCCCAAGTTATACTTTAGAGCTGTATTTATCGGAGAGCTAGCTCTCACTCAACAGACACAAAGGGCCATGCACAGTGTGGCCAATAGTGATGCGCGGATGGGTTTTGACGGCACCCGGATCCGCATCTATCCATCAATCATCCATCCGCCACCCATCCGAGCAAATAAATTTTCTATGATTACAGACCCGCATCCACCCACACCCGCATGTTTATATTATCAGGAAAGATTAGATCCTGGCCAATCCCGTCAGCTGACTGACATTAAAATAATCAATAAAATGGCGCTGTTACTCTGTGCGTAAAGGCGCACATTGGCACTCTTAATGAGGAGACACTCATTTCTGCTGATGTGGGGATCACTGTGTTAAATAACCCTTCCACATGATACATTGAAAGAGTATGCTTGCCCAACCAATCATACATTATTTATCAGCGGGATATAAGCATGATGATATAGAAGGCTGTGTTGTTCACATTTTAGAGCATGCAATACATTTTCCCCTCATTAATGTTTGTCAAAGCAATTTGTAAACTTTGTTTTTAAAGGGTGCGATTTAAATAAAAGTTATTATTAGGCTACTATTTTCACCCGCCCATAACCCATCCGCTATTAATCAGATTGTTCAGTTTTATCACCTGACCCGCCCGATCCGCGGATTAACCGCAGACCAGGCGGTTATAACTGCCATCCGCGCATCTCTAGTGGCCAAAAACCAAGTCAGCTGGACTGAACCCTGAAGACTCCTGCAAGGTTTCTCTCACAGCAAGCAACAACTGGTCTCTGATTGGGTTTGTGAAAATAGGTTAAAGCTGAATGTTTCAAAAACAAAGAGTATCATGCTGGGGTCTAGATATATGCTAAGATCTAATCCTGAATTACATTTGGTTTTACAGAGTGACAATATTGAGCAAGTTAGAGAGGCCAAATTGTTAGGAGTTATTATAGATGAAACACTTAGCTTCTTCTTCTTCACATAATAACAACAATGAAATGGTGTCTAAAATGAGTAGTAATATTTCAATGATAAAAAGGGCCGCACATTTGTTGACTGTTGATGCAGTTAAATTGGTATTGCAATCTTTAGTATTATGCCCAACCGACCACAGCCCAACAATATGGTCTAGTGCTTCAAAACAGGACTTAAACAAATTACAAATCACTCAGAACAGGGCGGCACGAGCGAGTGCTAGTCGTGCCGCTGCTCTGGGAGAAGTAGTGTTGAATGGGTGCATACTACACTGACTTGGATGAAGTAGATCAAAGAGTAGCATGTAGCCTGGTGATTTTTCTGTTTAATGTTGGTCATTTGGGTAGACCGGAGAAATTGCTGTTAAGGTTAGCACCTACTTATGCTAGACACAGCTATGCCACTAGGCATGCCTGGGGTGCTCACTTTACTTCACCTATACGAAGAACTAATGCACTTAAAGGTGATAGGATTCATACTTCCCAGTCAGTAGGTGTCGCACTCACACTCGCCCGCTCTCGCTCCACTCTTCAATTCTACAGGTTGCCAGGTTCGTAAACAACAGACACTGGAGACAGCGATGTCACGTGAAGAGTCTTTTGTTGTTTTGTTTTTTTAAGATTATTTTTATTGGCTTTTTTGCCCTTATTGACAGGACAGAAGGTTAAGGGGAGACAGAGAGAGAGTGGGGACTGACATGCAGCAAAGGGCCGCAAGCCGGATTCGAACCCATGGCCGCTGCAGCGAGGCAATGCCTCTGTACGTGGGGTGCCGGCACTATAAGTGAAGAGTCTTTTGTGGTATAGCAATTAAAAAATAATAATAATAAATCATGAATCCTCTCTTGTGTGCCCTGTAACACACTGTAAATATCTCCGTAAAGCATTTTTAGCCCTATTCGTCACTAATGCTAACATAAGTCAATTAGGATCCTTTGTAGTGGTAGACAGTGATTCAACAACATCCTGTATACACACAAAAACACAAAAGTGTTCTTGATATTAAAACGGCAAATATATTCCTCTGTTATAATTTCCCACCAATAATAATAATAATAATAATAATAATAACATGATAGTTCGGCTGTACTAGATATTTGATATATTCAGTAGATTTACTTTTTTACGACATTATTTGACAACTCAACAACCGGAAGAATCAGTCCCAAAAACGCTGTTCCTAGAGAACTTGCTAAAATATCTGACATAAATAAATTTTTCTTGACATATTTCATCTAGGTGCAGTGTAATTACTAGTTCGGCTTTCTAGATATTAGATATATTCAGCAGATTTATCTTTTTACAACCCTCTGCATTAGTTAGCAAACATTAGCTTACCTGTCCAGAAGCAACGCGGCAACCTCTGTGTGGCTTTTTAGCCCTTTTTCTGCCTTCAGCTGACAACAACAATCAAAAGCTGAACCGATATTGATTCTGGTTTTGCTTCTCCATTGGTCGGCTGGAGTTTGCGATGGATAGCGCTGTGACAAAGCCATATCTCTGCAGTAGAGATGCGCAGATGGCAGTGGGTCGGGTGATAAAAATGAACAATCTGATTAATGGCGGATGGGTTATGGGCGGGTGAAAATAGTAGCCTAATAATAACTTTTATTTAAATCGCACCCTTTAAAAACAAAGTTTACAAATTGCTTTGACAAACATTAATGAGGGGAAAATGTATTGCATGCTCTAAAATGTGAACAACATAGCCTTCTATATTATCATGCTTATATCCCACTGATAAATAATGTATGATTGGTTGGGCAAGCATACTCTTTCAATGTGTCATATGGAAGGGTTTATTTAACACAGTGATCCCCGCATCAGCAGAAATGAGTGTCTCCTCATTAAGAGTGCCAATGTGTGCCTTTACGCACAGAGTAACAGCGCCATTTTATTGATTATTTATTTATTGTCTCTTCATAGCCATTTGCGATTAGCCACCCAACTAATTTTATATAGCCTATATATCTGTCTGTCTATCTATCTATCTATCTATCTGTCTATCTATCTATCTATCTATCTATCGTTAGCTAGCTATCTAGCTAGCTATCGTTAGCGATCTAGCTAGCTAACGTTAGCTAACGTTAGCTATCTAACTAGCTATCGTTAGCGATCTAGCTAGCTAACGTTATCTATCTTTCCATCTATCTATCTATTGATCGGCTTGTGAGTGGCCGGGCTTGCCCCCCGGGCCCGGTGCCGGTGTCGGCTTGCGGGGAGGGGACGTAATGTGCACCCTCCTCACCCCTAACCCCAACCTCAAGCAGTTAGCTTTGCTACGCATAAACATATCCCCAATCGTGGAGGTGAGGCTGCGGGAAACAACACAATTTCGCTCAGAGAATGCAGGGTTACTCGTGGTCCCTAAAGTCTCCAAAAGTAGATCAGGAGCCAGAGCCTTCAGCTGTCAGGCTCCTCTCCTGTGGAATCATCTTCCTGTTGCAGTCCGGGAGGCAGACACCGTCTCCACATTTAAGACTAGACTTAAGACTTTCCTCTTTGATAAAGCTTATAGTTAGGGCTGGCTCAGACCTAGTCTGCCAGAGGATCCCCCTATAATAAACCGGGCACCTTCTCTCTCTCTCTCTCTCTCTCTCTCTCTCTCTCATATCCTATTACTGCATCTTGCTAACTCGGCCATTGTCGATGTCACTAATTTGGCTTCTTCTCTGAAGCCTTTGTGCTCCACTGTCTCTCAGGTTAACTCGTATTTCAGCGGTGCCTGGATAGCGTGATGTATGTGGTTGTGCTGCTGCCGTGGTCCTACCAGAGGCCTCCTGCTGCGTTGCTGCCATCATTAGTCATTAGTCATACTTCTACTGTTATTATACACATATGATTATTATCACATGTGTGTATTGCCAGATACTAATATATACTCTCAACATATTGTACCACAGTAGCCAGAACTATAACGATAATATTATCAGTTTCTTGAATGTTGTTGTAAGCTACTGTCATTACCGTCTGTCCTGCATATCTCTCTCTCTCTCTCTCTCTCTCTCTCTCTCTCTCTCTGTGTGTGTGTGTGTGTGTGTGTCTGTCTGTCTCTCTTTCTGTCTCATTGTGCCACACAGATTACTGTTAATTTATTATGCTGATCTGTTCTGTATGACATCTATTGCACGTCTGTCCATCCTGGAAGAGGGATCCCTCCTCAGTTGCTCTTCCTGAGGTTTCTACCGTTTTTTTCCCCAGTAAAAGGTTTTTTTTGGGGAGTTTTTCCTTATCCGCTGTGAGGGTCTACAGAGGGATGTCGTATGCTATAAAGCCCTGTGAGGCAAATTATGATTTGTGATATTGGGCTTTATAAATAAAATTGATTGATTGATTGATTGATTAGCTACTATGTAAAAAGACTTCTCTGTCAATAAGAATGAAGAGTTGCTTTTATACTTTGTCCCTACCCCTCCTGTGTGGATCAGTGAGGACAAAACAGCAGTATAACAAGAAAGATAAGAATTTACAGGGGTTTTGATGGAGATTGTCAATAGGTTCTAATGTGTCCAGAGTAGATATAAGTGTATGACAGACTTGTTATGTCTTTATGCACAGATCACTGAACAATGACAATACATCTGCTGTACTTACTGATTAATTACCATAATATGTAACTTTTGATGAGAAAGCAGTGAGACATGTGACAGCCTGCTTCCAAGGTTGGGTGAAGACAACTAAATGCAATTCTTTGATTCACCAACTCCACAAAATGTTGTCAAATCATTTTACTTAATCATTAGCTACAATGTGCATTTCCTGTAGAAATTGCAGTGTGAGAGCTGGAAGCTGTGGCTGCTGCCAGCTGCAAGCTGCTTGCTACAACAGCAATTATTTAAATCATTTACCACCACCTACTGGTGATATTGTATCAATCAATCAGCATACCCATCTGTGCAACTTTCAATTTTGTGTTCATGCCCTGGATACAAACTCACGACCTTTTGATCTAATAGGGGCACAAAAAATAGCTTGAACTAGTGAATGCTTTTAAAAATGCATATCAATCAATCTAAATGTAAAATAATGTAATATCAAAGAGTATAAGACTCATATTGAATGATGGTTCATGAGCAACTTTATCCATAAGAGCCATGTTACATGGAGGATATTGACCTTACAACCTTGCTATCTAACAGAGAAAGCTGACTATTACCAGGGTTTAAACACAGAGCCAGTGGAGGATTGCAGCAGCACAGGGCATAAATTCACATTTGGTCGAGGATATATTGATTTACCTAAAACAAAGCACATGTGTCTGAAATTTAAACATTATTGTGTGCTTTGCAAACAGCATTAACATGTCTAAGCGCTGCATGTGTATTAAACTGACTCAGAGACACCATTAGGTCAAGGTAAAGCTTTACAGAGTCATGATGCAATCATCATCCTTGCACTTCCCAAAATGCACATTGATTTCATTGATGTGCGCCATTTGCTTTACCTTAATGTACTACCAAGCATCCTGGTCAGTTGAAGTGAATGATAAACAGTAAAAAGAATAGAGGTACTAACTGTTGAAGCATCTCAGAAGCAAAACACACTGTTGTAGGCGTGATCAATGATCCAATTAGCCATGTGGGGTTTGAGACAATTATTATTTTTTGACAGCCACATTGGGAAGGATGTGAACCTCCGATCACCTGTCCCACAAGGGGTGCAAACAGCTGGCATGTGCTGTTACCACTACATTACAAAGCAATCTGATTACTTGAAGAGACAGAGGCCCAAACCATCAGAAACAGAGGCAGATGAAATATTAATTAAAAACAGAGAAATTTCAAAAATGTACAACAGAAAGATTGTAGGAGTAGTAGCACTGCTACTACTACTACTACCACTACTTTTAGTAGTAGTACTGATAGCCACAGTAGTAGTGGTATTAAAAGCAGCAGTTGTATTCATATAAGTAGTAGCCACAGACCTCACTCCCATAGACTGTCATTATAAATTTTAATATATAAAAAAATTACTGAAACATTTGAAATTAAGAAAGGCAATAGGATACATCTCCTCAGATGATATGGAAATGAACTTTGTATGACTAATGGTACAGAGGTAGACAAGTGCTCAACAAAAGGCCAAATAATATACAACTGGAATATTTGAATTTTCTGAAGAAAATGCATGTAAGAGCTGGAAGGTTTTAGCTGCTACTGCTGCATGCACCCAGTTGCAGCTGCTGCCAGGGGCAAGCTGTTGCTAATGTCAATTTTCAACTTTGCTGAAATTGTATACCGTGGAAAATATCATTAAAGAGATATAGTCATTAAGTAGCACGGTGATGTTTTACTCATGGCCATTGCTGCCTTCCTTAGATATGTCAGGTGCATGCTCATGACAAACTTGTTTAAGTTTCATTTAAGTCAACAGAATTTTAAAAATTTGAACAAATGCAAAATGAAGTTTCACTCATTCTTCCTTTTGTGCAGCCCTATAGATTTTATAGTCCTTATTAGGCTATGCATACTTTAAAAAGTATCATCCTCCATGTTTTATAACAGCAGAAACTCGCAATGTCTCAACCCAAGCATGCAGTAGAACAGATTTTGTAAATGAGTCATGTTTCTTAATTTATCTCTCCTCCACATACCATTCCCTCATTCCAATATGAGTTTCACATTAGGCAATATGTCATCATGTTAAAAGCTGAAACATTTCACATTATAAATAGATAAATAGTTTATTGTTACAGAAAGAAAGATTTCTTGTTTATATGTAAAAATGCTTTTTTGTAGAGCACATTGAATTGTACTTGATTTCAAATCTCTAGTCAATCAGACTTTCATTGTGAGGGATATGGCTTGTCATAGTTTTCACTGGCTGAAAATTATAGCACCCGTCTTGAGATCATTAGGATCAAATGTGATGAGAAGCATTAAGACATAATTTTCAGTTACTGAGCCCAGTTTCATGTCTTTAGTTCATCCCAGGTCACAGCAAATTCTGAAAAAGCATAGTAAAGTATATAATGCAAAATAGGTCACGTCCACAGGCACTAATCATTATTAATATTTAGATCAATCAATCAATCAATCAATTTTATTTATAAAGCCCAATATCACAAATACAATTTGCCTCACAGGGCTTTACAGCATACGACATCCCTCTGTCCTTTAGACCCTCACAGCGGATAAGGAAAAACTCCCCCAAAAAAAACCTTTACCGGGGAAAAAAAAAATGGTAGAAACCTCAGGAAGAGCAACCGAGGAGGGATCCCTCTTCCAGGACGGACAGACATGCAATAGATGTCGTACAGAACAGATCAGCATAACAAATTAACAGTAATCTGTATGACACAATACAGTAATCTGTATGACATCCTCGGTAATGACAGTAGCTTACAACAACATTCATGAAAGTAATAATATTGTCGCTATAGTTCTGGCTACTGTGGTACAATATGTTGAAAGTATGTATTAGTATCAGGCAGTATACATTTATGATAATATCATATGTGTATAATAACAGTAGAAGTATGACTAATGACTAATGATGGCAGCAGCAGCAGCAGGAGGCATCTGGCAGGACCACGGCAGCAGCACAACCACACACGTCACACTATCCAGGCACTGCTGCAGTACGAGTTAACCTGAGAGACAGTGGAGCACAAAGGCTCCGGAGAAGAAGCCGAGTTAGTGACATCCAGAATGGCCGAGTAAACAAGATACAGTAATAGGATACGAGAGAGAGAGAGAGAGAGAGAGAGAGAGAGAGAGAGAGAGAGAGAGAGAGAGAAGGTGCCCGGTGCATTATAGGTGGTCCTCCGGCAGACTAGGCCTAAGTCAGTCTAACTAGGGGCTGGTACAAGGCAAGCCTGAGCCAGCCTTAATTATAAGCTTTATCAAAGAGGAAAGTCTTAAGTCTAGTCTTAAATGTGGAGACGGTGTCTGCCTCCCGGACCGTAGCAGGAAGATGATTCCACAGGAGAGGAGCCTGATAGCTGAAGGCTCCGGCTCCTGATCTACTTTTGGAGACTTTAGGGACCACAAGTAACCCTGCGTTCTCAGAGCGCAGAGTTCTGGTGGGATAATATGGCACTATGAGCTCTCTAAGATATGGCGGAGCTTGACCACTTAGAGCTTTATAAGTTAACAGTAGGATTTTAAATTCAATTCTGGATTTTACAGGGAGCCAGTGCAGAGAAGCTAAAACAGGAGAAATATGATCTCGTTTCTTAGTTCCTGTTAGTACTCGTGCTGCTGCATTCTGAATTAGCTGGAGAGTTTTTAATGATTTACTAGAGCTACCTGATAATAGAGAGTTATAGTAATCCAGCCTTGAGGTAACAAAAGCGTGGACCAATTTTTCTGCATTTTTTTGGGTCAAGATAGGCCTAATTTTTGCAATATTACGCAGATGAAAAAATGCAGTCCGTGAGGTTTGTTTTAAATGAGAATTAAAAGACAAATCTTGATCAAATGTTACTCCGAGGTTTCTTACGGAGGTGGTAGAGGCCAGAGCAATGCCATCGAGAGAAACTATGTCATCAGATAAAGAGTCTCTGAGTTGTTTGGGGCCAAGAACAATAACTTCAGTTTTGTCTGAATTTAACATCAGGAAATTGGTGCTCATCCAGGCTTTTATGTCTTTAAGACAATTATGAAGTTTAGTTAATTGATCGCTTTCTTCTGGCTTCATCGATAAATACAGCTGTGTATCATCCGCATAACAATGGAAATTTATAGAGTGATTTCTAATGATGTTACCTAAAGGAAGCATATATAGAATAAATAGGATTGGTCCAAGCACAGAACCTTGCGGAACTCCAAAACAAACTTTAGTACGTACGGATGATTCATTATGAACGTCAACAAATTGAAAACGATCAGATAAATAAGATTTAAACCAGCCTAGTGCAGAACCTTTTAGGCCAATTAAGTGTTCCAGTCTCTGTAACAGAATTTGGTGGTCAACAGTGTCAAACGCTGCACTAAGATCTAATAAAACAAGTACAGAGACGAGTCCTTTGTCTGAAGCAATCAGAAGGTCATTTGTAATTTTAATTAGTGCTGTCTCAGTGCTATGATGCGCTCTAAATCCTGACTGTAATTCCTCAAATAAATTATTATCATGGAGAAAATCACACAGCTGGTCTGCAACTACTTTCTCAAGGATCTTTGACATAAAGGGAAGATTAGATATTGGTCTATAGTTGGCTAACACCTCTGGATCCAGGGTGGGCTTTTTAGAGGTTTAATTACAGCTACCTTAAAAGACTGTGGTACATAGCCTGTTAATAAGGATATATTGATCATATCTAATATATGGGTGTTAACTAAAGGTAAGACCTCCTTGAGTAACCTAGTTGGGATGGGGTCTAGGAGACACGTTGATGATTTAGATGAAGAAATCACTGCGGTCAATTCTTGAAGAGAGATTGGGGAGAAGCAATCTAAATAAATATTAGGTGTTACAGCTGTGTTTGAGGTTAGATAGGTACTATCTGAGGACAGGAGGTCATGAATTTTGCCTCTAATAGTTAGAATTTTGGCATTAAAGAAGCTCATAAAATCATTACTGCTAAGGGCTAAAGGAATGCAAGGCTCAATAGAGCTTTGACTCTCAGTCAGCCTGGCTACAGTGCTGAAAAGAAACCTGGGGTTATTTTTGTTTTCTTCTATTAAAGCTGAGTAATAGTTTGCTCTGGCATTGTGGAGGCCCCTCTTATAAGTTTTGAGACTGTCTGCCCAGATTAAACGAGATTCTTCCAGTTTGGTTAATCGCCAATTCCTTTCAAACTTTCGTGATATTTGCTGTAATTTACGGGTTTCAGAGTTATACCAAGGAGCGAACTGTCTTTGTTTTGTTAACTTCTTTTTAAGAGGAGCTACAGAGTCGAGTGTTGTTCGCAGCGAGCTTACGGCGCTATCAACAAATTGATCAATTCGGGAGAGGTTAAAGTCGGTGCGGGAAACCTCTGTTACTAAAGGACTTGGTATTGAATTTAACGACGGAGTAATCATTTCCTTAAATTTTGGGACAGCACTATCTGATAAACATCTGGTATAGTACCTGTTGCTGAGTGGTGTGTACTCGAGTAAAAAGAAATCAAAAGTAATCAAATAATGATCCGATAGCGAGGGATTCTGTGGAAAGACTGTTAGGTTATCAATTTCAATTCCATACGTCAGAACTAGATCGAGGGTATGGTTAAAACAGTGAGTGGGTTCATGTACACCCTGACTGAAGCCAATGGAGTCTAATAATGAGATAAACGCGGTAGGCAGGGAGTCATTATCAACGTCGACATGAATGTTAAAATCGCCTACAATAATAACTTTATCTGATTTAAGAACTAGACTGGATAAAAACTCTGAGAATTCAGATATAAATTCAGAATACGGGCCAGGAGCACGGTACACTATAACAAATAAAAGTGGCTGCGAGGGTTTCCAGGTCGGATGTAAAAGACTAAGAACGAGGCTTTCAAAAGAATTATAATCTAGTTTTGGTTTAGGGCTGATTAACAGACTAGAGTTAAAAATGGCTGCAACTCCCCCTCCTCGGCCGCTGCCTCGAGAAATGTGGGTATTATTATGACTGGGAGGAGTGGATTCATTTAGACTAACATATTCATCTTGACACAGCCAGGTTTCAGTGAGACTAAGTAAATCAATATGATTATCTGATATTAATTCGTTTACTAACACTGCTTTAGACGAAAGAGACCTGATATTTAACAGTCTGCATTTAATTCTCCTGTTTTGTCTTTCTGTCACAGAAGAGGTTTTAATTTTTATGAGGTTGTTTTGCACAATTCCTCTTTGTTTAATTTTAGATTTAAATAATTTAGGTGGTCGGGGGACAGACACCGTATAAAACTATGGAAACTATGGCTGGGTAAGTGAACTAGAAGCTCAGAGAGGCGTATAGGACTGAGACTCTCTGTCCTGGTCTCAACTCTGGGTTGTCAGGGATTTAATTTGCTAATAAAATTTTCCAGGTTCCTAGAAATGAGAGCAGCTCCATCCAAAGTGGGATGAATGCCGTCTCTCCTAATGAGACCAGGTTTTCCCCAGAAAGTTTGCCAATTATTAACAAAACCCACATCGTTTGCTGGACACCACCTGGACAGCCAGCGATTAAATGATGACATGCGGCTAAACATGTCATCAGAGGTCAGATTAGGGAGGGGTCCAGAGAAAACTACGGAGTCCGACATCGTTTTTGCGTATTCACACACCGAGGCAATATTAATTTTAGTGACCTCCGATTGGCGTAACCGGGTGTCATTAACGGCAACGTGAATAACAATCTTATTGAATCTACGTTTAGCTTTAGCCAGCAGTTTTAAATTTGACTCAATGTCGCCCGCTCTGGCCCCAGGGATACATTTGACTATGGCCGCTGGTGTTGCTAACTTCACGTTCCGCAAAATAGAGCTGCCAATAACCAGAGTTTTATCGTCAGCAGGTGTGTCGCTGAGTGGGGAAAAGCGGTTGGAGACGTGAACGGGCTGGTGGTGAGCCGTGGGCTTCGGCTTGGAGCTACGCTTCTGGCGCACACTTATCCAACGTCCCGGCTGAACGGGAGTTACCGGAGGACCGCTAGCAGGAGCTAAGGCTGTGCTATGTCGCTCCGCACCGGCTACAGGGGACTGGCTAACTACCGCAGCTACTGAGTGATTTTCCATGGTGCGGAGCCGCGCTTCTAATTCACTAAGCCTCGCCTCCAGCGCAACAAATAAGCTACACTTGTTACACTTACCGCTGTCACTAAAGGAGGCAGAGGCATAACTGAACATGTGGCACACCGGGCAAGAGAGAGCAGAGGGAGAAGCCATCGCTAGCAGTAAAGCTAATGTAGCTACCAAGGCTAGTAACGTGCAAACAACAGCTAAGAGATTAGCGAGAAAGTCGTAGCAAGGAGGAGAGCTATGAGTGCTTAAACAGAACGAGTGTGGGTTAAGACTTGGAGTTGACGTTTTAAATGACGTTTAGATGATAATTAATAATTAATAATTGATAACTGGTTCATAGTTGCCCCCAGAGCATGTGTACTAACTTTGGTTAAATTCTGTCCACCTGTTGAGGTACATGTTTTCAGTATTGGTAGCGCCCTCTGTGGGTTGAATTCAAAATGCTATACCAATCTACCAGGATTTATGATGATTTGATCAATTGTTAATGAGTTTTGGTCAATTTCCTGTAGGCCTTGCCTTTTACAAAGATCTTTTGATTAATGGCAGCCATGTCTCTTGACTAGTCTTGCTTATTTTAATAGAAATGTGTATATAAACTTTGGACCTGCACAAACCTGCACTTGTATAGCCTTTCCAGTCTTCTTACTACTCAAAGCACTTTAACACCACATGTCATATTCACATACACACTGGTGGCCAAGGCTACCATATACAGTAAGATTCAACCTACTCAGCTTATACACACTTCCACACCAATGGAACAGCCACTGGGAACAATTTGGGGTTCAGTATCTTGCCCAAGGATATCTCAAGGATTTGACATACGGACTGGGAAGCCAGGGATCAGACTGCTGATTTTGTAATTAGTGAACAATCTGCTCTACCTCCTGAGTCACAGCCAACCCAATTTGGTGTTATTAGAGTCAAAATATATTGGTAGATGTCACATTACTGTTTTTCCCATTATGCAAATTAGGATAACCCACATCATGTCTGACTTCTATGGTGCAAGAGGCTTTTTGCAGAGCACATTATGGTGGATATGTGTACCAAATTTCAAGTCAGTCACTTGCAAGGCTTTACCAAAATTGTGGAAATTTTGTAAAAGGTCTCCTGGCAGAACATTGCATTATAACAGAATGAACAATGTTATTCACCTCACCCACCAATGGTTTTAATGTTTTGGCTGATTAGTGTATATAGGTGCTACAATTGCCAATCATGGCACATGCCAAGTACCAAAACTGCGCTGTTCTTCGAGTGAGGACAGAAATCACCAAACACTCAAATGTATAAAAAAGGGCCCAGTAACAAACTACCATTATGACTGCTGTCGTAAACTACAATATTAGGCCTCACCAAGGGGCACCATTAGTGTTGTAAACAATTCTGGGCATCACATGGAGGCACCAAAAATAAATTCTAATAGTGATACTGTAAAAGAGAGGATACTATTTGTTGTGATCTAGACACCAGTGCTATGTTTTACATGGCAGCACCATTTGTTGGAACTTAAGCTTTAACCTGACCTTGTAATAGATCTCCAATTTAAGTATCAAAATGGCTATCTGAAAAATTAATATATTATTAATAGTAATTATTAGTTATGTTAAATAATATAACTTAATTTACATTAAATCACATTATGAGGCACCATTCCCGAAAAAGGAAAAAATGATAGCCAGTTAAAGATATCAGTCTCATAAAGTTCACTAAATTATCAATTTGGAATTTTGATTAATAATTCAATTATTAACAATAACCAAAATTGATAGTAAAGCCTAAAGGATTTTGGAGTTCTTGACATAGCAGAGGTTGACTATTCATTCACTCTTGTGCAACATGAAATAGACAGCAGGTATGATTCCAAAAAAATATATTTATTCATAAAGTAAGCAAAGCAAAACCAAAACACACAAATTCTAACTAAGTATAAAAGCCCTGTGTGTGTGTGTGTGTGTGTGTGTGCCTGCACTTGCGCACGCGAGAGAGAAAGACAAAGGTGGGTATGGTAATCAAAGGGCAGTTTGACCTACAAAACAAAATAGCTTACAACAGAGAACTAGAAGATGGCTGAATCAAAGTTGGCATCAGATCGGGGTCTTGTCTAGCGTGTGGTCAGGAAAAAGATGAAGGAAGGGAAGTAAGACTTTGAGTTGCCTCTTTGGGTGTAGCTCTGTTGAAAGCAAATTTGTAAATGAGTCTATGTGAATGTGATATGTGTTGCAAGGGGTCTGGATTTGTGCAGAGGATGTTAAGTTGCATGCAAGACATTGTAAACAAACAGCATTTGCAAACTAACATCACTCAGCTTTGGCAAAGCCAACTAACCAACAACCTAACCACAAACAATCACAACAACAACTCAGTAAACAGCATTAAAATACATACAACAAGCTTAGCAACAACCTTGCTTAGCCTGTACAGCTGTGATAAGCTATGCCCAGTTGAAACATTACAGATCCTTGAATGAATGGAGGGAAGAGTTGGTATGAGGCGTGCTGGTTTCATGAGCAGGCAGAGGAAGGCTGGAAAGAGCTGTGGTTCCAGTGGTAGTCTTTGTCATGTCCTTGTTCCGAAGGTGCAGATCTGAGGAAGTCGGTCGCTCTGGGTCCTTGCAGAGTGAGACACTGAGGAACTAACTCAACTTGGTTCTCCTTGTTGCTGGAAAGTTAGTTGCAAATCTTGTGTTTGCATTCTAATTTCTCAGGTTTCCAGATTTATGCTCCTGCCGTGAGCAAGGGTACGTCGTGGAGCATATCACTGTAAGGTCCTGTTTATATGACAATGATTTCAACTGAAAAAGGTAAACTTTAGTTGTGTTTTGGCCGATCATTTACACGACAGCGGCATTTTGGATGCCTGAAAACGCAACGTTTTGAAAATGGGTTCCAGAGTGCAATTTTTTGGAAACAGCAGCATCTCCGTTGTCATGTAAACTTGCAATATGCAGTTCCTCTGAAAACGGAGACTTTTCGCACATGCGCATTATGGTTCCAGTCACTAGGCATGCGTGAGAAAGTTGACCGTCACAACAACAATGCCGAGCTCTGTTTGTGCTGTTCACCCTGTTGATTTGAAGTGAAGTGTACATCTGTTATTGTAGCAACTCCACCTCGTCATCCATCCAGACAAAGTTATCTGTGCATGCTTTCGCCATTGTGTCTTCTTTGTTTTGGTTTGTAATCACTGCGTTGTAGAGGAAGGCGCTGGCGTTGCTTTGCAAATTTACATTGCCACCCATTGGCCTGGTGTGCATACTACAGCATTTCCAGTAGGTTTTGCGGCTCCGTGTGAACGGGGATCGTTTCAATAACGTCGTCATATAAACGCAGAAGTTTTTTAACACAAAGGACAGACTTTTCCATTTTTAGAGAAACCGTTGTCGTCTAAACAGGGCCTAAAAGTACTGTCCAATCAAGTTTTGAAACTTGGCCCTCACTGAGGTGTGAGGTGGGGCTTCCTGTGAAGATGAGTGTCAAATAGCTCTCTTTGTTTGAAGAACAAAGAGCATGCAGAGAAGAAATGCCTTTACATATCCAGTTTAGATTTTAACAAATGACAAATCATCTGTGGTACCGTGAATCCCAACACTGCTATTGTTCAAATGTTAACTTTTATGTTTTTACTATATAAGTATGTTTTCGCCCTCAGGTGGATTCTTGATTCCATATTTGGTCATGCTGATTCTAGAGGGTGTTCCCTTATTCTACTTGGAGCTTGCCATTGGTCAGAAGATGAGTAGAGGCAGCATCGGGGCATGGACTGCCATCAGCCCATATTTGGGAGGAATAGGTACTGTATTTGCTGACTGAACTGACAATACTGTGCATCAGTACAGCTTTGGGACTCCTCACTGCATCCAGATAAAGCAGTGATGAGGGAGCTTCCACACCCCTCTGGTGGCAGAAAAGAGAACAACATGGATTTTATAAGGCTAGATGTGCAGCAAATACAAGGTGGAAAAGTTGGACACAAAGTGCTATCACTTTATACTGTACTGTCAGTAAAATACTGTTGCTTCCAGTGCATTGTATGGTTGTGGTTTCTGCCTGGATCTCAGTTTTGTTTTTGTGGCTAACTAAGTTAGCTTGATTTTATGTGAGTAATGAGTACTGAGTAATGTGTTTCAGTATGTGAAGCATTACGTTTCAAAGCTGTCAAACAAACCAAAACTTTTGCATCTCTTGATTTTTTTTTAACCCTGTTCATGGGACTTGGTTTCTACATCATAGACCTTGGAATCTATTTTTGACTCAAATGGACAAAATGACCTGGAAGAATTATGGGTGAATAGGTGCTTGTAGATTATTTAAAATGGGAAGCAAATAATTCCTTGTAGTGAATTTTGTATTTTATTTATTTTTTGTATAATTCTCCCATTTTAGGTCTTGCTAGTGTTGTGACATCCCTGTATCTGTGTCTCTATTACAACATCATCAATGGATGGAGTTTCTGGTACCTCTTTCATTCATTTCAAGTGAGCTGCTAACTAACAAACTACCGTTATTTTTGCAGTAGTTAATACTATAAATGCATACAAAATGTTGGATCTGGTTTACACAGTATGATAACATACCTATACTGTTCTATTTTCACTCCCATGCCAGTCAGTCCTGCCATGGGCAGAGTGCCCAATCAATTCCAACTGGACAGGACCTATAAAGGAGTGTGAAACAGCTACACCCACCCAGTACTTCTTCTACAGGCAAACACTAAACATCTCTTCTTCTATTGAAGAAAATGGAGGCATTCATACAGGGCAGGTCCTCTGCCTCCTGCTTTCTTGGCTGATTACCTACCTGTTCATTGTCCGAGGAGTAAAATCAACTGGAAAGGTAAGCGAGCTCCAAGTCCCTCAATCTGCAAGTATTAAGAGCATACCAAACTGTTCACATCCCAAGTCGTCACATGTAATTGTGATTTGTGTTATTGTTAATTATTATTAATTAATTATAATTAATTATTATTATTAATTGATTAATTAATAGATTGATCTTTGCTGTAAGGCGATCTTGAGTGGCTTGAAAGGCGCCCTAACAAATAAAATGTATTATTATCATTATTATTATCGCTGTGCTACATATCCGCCTGCATATACTGTTGACGTTTCAGTGTGCCGCTACCAGCGCTAGGACATCAACAAAAGCACTGGATTAGGTTAAGAAAAAACATTATTGGGTAACATTTTACTTGAAGATATCTACATAAGGGTGACATGACACTGTCATAACTATGACATGACACTGTCATGAACTTGTCATAAACATACGTCATAAATGTTTATCACTGCTGTCACTGAAGCAACACAATGGAGTTTTTGAGCTCTCAAAATATATATTCAAGATCCTTGTGATGCTACATCAACTCACAATAGGTTGGATGACACCTCCGTCATTGCTTGAGAGTGTCTGCTTCGCTTGCACTGGCACTACGTAGTTTCGGGTTTCGGGATATGTCATATCCCTCCCCTCTCTTTAGAGTAGCGTAGCCGAACCAAGATGAACAAAGTTAGACTGGGTTGTCATGGCTAAAGCGACAAAGAAAAGGAAGAAGGTGAAGGTGTTGTCCGAGGAGACAAAGAAAAGAAAACAGGAGAGCGATAAAACAAGAGCTCGAACAAGGATTAATATTGACCCGGCTTTCACACACTGGCAAGAGCTGAAAGAGGAGGAGGGATGCCCAACCGATGGTGACCTGGCACTGGTACTTCTGTCACCCTCTACTTAGGAGACTCACTCTCTGCCGGTCGGCTGCCTCAGGTAAATTTTAAGATAAAGTGTTCACCTACATACAGACAGCTTTCATTTTAGTTTGTCTTCAACAGTTTGCTGTTAGCACATGAGCGCAATGTGCTTGAGTCGACCGCAATCGTAAATCATAATAGCGGTGAATGAGACTGCTGACAGAGCAGATTGAAATATGGCTTTCTACATGCTGATCACAAGTATTGATAGTATTAGTAAGTACTGTCTTGGCTAGCAGAGGTTTTATCGCACTAACAACGCGTCGTGTGACAGGTAGCATGTCATACGAAAACTATTACAAATTTCAATAGAATAAACTTGCCTGATTAACTGAAAACAATTAGGCTATACAATAATGAAAAAAATAATAGCCTATCGAAAATATAGCCTAGGTCAAGTCAAGTAAATTGATCATCTGAAAAAAGCCCATTTTACTGTGCTGAGACTCACAGTGAGCAACTGACACTGAAGTGTCCCAACATGTCTATTTAACATTTAGAGTGATATGGTAGTCCAGTAAAAGGTATCAAACTATTTGAATGCATTGCAGAGTAGAGAGTTTCACCCTCCTGGTCACAGGTTGAGGTGGATTAAAATGAGGTGTGTTAATTCAGCACCATGGACAGCTTCACGGATTTATCATTAAACAGCAACCTGCTCCACCTCAAACTGTGATATCCACTGATTTGGGTCATTCAATTTTAATTATTAATTAATAGCGTAATAGGGTACAGGCAGATTAAAACCAGCGGGCTTCTGTGTTATACTTTCCCAAACTATAGGTTTTATTGTGTGAAGAACCACTTTCTGCAGGTAGCGGCTGGCTTCAGTCTTAACTCGCGTGATCAGTAATGCGCTGAGAAAATGTTTGAAGTCCAAAAAAATAAATTTATTACAAAAAAGGTCACCAAAACAAGTTTCAAAATTCAAAATATATTTTTTTCAAACAAAATCTTCAATAGACACCTTATCTTTGGTTACTTTACTTTCAAACATTTTTTTTAAGATGTGCACAGACAGAAAGCACTGCACGGAGTGAGGTTTTTGAGGGCGCTCGGCTTTCAGTTATAACTGACAGGACTGCAAATATAACACAAACACTTAAGATGTCAAACTTTAAAACAAACTCTTAACCGGCCAGATCAACGAGACCCTCCCCCAGGGTCTAGGCTTGTGGCGCTGGTCCAACCCGGCCGTATGCAGTGGAGGTTCCAGCACTGGAACACCGAGCGGCTGACAGCGTGACAGACGCCCGCACACTCCCCGATCCTTAACTAACCTCCAACCTACCCCCTCCCGGCCATGAATGCAGCAAAGGTGGCTTTGTCGGGCACTTTATAGCAGCTCCGCTTCCCAGAGTCAAACTGTCGTTCGCTCGGATCTCCTTGCTTAGTTCGTGCCCTGCAATCAAGTCCAGCTGTGTATGATCAGTCCAGAGTCTCTGTCAGATCCACAGGTGAACACATTGTCTTTGATTACTTGTCGCCAATGGCAACTGGTCCGCTCAAACCCTAGTTCATTAGCCTACAATATGAATAAATATTGGACGGTGAACATGGTGCAGGGAAAGTATTTTTCGGATCGACCCAGGAAAAAGAGACTAGGATGCGAAGCAAAGCAAAGAAAAGCAAAGAAAGGAAACCCTATGGATTCATGAGAAATTATAACAGAAAAAAGACGCGTCCATGCATACAGGCGTTGTGTGAGTGCTGGGGTCAAATATGTCAGTTGTGAAGCACACACACACAGGCCTGCAGGTGTAAACTATGGAGACAGACAGTTTGCCAAAATAATTTGACGCGTTCAGTTGTTAATGATGTGTAAATGCACTGTGTGTGTGTGTGTGTGTGTGTGTGCGTGCGTGTGCGAGATTCACACGCACACGCAGGTGGAGTGTATGTGGCGTTTGTAACGCACTGTGCACACGTCCTGAAAAGACGTGTGAGCGCGTCATGTGAGTGGAGCAAACAACTCCTGCCTGTCATGTAGCGTCTTTTGCGCACACAAATCCATTAGTTTCAATGTAGACGCGCGCCAAGCGCACTCACAGTCCAAAGCGACACCGCAGCGGCGCGCATTCGGTGCGACGCGCCTGTTTTTTTGTGCGCATCAGCGTTGCACAGAGATGGAAAAATCTCAACTTTTTCTAATGCAGCAAGCGCACTGCATGTCATGTGATAAGAATTAACCAATCAGCTCCACGGATCTGCTTCTTCCTTTCCGTCCAACGCAGGGGTGGATCTAGAAAAATATTTATGGGGTGGCAAGAGGGGGGCAGGAATTTTTGAGGGGTGGCAACATATGGCAGACGTATATATACTGAATTTGATCACAGTTATCACAGTTTGATGAGAAATAGTATGTTTACACTACATAAGGACACGGGCTGCCATTTACAAACTCACACAGACAAACTTAATCTCATGCAATCAACGTCTTGCATTTGAGGTTTCATGTGAAACAGTTCATATTAGGAATAAGTGTTGAGGGAGGTTCAACAAACCCTGAGTCTAACCCTGAACTCTGAGTTGATTTACCCTGAGATGGGAAACTCTGAGTTAGCAGTTCCAGAACAGCTGATTTGAGTTAGTTCAGTCAACTCTGAGTATGTTCACTCTGAGTTAAGCAGAAAATAAAAAGCCATCATCAATGGAGCTCTGACTCCACAATTCACCATGGCAACAGGTAAATAAAAGACAGCGCCTCCATTTTAATCCAGTGGATGTAGAGATATCAATGCATGTGTAGCAGACAGTGCACGTTTATCTTTAAAAGAAGAGCCTGAGTCAGAGCGAGGAAAGTGTAAATAAATTAACCATAAAGTTAATAAAAAAGTTTATTCATCATTTATCAGACTTACATTCCCTTAATGAAGATAAAGTGGTGGAATCTGACTGTGTATCATGTTGTAGATACATTACATTATATTAATGATATATTTGTTCAGATTTAATCTGATGGGGAAAAACACAGGAGGCAGCAACTGAAAAATAGGAAGATTTAAAACATATAGGCCAGGCTATAGATCAAAGACATAAAGACATGACTGTAAACTCACAGTCTGACCCAGTAATACTATGTTTGGTGATTTGCACTGGGGCAGCTGGGGTGGCAAGGCTTTCTTTTAGGGTGGCAGCTGCCACCCCATGCCACCCCGGTAGATCCGCCCATGGTCCAACGGACTTCACAACATTATGTATCTAATAACACACACCATCTCTCTACCAGCATCTCCCTCTCTCCCTCTCCTCCACACACACACATGCATACACCTCACCTCCTGATGCTTGCTGGAAATCCATTTAACTTTTTTAAAAACTTTGTAACTTTTTTACTCCCCCTGCGAGTGACGTAGGTTTTGCTTAGTAACGGCAGGCGCGACAGTAGCGCAACCTCCGAAGCGCCTTGGATAAAAGGATGGAAACGGCACAGATGGCGTTTTCCACGCGCTTTTAGACGCTGCATGTGAACGGCCCCTAAGGGCCCCTAAGTTTTCAAAAAAGTTTAATGGATTTCCAGCAAGGATCAGGAGGTGAGGTGTGTGTGTGTGTGTGTGTGTGTGTGTGTGGTGTGTGTGTGTGTGTGTGTGTGTGTGTGGAGGAGAGGGAGAGAGGGAGATGCTGGTAGAGAGATAGTGTGTGTTATTAGATACATAATGTTGTCCGTTGGACGGAGAGGAAGAAGCAAGTCCGTGGAGCTGATTGGTTAATTCTTATCACATGACATGCGGTGTGCTTACTGCATTTGAAAAAGTTGAGATTTTTCCATCTCTGTGCGACGCAGACGCGCACGAAAAAACAGGCGCGTCGCACCGGATGCGCGCCGCTACGGCGTCGCTTTGAATTGTGAGCGCGCTTAGCGCGCGTCTACATTGAAACTAATGTATTTGTGCACGCAAAAGACGCTGCATGTGAACGGCCCCTAACACTCGTGTCTCCATAGTAACCCTATGTAAAATGCAGGCGTGCGGTCACACAGTTTGATTAGATCTGATGTGTCGTAAGTAGGCACAAGTGGCGCATTGTAGTGTGGTTGGGTGAAACGTTTGACCCCTCAGTGTGTGTGTGTGTGTGTGTGTGTGTGCGTGCGCTGTGAGGAGGAGGTCAGCCCTGACATGCGTTCTCCTCCGGCATGGCATTATGCTCCAGCCTGAGGGGGATTTAAGTATATAAAATGAATAAAAAAATAAAATAAAATAAAATAATTTCAACCTGATGCTGTCCAGCTGCATATCATGCTGCTGCAACAGGTGCCATACAGCCACATTATGAACTGACACCACCCGTCGCCATAGCATTATGCTGTGACAGGGGCTGTCCAGCTGATCGACAGTGTATCATAACACCACAAAAGGTTACTGTCAGGCCACGCTAAAAGCCTATCACACCACCACGAAAGGTCACTTTTGGGGTCAGGTGACACTGAAATCACTGACATATTGCTGGATATAGACACTGAAAGGTAGTCCTCACTGTACATGGTTGGTTCTAGTCTGCCAGATGAAACTTACAAGTTTTTAAGACACTTGAAAAATCAAGGACTAGGGATATAATTTATGCAATGTTAAAAATGAATATGTCAAAACAAAGTTATAAATAATAAACAGTATTTTTAGTTATTTATTTTATTGAAAATATTACATACTTCTTTGTGTCAAATTCAAATCATATAGTTTACATTTGTCCCTCAACATGTAGCCAAATCATTATCCCCATGAACTGCATAGGATTCTACATTAGTGGAATAATAATCGTCTTAATTTAGTATGGAGAAATGACATTTATGGAATGAAAGATAGGTCATATTCATGTTACTAGTATTAAGTGTCTAACAATACTGTACATTAACGTTAATCACAATCAACAATTTGTTTAATATAGCCTAAGGCCACGAAGAGGACTTTGATCTAGTAAGTCAAGTGATGAAATCTCAACTTAAAACTACAGAAAACTATTTTTGTATTCTTATATATTTGTTAGCCATATGAAAGGTCTTTGGTCATGCAATCAGGTACAATCACAGGAACTAACAATTGAAATATTTGTAATAGACCTGTGGACCTATCCGACCAACTAAAAGAATGTGCATTTAAGAAATTATGGAGCATGCAAGTGCTTTTTTCTTTTTACTTTGACCAGACAAGAGGAATGATTGTGGGGATATGATGGAATTATATACTACCTCCTCCCCACACATTCACTCCCATATTTGAAGTTTTACCCTAACTTTGCTGTTTGGTTCCATCTCGAGGTTGTGTACTTCACAGCCACATTTCCATATGTTGTCCTCTTCATCTACCTGATCCGGGGCGTCACTCTTCATGGTGCCATCAATGGTGTCAAATACATGTTCACACCAAAGGTAAGTTTGTGTTTGAGATTTGGCAATAGGCATACAGACATACAGTACAGTGTATGGGGGTTTTGCATTACAGCCTTGGGTTGCTGGCAGGAGGGGGAGTCTTTGTCTGTGATACACTTCTCACTTGATTTATTACCTCAGTAAACATTTTCCTATTGAGTGTATGTTCTCAATTGCTTGTGTCACATCTTCCTTAATCAAGCACATGATGTTTATTTTGTAGATCATGGTCCCATTTAGAGTAAAATGGACAATAGAGCAGGTCATGTTTTAGGCCCCAAACATACAACCCACGGGGTCTAAAAAGGGTCTAATCCAGCCTACTGGATGACTCTGCACACCTAATATTGATGTACTCATGAAAGCTAAGAGTTAAACGATGCAGGTGAGGAGCCTATTTCATGTAAAATGTACAATCCCAGCACATTTTGCCATCTTAAAACTATCATGTGATGGATGAATAAATTCAACAAGTACAAATTCAAGCAGAGCTCTGCCCTTCGGCCCAGATCAAACAAAGAGCTTTGCAGGTTGCAAAATGTGAGGCACACCGCACTGCCTTTCTTTTTATATTGAATTTGACAGTTTGACAACCTGCTGTCTATAGTTGGGCCATATACACTGAACAAAAATATAAATGTAACACTTATGTTTTTGCTCCCATTTTTCATGAGCTGAACTCAGATCTAAAGATCTAAATCATTTTCTATACACACAAAAGACCATTTCCCTCAAATGTCTAAATCTGTGTTAGTGAGCACTTCTCCTTTGCCAAGATAATCCATCCCACCTCACAGGTGTGGCATATCAAGATGTTGATTAGACAGCATAATTATTGCACAGATGTGCCTTAGGCAAACTCCATCCTTTTGTCATAGTATGGCCAATTCAGGCTGCAAAACACCAAGATGGTGACAGTCAAAATACCAAATTCAAGACTTCCAAACAGTTGTCCAGAAACCAATGGGTGATGTCACAGTGGCTTTGTCTATTATTTTCAAACAGTCTATGAATGTGGAACTGAGACAGTGCATTCACCTGAGAAGCCTCTGCTGAACTATTATAAAGTGTATTATGAATGCTGAAAATGTAACGTGTAATGTTTTGTGCTTGTGTTCGTGTGTGTGTCTGCACCTGTGTCCATATGTGCATGTGTGTTTGTCTGCATTCAGATGGAACAGCTTGCCAACCCTACTACATGGATCAATGCAGCCACTCAGATCTTTTTCTCGTTGGGTTTGGGTTTTGGGACACTCATAGCCTTTGCCAGCTATAACCAGTACAACAACAACTTTGAGCGCCAGGCCATCGTTGTTTCTGTCATCAACAGTGGAACCTCCATTTTTGCCAGCATTGTCACTTTTTCCATTTATGGGTTCAAGGCCACTGTCAACTACGAGGACTGTCTTGAGAGGTATGTGTGGTTTTTTTGCTAATGTGTATATGGCCCTGTTTACACCTGGTATTAACATGCATTCTGGGCGATCAAATTTCAAGTTGACAGCTCTACGTATGTGTCTTCACTAATGTGTGTTTAGATCTGATCTCTCAGATCACATTTGAAGAAGGTCTTCTTTCAGAAGTGTGAACGCTCATGTGTCCCAGGCCACATTGCTTATCTGATGTCCAGATAAGAAAACTTTATGTTGATGTACTCACACAGCCACAGAGCTGAAGGACCGTCTCTAGTCCCAGTTCATTGTCTGCTTGGTTAGCCTCACAAAGGCTATAAGTGTGTGTATATAATATGACAAACCTCATGCCAGTTAAAAACAGCAACATCTTATTCGGTCTTTGCAAATGAAAATGATTCATGTGTTTATTTGCATATTGAGCAGGAAAGTGAGATCAGATCACAAGTGGTCACCCGAGACACATTTGAAGACATATTTTAATGCCAGTTGTGAATAGACAGACTAAGAGCTGTCCACTTGTGATGGATCACCCAAGACACAAGACATATTAAAATTATCAGGTGTAAACAGCTTCTTTGTGAGTGCATGCTTACACCAGTGTGCATGTGTATCCCTTTAAAGACAGTACAAGAGCATGGCGTAGGGCAGGGGGTGTCCTCATTCCTAAGGAGAAGGAGTCTGTGGACCTTAGCCAATTCCGTATGATTTCTCTCTTGAATGTAGAAGGGAAGATTTTCTTTAGTGTAGTAGTGCAGAGATTAGCTAGCAACTTAAAAATAGCTTAATAGATACTATGGTGCAGTGATAGTAAGTTTGTCATAGATGATGAGGAAATCCCAACAATTAGGGAAAAGTCAGTAAAGAGCGTAGGTAGGTGGTACAATATAGAGTTGCATGATGAGGAACAGGTGGTGAAATTTAAAAAAGATGTGGCGGAAGGATTGGATAAAATAGATAAATCAGAACTTCCAGGAAACTTGAAGTTGCAGTGTTTGCAATTTGGGCTATATCCTAGGTTAATGTGGCCATTATGAATTTATGAAATCCCAATATCCGTTGTGGAGAGAATTGAAAGGTCGTATATTAAGAAATGGTTGGGGCTCCTAGGTACCTAAGTAGTGTTGCATTGTATGGAAAAGGGATACTTCAGCTGCCAGTATCTAGTTTAACAGAGGAATTTAAATGTACCAAGGTCAGGACAGAGCTCTTGTTATATATATTATATAATTATATATTATAAATATATTATATTATATATATTTCGGATGCAGCCCATGACAACTAGACAACGACGGTACGTTGCTGCTGCTACTACGGGAGCCTGGAAGTACAAAATAGTGCTTTCTCAAGGGCGGCAACGCTGGGAAAATAGGACAATAGCATAAAGCGCTGCGGCGTGGCACATCAACGTGCGTCGAGCCGCCAGCGGTGTGGGTTTGTAAATAGAAAATAATGGGGGCGGCTGTTTTGACGCTCATTGTACAGTGCTGGTGTGTTTTGGCCGTAGTTAGGAGTGTGGTTCCAAATCCAACCAAGGGGAGGAAGTGGAACCCAAGGTCAGCAGTTCATGAGGCAGAGGCAGCTCTTAAGGGCCGTCCACACCAAGAAAGATAACTGTAACGTTAACTATAACGATAACAATGGCAGCATCCACACCAATGAACGATATCGTCGTGTTGCTAGGTTACGCCAAACACACACTGCTCAGTGCGGTCGGCAGGGGAGCATAGTGATGGATAAAATGGATATTGATGACCTGTTGCGACTATGTTGCGAGACAGAAAAAGAAAACCAATTTGCCGCTTGCTCCACTTGTCTGTCTGTCTGTAAGCTCCATCTGTCATGAGACAAACATGAATGAAGACGTGCAGTTTATTGTGTTTCACCGGCGACGAGCTGTCATTACGCGCGTCAATTAAGCACGGCTGCGCGCTCTTTATAACTCACTGTGTGAACCTATGTTGCATAATAAAGATTTGCCCCCCTCAGTAACTTCATCCTGGCTCCTGAATTTTATGAATGGAGGAGAAAAGAGGAGACGCATTCCCCTGCAAAATGTATTTTATTGCAGTTATTTACCCGGTATTTGCAAAACAAAATCACCGAAGTTAAGGTTCTGTCACAAAACTATATTGTTACGGATCTTTGCACATGTTTAAGTGGGTGTATGGAAATCCTGGAGCTTTCTTAGTGGGTATACATGACGTGATGAATGTCTCGACCTGTCATTTCGGATGGATTTTGATTGGCTGTCAGTGTTTCTATCGTTCATCAAATCGCTCTGAAAGTGATTCAAACGATATCGTGCACCACTATCGTTGTCGTTATAGTTGTAGTGTGGACGCTGCCAAACACTTGAGTTTAGAACGATTTTTAAAACTGTATATTTATAGTTATATTTATAGTTATAGTTCTTGGTGTGGACGGCCCTTTAGGCATGCAGAGATTGTAGGTACTGTTCAGTTTGGCCGGGGAGGCCTGGGGCTTGGCTCAGGCAAACCGGTATGGAATAAAGCAGGTCTCAGAGATAAAAGAAAGCTGGTCATGGAACAGATACATAGACAGGAGGTGATATTTAAAGGGTGCAAAGGTAGTGGAACAGGCTAAACAGGGACAGTGGTTGAACTGGGAAAGTGCAGAGAAGAGGAAGCTTAGTTGGAGGGACCTGTGGAGTATGGAGGAGAACTGTATTAGATTCCTGGTAGGGGCTACATACGGTGTGTTACCCACCCCCCAGAACCTAAAACTGTGGGTAAATGGGGACCCATCATGCCCATTGTGTTCAGGTACTGCAACCTTCAGGCATATTTTTTCAGGCTGTAAAGTTAGCATGTCACAAGGCCGATATACATGGCGACATAACCAGGTGTTGAAATGTTTAGCTGCAGGCATCAAAGGGAAATGAAGACAGGTGAATGCAGAAGGTGTTAAGGATAGGAGTGTAGCAATGTAGTTTGTCCGTGAGGGGGAGAAATACAAAAGAGATAAGTTAGTAAGGAGGCAAGGGTGTGGCCTTTTAGAAGGTGCTTGTGATTGGGAAAGGCAAGTAAATTTAGGGGGAAAGCTTTGTTGTTCCCCAGGAAATAGTTTGTACCAAGCAGAGGCCTGACATAGTGTTGTGGTCAGGGAGTCAACGGATAGTATTTCATTGAGCTGTCCGTTCCTTGGGAAGACTCAGTGGAAGAAGCCTATGAAAGAAAAAAGCTTAGATATGCAGACTTAGGAGCAGAAGCTGAGCAGCAAGGATGGAAAACTACGATATGTCCAGTGGAAGTGGGGTGTAGGGGATTCATAGCAAGACCAGCTGTCTTGCTCTTGGGGGAACTCGGAGTGCGGGGACAGAGTTTGAGGAAGACAGTGAAGGAAATGTCAGATGAAGCAGGTAGAGCAAGCCAATGGATCTGGGTGAGAAGCAATAATGTCAGTTGGGGGCCAGCACACGGAACTAATAAGCAGAGTACATAACTCCTTGAGATCAGGTAAAGAGATCCACTTCCTCTCAGGAGGAAATCTAGGAAGAGGAAGGTTATTTAAGTGTGGGAGTGGCCTATTTGAATCCCTTTTTTTTGAGACCATGCTGCAAGGTGAGTGTGTTTGCTGATCCTATGAGTTATCTATCTCCTTTAACTTTAGCTTATATTGGAGTTATGCTATGTAGCGTGTGAGATAGCGTTTGGTGAATGTACTAGGAAAGGTAGTATCAGCATTGTTTCTACCTGGAGCTCGCACGTATGGAGCCTGGGTTTGGTTGAAGGTGGCAGTGCTGTTTGGGCTGAGAAAGCCATGCGTAAGTAAGGTAAAGGAGGTTATTGGATTGGTGCGGGAAGCAGTGAGACCTGGCATTAGGGGAGTGTCTCTGGGACGCCAGAGATCATTGTCTAGCCTCCTGGAGGTGTCGTGGGACCAACTAGACGAAACACTGGTGAAAGGAGGTTCCCACCCGATGACCCCAAGCTCCTGTTAAGAGCTTCTTAAAGAGCGATCTTAAGTGGATGCAGAAAGTGAAAAGAAAGCAATAGCCTAATTTAAAAAGCTGCCTCTATTGAATCTGCATTTAATCTCTGAGTCAATTTGAAAGCTATTTCTCAAGACAAGTTCTGTAATTACCTTGTCAGCTTTCATTCTGTTTATATCTTAACAGGAGCTCACCACTACCGTGGTGCTGAAACTAAACCAATCGATGTCAGGCAAATCGATCACCCACCACTTAATCAGCACATAAGTCACATACAGTCTACTTAGTTTTCATCTTATTATTATTTTTCTTCTGCCAGATTTCAGTGCGTAACTTGTGCCACAGCTCTGAGCGCACATAGGGTCTTCATAAAACATAGATTCAAGATTCAATATGCACAGTAAGGACACGGGTTTCCCTGCAGAATGAAATTTGTTCTTTTCTGTCACCAATTAATGCTAAACAATATAAATCTGAAGTATGAAATAGATCAAAATATATATGGTGCGCACTGTTGTAAATTAAATTTCAATTGTGACCCATTTTTCAATTTGCTATTTTTGATGTGAGCATTAAATCAAAAATAAGAAAAACAAACTGAATCTGTGTATCATTTTCAATTTAAAATCAAAAATCAAAAAAACGGACTACACCACTGCTTAACAGCCTCTCTTTTAAAAGGTTCTGGAGGACTTCTGGTCTGGCCAAGATGGAGTAGATACGCGTCGAGTCTTGCTCCCGCAACCATTATCAAGTTCACGTTTTAAGACCCCAAAAGTCACGACCAAGCGGCAGTACTGGAATGATATTGTCTTTTTTGTAAGACACACTACCAAGATATGTCGACGTATACAACCAGACAGGCTGTGAAAGACCAGGGTGCTAAGGCTAACGAGGCAGGTAATGAAATTAGCATGGCAGCCATAGCCAGCCTCTTGGAAGAACACCGCCAAGCCCTCTCTGCTGACTTTAAAGCTTCCCTCTCAACACTCGAAACAAAACTGGACCACGTCCACACAACAGTGGCGGACCACGCTCAGAAAATAACCTTGCTCGAGGCAAACGCGAACCTTCAAGACGAGCGCCTGATAGCATTGGAGACAGCATGTTCTGTGCTAACGGAGAGCAACGCTAAGCTAACAGCCAAAGTTAGCGATCTTGAATCTCGGAGTCGGCGAAATAATATCAGAGTGGTCGGCATACCTGAGTCAGTGGAGGGGGCGCGGCCCACAACCTTCTTTGCTGAGCTGCTCATGGAGGTTTTCGGTGAAGGCTTCCTGGAATCGCCGCCAGAATGTGATAGAGCTCATCGTACGCTAACCGAGAAACCGAAGCCGGGACAGAGAGCACAGCCCGTCATCATCAGGCTGCACAGGTACCAGGTGAAGGAGAGGATTATCCGTGAGGCCCGAGCCCGGAGAGGCAAGCTACAGTACC
Source organism: Epinephelus cyanopodus (assembly GCA_026686955.1). Classification (NCBI taxonomy): domain Eukaryota; kingdom Metazoa; phylum Chordata; class Actinopteri; order Perciformes; family Serranidae; genus Epinephelus; species Epinephelus cyanopodus. The sequence goes on from CM048919.1 coordinate 1,849,047, forward strand.
GAGGCTCCCCCATCTCCATCTACGAGGACTACGCTCCGGATGTGGTCGAACAACGCCAGAAATACCGGGACGTGATGTCGGAGCTTTACAACTTGGGCTTTAAACCTGCACTGCTATTCCCTGCCAGGCTTGTCATCGTGATGAAGGATGGAGGCAGGAAGAGATTTGCTTCGGTTTCGGAGGCTAAAGACTTCATAGCATCCACCCGCGTGGAAGAGATCTGATGGCCGAGGGCGTCTATCAATCGTGTCGCGAGTGAGCCATTGTAACGCTAACTTGATAACCGTGAGTTTAAGTAAGTCTAGGCTGAAGTCTGACACTGTTCACACCACTGTTGTATTATCTGTGTATTGGTATAACCTGGTTGTTCAAACTCACGATGGACTTGAATGTCCCGTACATAATGTTACAGGCTTTTTGTTACTTTATGACTGGCCCACTTAAAGTTGTGTTGGTGCCCTGTGTTAGCTCACAGTTACTCTCATCGTCATTTTTCATCCGTGTTTACATCGTTGAACCAGCTTCACTTCATAATGGACGTTATTGTTATATACATGCAGGATGTTCTGACGTTTTTTTGTTGTTTTATAAAGCCGAGCCATAGATTTGTAAGCCTTACATAGCCACTTATTTGACTTTGCTTTCTTCTTTGAAGTATTTGCACACCTGGATTGCAAAATAATACCTGATTTGCTGTCTACTTAAGTTTCCCTTAGTGACTTATGGGGGTCAATTATTGTCAATGTAAGGGAAGAGACCCGGAGGCTTAGTTTAACTTTGAGCTGGATAGCTTAGATAATGTTTCGTGTTTTGGGTGTAGCCCTCGGGATGGTCACAATAGGATTATTGCTTTTGTGTTATTTTTATTTATTTATTTTTATTGTAACCCCACGCTAGAGCTTTTTCATTTTTTCCCCATGCTCACCACACATTCTCCCGAATCGATTTCTTCTTACTTGACAACAACCTCCTAGATAGTGTAAACGCATGTGAGTATCACTCAATAACCACTTCGGACCATGCTCCAACCACAGTTGACATTAGTTTTCCTCGTGATACAGCCCCACCTGCACTATGGCGGTTCAGTTCACAGTTGCTGTCAGACAATAAGTTTAAGGATTTTGTTGCAACTCAAATCCATTCTTATGTTGAGTTTAACGACACCCCTGATGTCAGCAGTAACATTCTGTGGGAAGCGCTTAAAGCTACCATCCGGGGACAGGGGATCTTATCTCATCTCCAAATGAGAAGGGTTGAACGGGCTAGGCTGGTGGAAATTACAGATGAACTTCTGAAACTCGATGGATTATACTCCATCTCCCCATCCCCCACCCTCTATAAGAAACGGCTACTACTACATTCAGAACATGACCTGTTAATGACACACGTAGTAGAGAGACAGCTGCGACAATCAAAACAAAGCTTTTTCGAGCAGGGAGATAAAGCAGGGAGACTCCTGGCACAGCAGGCCCGTGCAGCTAGCGCTTCTAGATTAATCCCCCAAATTAAGCTACTTGATGGCAGTCATACCTCTGATCCAGTAATTATCAATAAGTCTTTTGCTGATTTCTATACCAATTTGTACACCTCCGAATGCACCCCACTCACTACGACGACCCCTAACCCTTTAGACTGCTTAACATACCCCCAAATTGATATAAATGTTGCCAGTGGACTGGGTAGACCCATCTCACTACTGGAGGTACAGGAAGCAATCAAAGCTTTACAAAACGGGAAATCTCCGGGTCCCGATGGGTTTACAGTTGAGTTCTTTAAAACATATTCAACATTATTAGCACCAATATTAGTGAGAATGTTCAATGACTCCTTTAGTGAAGGCAGACTGCCAGCGACCTTGTATGAGGCATCTATTTCACTGCTTCTGAAGAAAGACAGGGACCCCACATCCTGTGGTAGCTATCGACCAGTCTCACTGTTAAACGTGGATTGTAAAATTCTGGCTAAGGTTCTCGCCATTCGCCTCCAAAATGTAATGTCATCAGTAATCTCGTTGGACCAGACAGGGTTCACATTAGGGAGACACTCATTCTTTAATACCAGAAGGTTATTGAACATTATATTCTCGCCTGCGTCCAACATTCCTGAAGTCATAGTCGCACTTGATGCAGAGAAAGCGTTCGACAGGGTGAAGTGGGACTTTCTATTTTTTACTCTGGAAAAATTTGGCTTTGATTCTAATTTTCTTTCTTTTCTTGGGTTAAACTTTTGTACGCTGCTCCATCTGCATCGGTAAATACTAACAGCATCCACTCAGCATACTTTACTCTCAAACGTGGGACCCGGCAGGGCTGTCCGCTCTCTCCCCTGCTGTTTAACTTAGCCATCGAGCCGCTAGCAATTTGGCTTAGAAGCCAGGATGACTTTGAGGGCATCACTCGCTTTGGCCTAGTCCATAAACTCTCCTTATATGCTGACGACCTTCTTTTGTTCATCTCGAACCCCACCTCCTCACTCCCCTCAGTTTTATCAATTCTGGATCAGTTTGGGCGCCTATCAGGGTACAAACTGAACATTCAGAAAAGCGAGCTATTTTTTATTAACAATTTGGCAAGATCACTTCCGCAATCCATATTCCCCTTTAAAATAGTAGAGGAGGGATTCCGATATCTGGGGGTGTTTATCACCAGTTCCTTCAGAGACCTTTTTCTGAAGAACTTCCAGCCGTTACTAGATAAATGTAAGTCAGACTTGTCCAGATGGGCTGCCCTTCCCTTATCCCTTGCAGGCCGAGTCAATCTTATTAAGATGGTGATCCTTCCAAAATTTCTGTATCTCTTCCAGCACATCCCAATTTGTCTTAAAGCATCCTTTTTTGTTAATCTTGACCAACAAATTAACGCTTTCATTTGGCATAATAAACCAGCTCGTATTAGGAAACATATTCTTCAACTTTCTAAACCTGAAGGGGGGCTAGCACTGCCAAATTTTCGTCACTACTTTTGGGCCTGCAATATCAATAAACTTCTATACTGGCTACTCAGTGAAGATACAGGCTCTTGTCCACCCTGGTCTCACATTGAGATATCATCCTCTTCCTGTTCCTTGCATTCTTTGATTTGCTCACAATTGCCTATAAGTGCCAACCAGGTGTCACTTAACCCAGTTGTCACCAATACAATTAAAATTTGGATTCAATTCAGGAAACACTATGGCCTGCATAGGACTTCAATTTTTGCACCTGTTCTGAACAATCATGTATTCCTCCCCTCCTGCTCCGATCCTACTTTTTGCACATGGTCAGATAAGGGCCTCAGAGCACTTAAAGACCTGTATGATGAAGGTGTTTTCTCATCCTTTGCATGTCTGTCAGTTAAATATGGCTTTCCCAATAACCACTTTTTCCGGTACCTTCAAGTGAGACACTTTATTCAAAAGCAGTTCCCACATTTCCCAAACCGCCCCCCAGAAGCTGAAATAGACCAATTCCTCTCTCTTAATCTACAACAAAAGCGACTGATATCTGTTATCTACAATAAGATTGCACTTCTGAGTCCAGTCCTTATCGTATCACTTAAAAATGTATGGGAACAGGAATTGGGGGTGGACATTACTGATGACCAATGGGAGAACATTTTAAAACTGATCCACTCTTCATCTATATGTGCCAGGCACGGCCTATTACAGTCACCAACGCTAAACTTGCTAAGATATATCCCAACCACAGTGATGCTTGTAACCGCTGTAAACAGTCTCCAGCTGACCACTCACATATGCTCTGGTCGAGCCCGAAGCTAACTAATTTTTGGTTCGACATATTCCAAACTCTCAAACAGGCCCTCAGCATTAATTTAGAACTGAATCCTCTAACTGCTCTGTTTGGTCTCCCTCCAACTAAGAATCTGCCCATTATTGCACAGCGTGTCATTGCCTTTACCACCCTGCTGGCCAGACGTGCCATTCTCCTCAAATGGAAACATGTCTCTCCCCCAACTCACAACGGTTGGATACGTGCCATTTTACAATCTCTACAGTTAGAGAAGTTAAGGTTCTCACAGAGGGGATCGCTGACAACATTTCATAAAACCTGGGACCCCCTGCTGGCCTATATTAGCAATAACCTTATTGTTATTCCAGATGATGTTGGAAACTCCTAAATAGAAAGAGTTATTTGAAATGGATGTACCTTTCTGTACTGTCTGCAGAAAATGAATAAAGAAATTTGGAAAAAAAAAATCAAAAAAACGAAAAAACGGTTTGTTTTTTTCATTATTTGTTTAATAATCAAATTCAAAAATAGAAAAAGAAAGATCTCGTAATTACATAATTAATAGCCTAATTAATTACATATGTGGAAATAGCCTGTGTTGTCCTTTGTTAACCATTTCACATACAGATGTTACTCATTTCAATGCTGCAGCCACAGTGAAGAGGGGAAATAATTAATCCAGGAGTAGCTGCAGTGCGCAACAACAACCAGCAGGTAGCGCATCTGAGCAGTAGAGATACAGCGTCCAACTGAAACTGTTTGAGAATTAGCAGTACTATTATATTTTCTGCCGGAGCTGTACAGTATACTAACTCGTTACACAGTCTTAATTTCATAAAGGACATTTATACTATGATATTTCCACAACGGTCAGTGTTAGGTCCCCCATTATCCTAATGATCTCAGTGTCATGATGTAGAACTGCAAATGTATGTGTGACATATCCACCTTTTTCCTGACTTGATTCCTGACTTCCTGTTCAAACCGGAAACCGACTAAACACTTACGGTTGAACAGTGTTTACGGTTGAGCTAGCGGTGAAAGCCACCATAAACGGCGGCTTTTCGCCATGGATCAGAGTGCAGGTCCGTGGGCTTTTTATTGACGAAATAAAAAGAGCAAACATAAACTTTCTTTGGAGGATATTTTCGTTTCAACGCCGCGAGCTAAGCTAGCCGGCACTCCTCCCTGCTCGGCATGGTGTGTAAGGCGTAGGGCGCAGGGCACGTCTTGTCTTGTGAAGTTTCTGGTGTTCAAAACAGACAGTTTCTGACAAAATCTTGAGCTTTTTTGAGTTGTTGTGGCAGCCAACAACGGCTCAAGTTGAACCTGAACCCATGTTTCCTATAAAATACAAATTATGGTGCTAGTTTATCGATAGCTCAACCGTTGCTTTCGTGCTCGCCCGGCAGGCTGAGTGAGCAGTAGCGTTGAACTGGAAACAGGTTGCCGGATAGTGGAAGTAGTTGTCTGTCATGGCAGCGCCTATAGGCTTCTGAAGAAACTTGTGAATAGGCAGAGTTGGGTAGGCCTATCCACCTTATTTTCAAACACAGAAGTAAATATTGATCAACTTCCGTTTTTTGTGCGTGACTTCCGGTCAGCCGTTTTCCCTCATGCTTTCCCTTACCGGAGCTAACGGTGCAAGCTATTTTTTTCAGTTTTCAGTTGTTTATGTTAGTCAATCAGTTAGTTAGTTAGTTGGTCTGTGTATTTTATATCAATAACTGTGCCTATGTTTCCGTTATAATGGAAATGTATTCCCTCTAAACACGAATAAATTGCACGTCAATCAAAAACTATGAACCAAAAAAAGCACAATCTATACCGAGTGAGACCAACTGCTTGATCCCCATCTCCAGTGTACCAGCAGAGAACCTGCTGAACCAATCAGCGAAAAAACACACCAGACTGCACAGCCTCCCTACTTGAGCAGCTGAAGCTGCGGCTCGTACCCTCGACACACAGACACACAGACAGTGCTTCTGCATGCCAGCCAAACGTGTGCACAACTGTGACAAATAAATATGTGAGGTGTACGCTGCTTTTCTATCTTTTTTCCCTTTTCTTTCTTTCTTTCTGCCGGCAACATACACTCCTAACACAGGACGGGTTGTTTTTATTGACTGAGTTGATTATTAAGCCATAGTGATGCGCGGATCGGCTCTGATAGCACCCGAATCAGCATGTAGGCATTAACCATCCAGCCGTTACAACATGATTGAGCTAGCAAAACAGTTTTGTGTTGCTATGTGTGGTATTTATTCAGTTTTGGGAAATCACAATGTCTAGAAAGCATCAGTGGCTGCAGCTGACAGGGACAGCTAACAGCAGCAGCAATAAGCTAACATCAGGACGTCATCTGTTAAAAGCCTCCTGTTGTCGGATACGTCATGAAACTACTCCAGTTAGCTCAATCATGTTGTAACTAAGACATCCACTGGAAAAAATGTTTTTTTCACGGACAGACAACACTAACGGCTAACAGCTAACGGTTAGTCCAGCTAATCTACCATAACCATGTTATTAATCACAAACAAAACATGCACACAGAAATTGTAACGTTTGTTCGATCATTGTGTTTATAGACTTTACAAACACCAGATTAGTCTAAACGGTGATAGTGACGTGAAAAATGTGATAGCTAAACTCAGCAAGGTAAATAACAAGGCGATTCCCATTTACACAGTGGTCAAGAGTGCTGGACCGGAAGTGTCGTACAAAAACCGGAAGCTGGCTGCGTCCTGTTGGGCCTCCGTGTTTCCGTGAAAAATAAGGTGGACAGGTATAGAGTTGGCAGTTACACCTAGAGTAAAGATACTGAAGACCAGCAAAGTGTTTTCATTTATTCTTTCAGGTGGGTAATGTCACCTAAGCACCTTCAGATTTTATCAGTAGTGTACCCTTAATAGATAACTTGTTTATATGGTTTGTATTTGCTTTTGCTTTGAGGGAACTGTAACGTAAGGTAACTGCATATGAGTGGATGCAACTGTCACTAATGCAAGCGTAGTTCCTCAGGGATTTAAGCTGTTATTACTTTCATTTTGACAATCTAACCTGTGACCACACTAAGGTTGTAAGGGCTGTAACTGTTGGTAGCTGTTGTCGATTTTGTTTAAATATGTTGAATTGTAATTTTATGGGTTATTGTTTGTTGGATGATTGAGCTAAGCTAACTAACGCTAACGTCAGCTGTCACATGTTGCCATAGCAACGGTGAAGATTCAGGTATGTTCTAATGGGATGTAGGAGTGCAGAGTCAAGCTTCATTGTAAATAGTTAAGATACATTGTAGGCCTATTTAACACAGAATGTGGGATTCTAGTAGGGAGTAAACTTTAGAAAGAGCTTAATTTTTAATACCATTTAATTTATTGTAATCTTTGGGTTAGGCTATTGTTTTCTATAAAATATATTAGTCATAAGAATGGTTGGTTGATTTTTCATTCTTGGTTGTGCAGGGAAATACATTTGGTTGTGAATGTGGTTTATAAATGGAGCATAAATTAGCGGGTGAACTCATAGCTGCAAGAACATGATTTCTGTTGGAGGTGCGGGAGTGCTGACTATTAAACACCCCCTACCCAAAAGATGTTTGAGTTTATTAAATACCTGCAGGGATGCAACCGTAGTAGAAACGATAAGTGCATCTCCCCACTGAGAGAGATGCTGTGTGCATTTACGCACAAGACACAGCAGCCTAACTTCACTAATTAGCCTATCTGGATCTAATTTATCAGGATCTAATGTTAATTAATGTTCTGCGTTCTTCTACACATCCAAAAGGTCACACACAGTTCAGATTCATAGGTGAAATTGTTTGGAGTAAAGCAGTATCCTCCTGATAAATCCTGAGCTCTATCAGAGCTGTCTAAATAAATACTTCAGAAGCTAAACGTTTAATTTCATGTTTCATAATATGAATGGTTGGTTTAAATATCATAGTATAAATGTCCTTTGAAATTACGACTGTGTAAAGAGTTAGTATACTGTACAGGTCTGGCAGAAAATATAACAGTAGGCTACTGCTAATTCTCAGTTTCAGTTAGACGCTGTATCTCTACTGCTCAGATGTGCTACCTGTTGGTTGTTGTTGCGCACTGCAGCTACTCCTGGATCAGTTATTTCACCCCCTTCACTGTGGCTGCGGCATTGAAATGAGTAACATCTGTGTGTGAAATGGTTAACAAAGGACAACACAGGCTATTTCCACATATGTAATTAATTAGGCTATTAATTGTAGCCTGGTTCCAGACCATAGACCCCGCCCACTCAACTGAATAGGCTTGTCTCACTGGTCTGGTATACTTCATTGAATTTGCGATTTATCTCGTCCAAATGATGGATGGACCAATGAACGCCGGGGGTCTAGCGATTAGCCAATCAGTGCCACGCTGATGTCAAGCTGTATGCCAGTGGGTAACTGGTGAGGATAGCAACAATGGCAACCGTTGCAGATCCTACAGACCACATTAACGATGCTATCGAGGTATTTCGCCACTACTCGCGTTAATGGAGGACCAAATTAAGGAAGCTGCTAAACTGGATTTAGTGGCGATGCAGCTGGATGTGCACGACGACAGAGACATTTTAAATGGGCAATGCTCGCTTGTTTTCGGCACCCCCAAGGCATGGATACTAATGACGTCAGATTCTGGGTGAGTCGTTGATCTCTACTGATTGGTTAGGGAAAAAATCAAACTCCCTGCCCCTTGTAAATCGCCTTCAATGGAGGCGATGTCAGACTGAAGGTTCTGCAAGCTTCAGTCTGACAAACCGTTTTTTTGTATTTTTGAATTTGATTATTAAACAAATAATGAAAAAATAAACTATTTTTTTCGTTTTTTGATTTTTGATCTTTGATTTTAAATTGAAACTGGAATGAACGAATGATACATGGACCCTAGAGCCACAAGTAATTTCATCAATTTATTTTTTGGGCTGTCGGGTTTGTTTGTTTTTTTATGAAAAGGTAACTCACACAAGCCAAAAAGAAAGAACAAAGCGATATAGACACATTACAACACACACACATTCATTCAAGGCAATCATACAAGGTGCCACCTGCTACTCAGTTTAAACATTCACAAGCACTAACACAACAGTAATTCAAGGTTTAGTATCTGCCTGAGGATACTTCAACATGCAGACTAGAGGAGCCAGAAATTGAGGCACTGATCTTCCAATTTGCGGCGACTCGCTTTTCCTTTTTAGCCATATTCCCATGAAGAGAACAGATGTAAGCCTTGAATTTAGCTGAGCAGAGGGGAAGCGTGGGCTGAGCTGAGCAGGTTGCCTAGAGAGGAGGGAGACTAAGCTGAGCTGTCTAAGAGGGAATCAGCAGAGCAGCTGAGCTGAGTGGGGATCCATGGCAGGGAGGCAAGGCTGACAGGACAAGGTCTGGAGACAGGGACCTGAGCAGAGCAGTTGGAACTGCAAGGAGAGGAGAAACAGCATTAGGATGGGGTAACAGACAACTAATGTGCAACAAGAGAGGCTGGAAACACAGACTGACTGAGCAGCCTCAACAATATGGCATGGTGGATTTAGAAGAGCTGAGTCTTAGTAGGAGTCTTGACTGCAGGATGTGATGCAGCTGCCAGGGCTCTGCTCTGGCTCTGACACATCTGTCTCCTCCATATGTAGGTTTGTCCAATTTGAAATATTTATGGACTTTATTGATTTCTCGTTATTTTTTTCTTTGCGATGGTAAAGAGCCACGAGGAGTAGAACCTTTACTGAACTTCTGTAATTAATCAGTCAATCAATCAATTTTATTTATAAAGCCCAATATCACAAATACAATTTGCCTCACAGGGCTTTACAGCATACGACATCCCTCTGCCCTTTAGACCCTCACAGCGGATAAGGAAAAACTCCCCCAAAAAAAACCCTTAACCGGGGAAAAAAAAATGGTAGAAACCTCAGGAAGAGCAACTGAGGAGGGATCCCTCTTCCAGGACGGACAGACACGGAATTAAGTGTTAAGTATCTCACAATAAACAGTGATGAGGACAGGGGGATACAGCAGCCCAGAGGACTGAATGCAAAGTTTAGCAATCTCTTGGCAGAACTGATTCACTGGTGAGCAGTGGTGAGTGCTGTTTGAACAGATTTCAGATTTTGTGAATCCTATTCTGAACATCATATAGCTGTACAGAGCTAGATGGATGGCTAAATGGATTTAACACATGTGGATATTATTTTGAATATTTTATATAGGAGTTTTACTGGTGATAATATACTACTGGGGGTGGTTCAAATCTGTACATTTTTTTCTTTTTATTTCGAACACAATTTGTAAGTATTTCAGATCATCTGTTGGACAAAATAAGTGTTTCTGGTAAAAGCTATCAGGCGGACATTGAGTTAAAACATTTTTGGCATATTATTTACATATTATTTAAATAGTGAAGGACCCTGCTGGGTCAGGGTCATGATAGTGTTCATGTAATTGTCCTTTTTTTTCCTCTTCCAGGACACGCTTACTGCTACTGAATGCCTTTGATCTAGCAGAGGACAGTATCGCCATGAGCAATGTCAGTGACTGGATTGAGAAACTGAATGCAACATACCCAGAGCAGTTTGCTGAACTCAGCAACAAACTGGAAGATTGTAACCTGGAGAGTGAGCTAGACACTGTATGTTCCTCCTCATTACCATCATCTATATAATATGTATAATTATTAATATAATAAGAATGCAACTGGCTGTTTTTGTGTCTCTCACAATCTGTGTCAAATACATAGAAAATACAAAGAAATACATATGAAAAGTACAATAAGTAATACTTAAGTGCTAAATAATTATTAGAGAAAATCCAGTACCTGCATTAGTAGTAGTAGTAATAGTATTACTATAATAGGCCTGTGATCTGATCTTTCAATTGTGATTTAAAAGACAGAATTAAAAACACAGGTTGCCTTTGGTAGAGAATAATTTTGGTAAATTAGACGGGACTAAACACAGATTGAACTAGACATGGCATTCACATCAAATAACTGTTGCATTTTGTAGCAATCTGCAAAAAATAGAAACAAAAATAGAAACATTAAGAGGTGGTGTGGTGGTATTTTGACAGGACAGGACTAGGTGTTTCATTCAATGAAAAGTGATGGCGATGCTTTAGTCACCCACACAGAGCAGGGAGTGGCCATTCTGGTATGCGAGGGTGAAGATTTTTTTAAGACCACACCCACCAATCTGTTAAGAGCCAATGTTCTGTATTATAGTTGCAGTTGTCAAGACTGAGGACTTATAGAAGTAGTTCCAGAGCAATCACAATTGCACCAAAAACACTAGGAAGAGTAGGAAGAGCAAGACAATCTGAGTGGAGCAGTCAGAGGGGTGACAGATGGGTGAACACACACCAGACTTTTACCCGTAGACTAGTGTCCCAGGTGGAAAGTCAACTCTGAGTTTTTTCAACCATGTTATGGTAAAGTAGTTTTTGTTGCAAAACAGCTTTGTTGCCTAACTCTAAAGCAGTTTTGCTTGTAAAACCTATGTTTCCTGTGAAGAATTTAGTGTGAAAGGCACTGTAGCATGTAACAAGCAGACATTGACATGAAACCTGACACATTCAAAACCGATGCAAGAGTTACCCAGAGCATCATGGTTTGAAGCATTTGAACTATATTTGCCAGTTAGGGAGTAAGTATGTGTTGATATTTTCTAGTAAGCTTTCCAGAACACGCATGGGGCCCCTAAGTGGGTAGACCTGCAGCATGCATCATAGACCTGGGCTATCGCTATCAAACTGGTGTGTAAGCTGCATTTCTTTCAAAACCCAAAAACCTACGCATCACAATGAATGAAAAACTTAGTAGTTTTTAGCTGTGGTCTGTTACTTTCCTCCATTAAAAAAATACTGAAGGACATCACTGTCACTCCAGACGAAAAACATGAATCAGTATCACACAATAATGTGATAACTTAATCATTATAACAAGATGTTTTCCACATTTTAACTAGATATTTTCACATTACAAAAAGAAACCTTTATTGTTAAAGTATACTTATCTTGTTGTAATGTAATGTTTAACATAATCACTTATATTGTTTTAATGTGAAGCATTAAAGTCAGAAAAGGATGATTTATTGTTATTAATTATAACAAATCGTTTCAAAATATAATGTGATCACCTATGTTGTTTCCTTTTTTAATGTGATAACATTATTTGTATATGATTCTTGTTTAAATGAGGAAGCTGCGCAGAGAAGGATATATTGAGGAATATGATTTAAAGTGGTTCAGTTGTAGTAGTCAAGGGTATTTTTCAGTGCTGGCTCCATTTGGCAGTGATAGAAACACAACACCCAGGTGAACGCACTAATTATATCCCCTTTACTGGCTAGATGCAATGACGGGCTAGCCACAAAATACCATACATCTTTGCCCAAGCAAAATGCGAATATTGATTCAAACTTGTCTGCACTGAGTTTGAAAAAGGGACTAAATAAGAGTGGTTTGTATCCGTGTTCTTATTCTTTTGGTCACTACCCAAAGCTCATGACCGTAGGTGAGGTCTGGAACATAGATGCAGTAGTAAATCAAGAGCTTTGCCTTCTGGCTCAGCTCCCTCTTAACCTCAATGGTCTGGTGCAACACCTGCATCTCACACTCACGCTCCATTTTACCTTAATTTATGCAAAAGACCTCTGTGGTACTCGAACTCCCTCTGGGGCAGTAACTCTCTCCTAACCCAGAGAGGCCTATCCACCATTTTCCCGCAGAGAACCAGACTTGGAGGTACTGTCTCATCCAGACCATTTCCTGCACACCGCTGCAGTGTGTGCTGGAGGTCACCATTTGATGGAGCCAATAAAACCACATCATCGCAAAAAGCAGAGATACAAATGCAAACAGGACACTCTGCTCCCACAGGCTGCACCTTGAGATTCTGTCCATTAATTTTATAAATAGAATTGGTGACAAGCGAAATCCCTAGCAGAGACCAGCACCTACTGAAAATGTTTGTCTTTGTGCCAACAATATGGACAAAGCTTTCTCTTTGGTCATACAGGGACCAGATGGCTTGTATCAATGACCCTAGTCAGAGATTTTCCTGCATTACCCCCCACAGGACTCCCCATGAGACACAGTCATAAACCTTCTCCATGTCCACAAAACACATGTAGACTGGATGGGCACTCAACCATGAACTTTTCAGCAGGCCTGCAAGATTAAAGAGCTGGTCCACTGTCCCATGACCAGGGCGAACTTCACATTGTTCCTCCTAAATCAGAGGTTCAACAGTCAGTCAGAGCCTCCTTTCCACTGCCCTGGAATAAACGTTTTTGTGGAGGCCGAGCAGTGTGATATCGTGATAATTGGAGCACACCCTTTGGTCTCCGGATCTCCACACAACAATATCCCCAGCCCAGGTCAATAATTCTCTTCCTTTGCTGAGCACAGTCTCAGACAAGCCATGATTTCTCTTTTTGAGTCATCTAAAGGTTTGCCAGAACTTCTTTGAGGTCCCTCTCTATAGCCTCCCTGAACTCCTCCTATACACAGGCCTTTGCTTGGGTGACCCCCATATTCCTCCCTCTACAGCTTAACTGGTACCCACCAGTGGGATCTTAGGTTGCTGCCACAACTTCTAGCAGCTGCCTTCATAATGGAGATTTTGAACATGGCCTGCTCAGTTTTCACGAAAACGTCTTCTGGAGGTGTGAGTTGAAGACTTCACAGACAGGAACCTCAGCCAGACATTCTTAGTTCACCCTCACTACATGTTTGGGTTTACCAGGTATCTCTGGCAGCCCCTGTTGCCATCAGATCCAACTCACCACCAGGTGCTGATCAGTTGACAGTTGCTTTCCTCTTCAGCCAAGTGTGCAAGACATAGACCTGCTGCTATGAATGCAAACATTGATCTTTGGCTTTGTGCTCTGGTACTACGTACACTTACAAGCCACCCTATGCTTGAACATGGTGTTTGCTATGGCCAATTTATTACAAGCAAGTCCAGTAATAAAACACCACTCAGGTTCAGATTAGGCAGGCCATTTCTCCCAGATGTTGCACACGTGAGTGTTGATGTCCCCCAGCAGAACTGTAGACTCCTGAGTCGGAAGCCTTTCCAGGACACCCCCAGAGACTTCAAGAAGGTCACACTCTAAACTGCTGTTTCGTGCATTAGCACAAACAACAGTCAGAGACTTCTTTTTAGCAACTTGCAGTTGCATAGAGGCGACTCATTCCCTGGGGAGAACTTCAACACAGTGGCACTCAACTGGAGGCTTGTAAGTATCCCCAAACCTGCTCGACACCTTTTACCATGGGCAACTCTGGGAAAGGCGAGAGCCCACCCCTCTCCAAGAATAGGTTCCAGAGTTCAGTTGTATCTAGCTGATATTGCTCCACCTCCTGCTCTAGCTCCAGTTCCTTGCCCATTAGAGAGGTGACATTACATGTCACTAGAGCCAGTCTACTATGCCAGGGGTCAGCATGCCTAGATCCCCACCCCAGTCTGCTGCCCAGCTCAAAATGCAACAACCACACTGCCTATCCCCACAAGTGGTGGGCCCACCAAATAAGGGTAAATGATTGACAATAATGTTCAATGATTCCTCTGAAATGATTGTAGTATGTATGAATAGTACACAAAGAGCATAAAACTGTACAAGAACTGTTAGATTCCTTTAATGTTTGTGTTTTGTCTAGCTTCTGCTGCCAATGGTTCAGTTAATCCACCTTATTTTCCACAGAAACATGGAGGCACAACATAACGCAGCCAGCTTCCGTTTTTTGTGTGTCACTTCCGGTCCAGCACTCTTGACCACTGTGTAAACGGGAATCGCCTTGTTGTTTACCTTGTTGAGTTTAGCTATATATATCACATTTTTCACATCACTATATCACCGTTTAGACTAATCTGGTGTTTGTAAAGTCTATAAAAAAAAAAATTGAACAAACGTTACTATTTCTGTGTGCATGTTTTGTTTGTAATTAATAACATGGTTATCGTAGATTAGCTGGGCTAACCGTTAGCTGTTAGCTGTTAGCCGTTAGCCATTAGCGGTGTCTGTAACTCAATAACTCAATAAACGGTCCGTGAAAAAAAAAAAATTTCCAGCGGATGTCTTAGTTACAACATAATTGAGCTAACTGGAGTAGTTTCATGTCGTATCCGACAACAGGAGGCTTTTAATAGATGACGTCCTGATGTTAGCTTTGCTGCTAGCTAGCTGTTCCTGTCAGCTGCAGCCACTGAGGCTTTCTAGACATCGTGATTTCCCAAAACTGAATAAATACCACGCATAGCAACACAAAACTGCTTTGCGAGCTCAATCCTGTTGTAACAGCTGGATGGTTGATGCGTACATGTTGATTCGGGTGCTATCAGTGCCGATCCGCACATGACTATGGCTTAATAATCAACTCAGTCAAAAAAAAAAAAACCAACCCGTCCTGTGTTAGGAGTGTATGTCTGCTGTATGCTGACAGAAAGAAAGAAAGAAAGAAAGAAAGAAAGAAAGAAAAGGAAAAAACAAGATAGAAAAGCAGTATACACTTCACATATTTATTTGTCACAGTTGCGCACACTTTTGGCTGTCATGCAGAAGCACCGTCTGTGTGTCTGTGTGTCTGTGTGTCGAGGGTGCAAGCTGCAGCTTCAGCTGCTCAGGTAAAAAGGCTGTGTAGCGCGGTGTGATTTTTCACTGATTCGGTTCTGCAGGTTCTCTGCTGGTACACTGGAGACGGGGATCAAGCAGTTTGTCTCAATCGGTATAGATTGTGCTTTTTTGGTTCATAGTTTTTGATTGACATGCGATTTATTTGTGTTTAGAGGGAATACATTTCCATTATAACGGAAACGTAGGCACAGTTATTGATATAAAATACACAGACCAACTAACTAACTAACTGATTGACTAACATAAACAACTGAAAACTGAAAAAAATAGCTTGCACCGTTAGCTCCGGTAAGGGAAAGCATGAGGGAAAACGGCTGACCGGAAGTCACGCACAAAAAACGGAAGTTGATCAATATTTACTTCTGTGTTTGAAAATAAGGTGGATAGGGTGAAGAGTGAGGGATGGGAGACAAACATCTTTTAAAATCAGTAGACACTACAAAATATGGACTTTTGTTTGGAAAAATAGGTAAAGGAGTAACAGTCTAAATGAGCTTTAGACAAGTTTAGACAACAGTCCTGAATGGAAAACCATTTGCACTGATTGCACGTTAGGGATATAATTGCAGTTGTTCATTGCATGGCTCATGGTGGCTATCTGAGCCCTATAGAAAAATTCTATTAGATATTGCTAAATTGAATTACCTCCAATTGTAGATTGAGCAATGTAAAATAATAGGCAGAGAAACTAATCAGCCCTATTGGACAAAAAAAAATACAAATATTCTCGAATCACTGAATGACTGAGTAAATGAAAAGCTACAGATTAGATTATGCAGGGATAATATGTGTGGTTGATATCATTAAGGATACACACTGTTACGCCCCACCCTTAGGCGGCCCTATGGGATGAACAAAACCTCAAAACACTGACCCATAATAATCACATGAACACCTTTAAAAACATTCAAATCCATTGGATTTATTAGAATTAAAACAGGCAAACAAGACAACAAAAATCCCTCAGTGAGAGGCAGCAGGACCAGCAGTCCCCACACCAGAACCTCTCCCCTCTGCTGCTGGCACTGGAGCTCTTAAGCACCTCCTCCATGTCAGGTGTGTTGCACCTTGTTAGGTAATGCAGCACACCTGAGCAGATCTACAAGGGAGGGAAAAAGGGACAGCAGCACAGAACACATACACAGCCGTAACACACACACATTTCCCACCTAATGTTATAACACCAGAAATAAAATGATGACAACACTAAGATATTTGGAAAACTGGAAAAATGCAACAATGCAGCAGTGATGACTTGGGCGTGTCTCATCCTTTCATTAGCAGAGCAATCACACTAACAAAGGGCAAAACTTTTACAGTCTCATATTGTGATGCCTTTCATTTCATTTCCATTGGGTGTCCACACCTTACAGGCTCACAAAATGGCTTGTCTCTGACAACCAATCCCATCTGTTAAAAGAATGCATCACACTTAGCAATGGGGTCAACCACACCTCCTCACTAAGGTAAAGGTTTCTGTCCCTTCCTAGCTCAGAGATGCTCTGATAACTTTCCTAAATGACTCCCAAGCTCAGACTCCTTACAAAAAAAAATTAGGCTAAGTTAGGAGCTCTCTGAGAGTATTCTCAGAATGTTTGAGAATACGGTCCCTGATGTGTTTTGAGTGATGTGTGCTAAGCCTCTCCCTCAAGACCTCATCACTTCTACTTTGTAGAGCAAAAGCCATCTGAATGCAGGAAATGTATGTCTGTTCTCTGAGGCTTTTCAGGAGGCCAAGTCAAAGTGGGTCAAAGCCCAATTCAGATTCAACTTCAGTCATAAACTGTTGTCTCTCCCTTTCATCTGTTTCAGGCTGTGGAGGGGACAGGTTTGGCCTTCATTGTGTACAGTGAGGCCATTAAGAATATGCCATTATCTCAGCTGTGGTCAGTGCTGTACTTTGTTATGCTCCTCCTGTTGGGAATGGGCAGCATGCTGGGCAACGTCACTGCCATCATCACCCCACTACGAGACTTCAAGGTTGTGTCCAAAATAAGCAACGAGTTGTTTAACGGTAAGATCCAGGCTGATGTTGATGAAAATTTTGCCATCATCATCCTTGTGGCCATCAGCCTAGTTCCAGTAAGCTATGTATTTCCCATTTTTCCTCCTGTCCATAATTCCTAATGGTTGGCATGCTCTAAGATGTAATAGAGTAGAAGTATAAAGTATGTAGGGACCACCAGAACCTCACATATGAACTTGTTCATTTGTGTGACTTAAACTAGACAGTTATTGTGAAATGAAAAAAGGGAATCTTGCCAGCTTCTACTATCAGAACTCTATTACTTTTTGGAGCTATTGATATGGTCATTTTGGTTGTAGTTATTAGTTTAATTATTAAGCAGAGTTCCAAATTGATAGCCTAGTATATTTTATTCGACAACATTAATTAATTGGCTACTATATCATAATTTTACTTGAGTATAGTACTTGTAGTTAGTTACTTTCCACAACTAGTGCTGTTTACACTGGCTGTGGTCACAAACAAAATCAGAAGTGTCTTGTTGACACACTCTCCAGTAAAGAGAGGCACCATCTCGCCACAGTGGGAGATCTTTTGAAGTTGGTTTTTGGCTGAGCGCACAGAGACACTCATATACATAAAGGTGAAACTGAGGGCAAACTCCCACAGGATCTTAGCTCGGTCATTCTCAACCACCTTAGGAGGTGTCTTCCATTGTGACCTTGGGACTCCCAGTCCATAGCCAGCCACTTGGTTAAGGCAATCCATGTACGTTCATCCTGTCTGCATCTTAGACCCTGCTGCTATGTGCTGAACTGTCTAAGGAGCATGCCTGTTCCTGTGCTGCCATGATTAGTGCTTCCATGCTGTCTTTCAGTCAAGCCTTTTCCAGCTACTGGTAAGATTTCTTGATTTCGGCCATTTTTTCAACCTGTTAATGGTACATGCCATGGAGGGGCTTGTCCTTCCATAATGGTTCATCCTCCTCTTCTGCTTTTTCAGGTTTCTGCTGCCTGAGGTATTCACTAAGCAGCTCATCTTTGGGGGCCATCTTCCTGATGTATTCCTGGATCTTGGTTGTTTTGTCCTGAACAGTGGCTCTGATGCTCATGTGTCCTCAGGGTGCTGGACTTGGGATGAAACCCTCCATGCATTTTGAATAGCTCCCTTGTCTTGATATCAGTGGCCTCTATCTCCTCCTTTGGCCTGCTTATTATACCAGCAGTATCTAATGAGTGGCAGGACGATGGCATACAGGTTGATGGCTCGGATATTGTTCTTTCCATTCAGCTAACTTTTCAGGACCTGCCTAACTCTGTGTAGGTATTTGGCTGTGGCTGACTTCCTTGCTACCTCCTCGTTGTTCCCATTTGCCTGTGGGACCCCAAGGTACCTGTAGCTGTCCCGAACATCTGCAATGCTGCCCTCTGGCAGTTCAACCCCCTTGGTTCTGATCATCTTCCCTCATCTGACCACACTTATTTAGTCCAAATGACATTGAGATGTCACTGCTGTAGATCCTGGTAAGGTGGATCAGTGAGTCAGTGTCTTACTCACTCCTGGCATATAGCTTGATGTCATCCATGTAGAGGAGGTGACTGATTTTGCTCCACTTCTGAACCCCCCCAGTAACTCTTTGTGATGAATTGGCTGAGGCTGTTCAGGCCTATGCAGGACTGTAGCAGGGACAGTGCATGACCTTGGTTTATGTCGCACTTGATGGAAACTTATGCAATTGGCTTTGAGTTGGCCTCCAGAGATGTTTTCCACAGCCCCATTGATTTCTTGATGAAGGCATTGAAACAAAGGCTTTCTTGCAGTCAATCTAGGCAGTGCACAGGTTGGTCTGCCTGGTCTTGCAGTCTTGGGTGACTGCTCTATTGACCAGTAGCTGGTGCTTAGCTCCCCTGGTATTACTACCAATTCCTTTCTGGGCCTAGCTGCTATGATGCCTGACAGGAGCTTCCATGTTGTACAGAGGCAGGTTATTGGCGGGTAGTTTGATGGGACCGCGCCCTTCTGGGGATCTTTCATGAGCAGGACTGTCCATCCCTGGGTCATCCATTATGGATTGGTCCCATCCATCAGCAGCTGGTTCATTTGTGCTGCCAGGCGTTCATGGAGTGCAGTTAGTTTCTTAAGCCAGTAGGTGTGGATCATGTCAGGGCCCCATGCTGTCCAGCTCTTCATACCTGATACTCTTTCTTGGATGTCTTGTAATGGTAACTGGCTCTTGTTCTGGGAGAACACTATGGACTGCTCTTAGATCCACTAGTCACTTAGCATCAGTGTTATATGATGCCTTCTTCTCCCACATGTTCTTCCAGTATTGTTCAGTTTCAGCTCTGGGTGGATCTATTCTCATTTTATTACCTTGACATTGAGAGTACATTTTGGATGGTTTGGTGGAGAACATCCTATTTATTCTCCTGGCTTCTACTTCTCTTGTGTATCTCTTCAGGCGGGTAGCCAGAGCTGTGAGCCTTTATTTGGCAGTCTCCAGTTTCTCAGGTATAGGCAGTTTGTTGTAATTCCTAGGGATCCCTTTCTTCCCTGACACCTTTCTGTAGCTCTGAGAGTTGACTAACCTCTGTCTGTGTTGCCTTGATCTTGGCCTCCAGCCACCTTCTCCATGGAGGATAGCGCTCTTTGTGGCTCAAGATGCTCATCTTGTGGCCAAGCACATAGGATCACTGTTGCTGTGGTGTACAACAGCTGAATTGTCTCAGTAATGGTCCTAGTGGGGATAGTTCATAGAGCTGCATTCACATCATCTAGCAGACTTTCAGAGGGTACTTTGACACTTAGTCTTGGTATATATACCTATATGTATAAGCTACATATATATAAGCTGAAAAAAAAAAACGGTTTTCTATAGGTTGCTCGCTCCTATAAATGTCTGACCCATTGACCATTTCTGGTATTAAAATCCGGCCCAATTGAATTTGTAATTGAATAGTCCTGCTTTAGCGATTAAAGATCAAGGCCATTTAATATTGAATATGCAGAGATTTCTCTGGATTCTCTGAATCTTTTGATGATATTATGAATTGTAGATAGTGAAATCTCTAAATTACTTGCTATTGTGTATTGTTTGGAATCAGGGTTGTATGTACATGTCTAGTATGTGTTGCAGTGAAGCCAATGTTAAAACTTACTGGTTGGAAATATGAGTGTAAGCTACTGAGTGCTGTGTTTTGTTTGCAGGTTTAGTGTGTTTGTTTTGTCTGCTACTTGGCCTGGGCTTCACCACCACATCTGGAAATTATTGGTTTACCATGTTCAACGACTATGGAGCCAATTTCTCGCTGTTGTTCGTTGTCCTCGTTGAGGTCATAACTGTCAGTTACATCTATGGAATTAGAAGGTTTGTGTATTTGTGTATGGAAGTACCCACATTTGTATGCATTCAGCTTTTGTTTTGTGTCAACATGTAGCTATTGTCACATGTCTTAAGTGCAAAATCATCAGCAATTTTCCTTTAAACTATATAGAAAAAGCATTTAATTTTAATTCCCCATCGACTCATTTTAGGTTTGAAAAAGACATAGAAGACATGCTTGGTCATCGTCCCAACTGGTACTGGAAGATCATGTGGGCAATAGTCAGTCCCCTTCTTCTCATCACCCTCTTCATCATCTACATTGTCAATTACATCAAAGGAGGGACACCCACCTACCAAGCATGGAACAAAGAGCTGGTGAGCTGTGACTTTTTTCTTTTCCATTACTGAGATCTTGTGAATACTGCTTTTCAATCTTCAAGCTGGTGCTAATGTTTGCATGCACAGGGGTTACACTGGGCCAGAGCCTGCCAGAGTTGAGTTTCTCCTCCTGATTGCACTTACACAACTTCAATATCATATCCAGGGCTGCCAGCCCTCACACTGTTAGAGGCCCCTGCTTGCAGGTTCTGTCTCATGTTATCACACTACTCAAACAAATTCCTTTCCAAAAAGGAGGAAGCCACAGAATAGAATACAATACAATAGAAAGAACTTTATTCATCACCGAAGGGAAATTCAGTTGTCCAGCAGCTTATAAAAAACAACAACCACATTTCCCCTCATCAACAACAACACAGTGATATTAAAATAGACATAAAATGAATAAGTTAAAATAAGTGCATAAATAGAAATAAGAACTCAAATTAAAATTAAATTAAAATTGTTCACACAGTCCAGCCCTGTTGTGGCTAATGTGACATGTGTGAGTGTATGTGGGTGCAGTTACATGATGGCCTCTCATTCAGAATGAAATAAATCTGAATGAAATCATTCGGAATTAAAGTTTTTCCAATTTTCTGGTTTACATGGGAAATATTCATTCCGAATGAGGGTTTACATGGGAGATCAGTTTAATCGCCTTTATTTGGGTCTGCGTAAGGTTTGGGACAAAGAAGGTTTCTAATTTGATAGGGGGCGGGGCGGATGTCACATGTACCGGAAGAAAACACTGTAGTCCTCACCCCGGATAAGAAAATGCTTGAGGACGCCATTCCTAGTGCCTTTTTCGGGCTTGTTTTGCTTATATTCTTCAAGCAGCAGTACGACAACAACCTTTGCGTGCGCAGAAAGAACAGAATGGTTGGAATCGGGTAGGAGGTGTATACAAGACAGAAAAATTCTTCCATTTGGGTTCTGAAAAGGAATATTCCATCCCTGTGCATGATTAGATTTTCTTTCGTGTTGGCTGTTTTCACACAGGTTGAGGTGTTTAGAAGGAGCATTTCTATTTGGGTAGGGCTGCTAACCTGAATGCAAAAGGAATGCATGGCTCCATATAAATGCACGTTGTGTGACTGGATACAAGAGGTGTCAAACAGTCTTATTGCCGTGGGGACAAAGGATCTCCTGAGACGCCCTGTTCTACAACACAGTGAGATGAGCTGACTGCTGCATCTGCTCCTCTGTCGCTCCAGGCAGCTGTCCAGAGGGTGTCTGCTTTTGTCCATTATAGCTTTCAGGTTGTTAGTGTGCCCCTCTCCACCACAGTTGTTAGTGGGTCCAGTCTACTGCCAAGCTCTGAGCAGTCTTTTTTAACCAGCTTGTCCAAACGCATCGTGTTTTTGGCTGTCAGGCTGCTTCCTCAGCACACTGCGGCGTAGAAAAGTGCACTGGCCATCACTGTGTGATAGATCATGGTCAGCATCTCCACAAACACACATCATCCAAGAGGACCCCCAGACATTTGTAGGTATGCACCACCTCAGTGTCCTCCCCTTGTATGGAGACTGGTTGATGGTGTGACCTCTTTCTTCTGAAATCCACCACCATCTCCTTGGTTTTGGCTGTGTTCAGGTGGAGACAGCACTTACTGCACCTCTCCCTGAAGGCATCCACAAGGGCTCTGTACTCCCGTTCCTGACCGCTCCTGATACAAGCCACAATTACCTGTATTGTCAAAGTATTTTTGTATGTGGCAGGACTCTGAGATGTACTTGTTGTACGCTGTGTAGAGTCTGAACAGACATGCTTGGTCATCGTCTGTGGAGCACCAGTGCTGCTTCTGACCATTAAAGAGACACAGCTTCCAAGCCTGACATACTGAGGCCACTCTGTCAGGTAGTCTGTCATCCAGGAGGTCAGGAAGCAATCTATTCCCATCCCCTCTAACCAGTCTCTCAGTATGGGCAGCTGGATAGTATTGAAAGCACGTGAAAAGTCAAGGAAAGGGATCCTCACACAACATTCCAGCTCCTCCAAGTATGTGTAGGCCCAATGCAGCATTTAAAGAACCGCATCTTCCAATCCCATGTGCTCCTGATAGGCAAACTGGAAGGGGTCCACCGCATCAGTGACCAATGACCTCAGGAAACAGAGGATCAGGCGCTCCAGGATCTTAATAATGTGTGATGTTAAGGCCACCAGTTGGTAGTCATTTAACTTGGCCGGGTGCCCCACAAAGTGGTGACAGTGGAGCAGGAGCAGCAGCAGCAGGTGACACTGTAGAAGGGTGGATGGATGCAGGGGTAGGGTGACTACTGCCCCCTCCAGCAAACCTCTTAAAGAACAGGTTGGAGTTGCTGCTCTCTTCTCAGATGGGAGAAGAGAGCAGTGTTGTTAAAATCCTCCATTATTGCAATGAATGCACAGGGGTGCTGGGTCTAAATTCTAGCAACAGTTTCATGGATGACATCACATGCCACTGCTGTTGCTGCCTGTGGGGAAATGTAAACAATAATGGCAACAATGTTTGAAAACTCCCGTGGTACATAATACGGTCTAAGACCAACTGCCAACAGTTCAATCCTGAAAGTCCTTCCCCATGACATGTCATGTCATTGTTCACAAGTAGGATTAGTCTCCTACCTCTGTTTGTGCCGCTTGCCTTTGTCTCTGTCCACTCGCATAGTAGAGTAGCCAGGTAGGTTCACACAGGAGTCAGGCACAGTGTCATTAAGCACGGGCTGTGAAGCCCATGAGACTACACTCCCTGTATAGTCGTCAGCTCCTCACCAATGCCAGAAGCTCATCACACTTGTTGAAGAGTGAGTTGACATTCCCCATAAGGACTGATGGCAGGAAAGCCTTGTATCCCCACCTCCTAGCCTTTAGCTTAGCTCCTGCTCTGCAGCCTCTGAATGGCTTCCTCAACTCAACTGATATCGGCTGTCTAGCTCTGTAACAAGCTCTTCTCAGAGCCAGAAGATCGTCCCTCGTGTACACAACTTAACTCACCATGTTAGAAAGATTAACAGTTATTGAAAAAGATATATATATATAAAAAAAACAAAAAAAACCACTCAAACATGACTTAAAAACAGGAGCTACTCAGACTTGCTGCTGCTCTGACCGGTGCACCACAGAGCCCCTTGTTGAAAAGAGAAGATAATTATATAGGCTGTCCCTCACCTTCTTTGGGGGACTTGAGTCACATGACTTGACTGGAGTTGCACAAATTTGAGGACTTGAGACTTGCTTGACTAACACTGATGAAAGACTTGACTTTGACTTGGTATTCATGACTTGAGACTTGACTTTGACTTGAGACAGATTTTTTTATTTAATATTTTTATTTTGTGGAAAATTGAGAGTTTATATATGTATATATAAATAAAGAGAGATCTGTTTCATTAATTCCCTCAATTCTAATGGGTCTTGCGTCATTCTCATTGTTTATATAACTAACATTTTATATGAGTGACTAACATTGATTTGATATACATACATACTGTATACATACTGTACATATACATACTGTATGCATACTGTTCATATGTTTTCAGTGTCTTATCCATCCAGCAGTCATTAAAGTCCCCTAAAATAAATTTTGGAGCATCAGGAGAGCACCTCTGTGATCAGCTGAGTGGCTGAAGAGACAATCGCTCGTGGGTGGATGAAGATCAGGGTGAAGAAAAGCTGGGGAAACTCCCTCGGCAGGTAGAAGGGGCGAAGCGAGATACACAGCAGCTCAGTGTTGAGGGTACATATTTTTTCCCAGACCACAACAGTGTCCTCGGTCCTCATGTGTGCCAGTGTCCTCTCATTTATGCAGAAGCATACTCCACCTCCCGTGGATTTCTTTGTTACGTGAGGTGACCGGTCCAGTCAGACAGGATATCCAAAGCTGGTTATGTGTAGGTCCACGTTGCTATCTGCTTCTCCATGCCACGTCTCAGTAAAGGCCAACAAGAAAGTTTCTCTAAACTCAAGTTTACATCTAGCGCTGGCCTCGAGTTTGTTGATCTTCTTGTGGATGGACTGCCCACCTCTCCTTCCTCTTTGGATATACCCTAATTGGGAATTACAATAGTAGGTCTCATGCGGAGGCACCAAAAATGTAAACAATCTACTGGGATATTATAAAAAGCAGGGATACTATTTGTTGGAAATCTATAAAAATACAATGGGCTCTGGTTTCGCACACCGGGCGAGGCGGAGGCGCAGCGCACCTGCGCTTCGCCAACTGGGTGTGGCCAGGTGGATTTTGCCTGTTTGGCACACTGTGCGTCCTGTCGCAGCTACTCCTCTATCCCACCTCCGTCCCTCCTACCGGTGCAAGTCAGAAAGAGGGAGGAGAGAAGGCGTGGAGTGGGTTTTACACACATCACACCAATCAAATGAGCCCCTCTCCTTGCCCTTAAATGCACCGCGGGCGTAATGAGAGTTTACTCAATTCGCCATGGCAGAAGAGAGCAGCAGCGACAGGCGGCCAAACTTCTCCCAGGAGGAAACGGATGTTTTGGTCTGAGAGGTCCAAGCTCGCAGTGTCTGAATATACGGAACTGCAAGCAGACCTCCACGGGCTGACGATGCAAAGGTAGCCTGGGAGGAGGTCACCACAAGTGTAAATCAAATCAGGCTGGGTTTCCCTTACGCATGCCAAATGTGCCAAACGGTGCCAATCCCCTTTGATCTGACATCAGATGTAACGGGACAGTCAATATAAAGATATATTTATGTGCTGATTGCAGATAGTTGCATTGAAGAGTGGTGTTTGTGGGTATTTATTGCATCGTTAATGTGCCTGACATTCTGGAAACCTGCCTGTGAGGTTTTGGTGACGTGTGTGCAATGTCCGCCGGTCAGCCAAACTTTGGCTTACACCGGCTGCGCTCCCCCTGCACTGACAGTAGACGTGGTTTCAGCTGGCGAGCTTTTAGTGCACCTTTTGCAAAGCCTTTTGGCACGAAACTGTCACTGCGCCATGCTGGATCTGTTGACATCTCCCCCTGCTGTGCCGCCACACCCATCTCAGCGCACCTCGGCCTGCCAAACTACCAATCTGAGCGCGCCTCAGGTTGCGCTGCTCGAAACTAGCTCTGCGCGGGATTCGCCACCCTGTGCCACCCTGCGCTGCGCAGGGAAACTAGAGCCCTATGTGTCACATGGGGACACCATTTGTTGGGACTCAAGCTTTAACACGGGCCTGACCTCGTAATGGATCTTCAATTAAATTATAAAATTGGCATTCAAAATAATTCATAATAATTATTAATAATAATTATTAATTATGTCAAATAATGTGACTTAATTTACATTAAATCATCCCGTGGGGCACCATTCCCAAGAAGGGAAAAATGTTCACTAAACTATCAATTTGGAATTCTGATTAATAATTAAATTGATAACCATAACCACATTAATAGTAAAGCCTGAAGGATTTCGGAGTTCTTGACATAGCAGAGGTTGACTATCCATTCACTCTTGTGCAACATTAACAGACAGCAGGTATAAAAAATATAACAATATATTTATTGAGAGTGAGAGAGAGTGAGAGAGAGAGAGAGAGAGAAAGACAAAGGCAGGTGTGTTAATCAAAGGGTCGTTTGGCCTACAAACAAAATGGCTGACAACAGAGAACTACGAGATGGCCGAATCAAAGCTGGCTTCAGATCAGAGGAGATTTTGCCTGTCTGTGTGGTCAGGACAAAGACAACGGAAAAGAAGCAGGAACTTTGAGCTGTCTCCTTGGGTGTAGCTCTGCTGAAAGCAAATTTGTAAATGAGTCTATGTGAATGTGATATGTGTTGCAAAGGGTCTGGATCAGTGCAGAGGATGCCAACTAACCAATAACCGCAAACAATCACAACAATGACTCGATAAACAGTATTAAAAACCATCAATCAAAAAGTTAAACAGTCTTACTTAGTCTTTTCAGCTGTGATAAAGCTATGCCCAGTTGTTACATTACCAATCCTTGAATGGATGGAAGAAGAATTAAGTCGCTTTGCTGTGTGCTGCTTTTGTTAGCAGGCAGAGGAAGGCTGGAAGTAGCTGCGGTACCAGAAGCAGAATGGGGCATCCTGTGGAGATGGGTGTCAAATAACTGTGCTTTGTTTAAGAACAAAGAACATGAGGTCTCTTACCATTTCGTATGGCAAGAGATGTCTTCACATGTCCAGTTTGGATTTTAATAAATGGCAAATCATGTGTGGTCCAGTACATCCCAGCACCCCTAATGGGGAGTATCCAGAGAGACATCACCGACTGCTGGTGGTCGACGAGCCATCATGGTGCCCACAGGTGTATTGGCTCAAAGTAGCCACCCTTCATAGTAAAATTATTTCCTCATGAACTTCAAGTAGTTAAACGTGCTGTTAATAATACTTAAAAAGTGCAGGCACAAAGATGGACACACAAGCGAACACAACCACAAGCTGCTCCTGGGTCGCACAGGTGATGTCAGCGCCCCTGACATATTAACTAATGATTATTTTCATTATGGGTTAATCTGCTGATTGTTTTCTCCATAAATCAATCAATCCTGTTTGGTTTGTAAAAATTATGGAAATAGTCAGAGATAGCATCACACTTATCCAGAGCCCAAAGATCAGTTCAGTTCAGTTAAATTCAGTTCAATTCAATTCAATTATATTTATAATGCCCAATATGACAAATCACAATTTGCCTCAGACATATATATGTAGCACCTTTAGTCCTAGCTTGTAGAATTAATGGATACTCACATCTCTAGGTTCGGTAGGAGTTGGGTGAATGACTCAAAAAAAGAGGAGTGGTTTGAACAGGTGATATTTTAATATCAAAGAGAAATAAAATAATAAACATCAACAACTTGGTTGTTCACTGTTTCAAAAAAAAAAAACAAGGCGCCAGAAAATAAATAAAAAAAGAATAAAACAAAAGAAAAGAGGTCCTGGGACACTGAGCTCTCCTGCTCAGTGTTCTGGGATGTTCCGCTGAGGGGATCCAATGTGTGTGTTCTGTGTATCAATGTCAATTGAGTTTCTCTGTCTTCAGTGTCTTTTTGCTTCTACTACCCGGGTAGGTGAGAAGTGTGTGTGGTGTTTCTTATCTGCTCTCAATGTATGAGATTCAGATGATCCAGAGTCGTCGAGGTAAGAAGGTTCTGCAGCTGGCCACACTGCTTCTCCAACACTCCCTCTCTCAGAATCGTTGGGCTGGACTCGCCATCTCGATCGTCTTTCTCAGAATCGTTGGGCTGGACTCGCCATCTTGATCGTCTTTCTCAGAATCGTTGGGCTGGACTCACCATCTCGATCATCTCTTTCTCTGTTCTCAGTTCAGACTAGCAAGGAAAAAAAAAAACCAACCTACACAGAAAATGCACAGGTTTAAGAAACTAATCTGATTCTGTCTCTGTTTCTTATGAGATCTCATCATTTCTCGGTTCAAAAATCACAAATGTATCACCAAAAGTTCAAGAAAATGCATTAAAACACAATAAAGGACTTATGAATTAAAACAATTAGTTTAACCATAAATGAAATCAATTATTCATGAATTATCACATCAACCATAGTATTTTTAACAGACACATAGTTTATGCATCTTTTTAAACCTCTATTTATCCCTTATCATCAGTTTTTTTAACCATTTTAATTCACTTTTTTAATATTTGACTTTTTAACATAAAACTAATTACAGTTTTTATACACAAAAGTGCATTTTTCATCATCAATAAATGAAATGTACCACACCTAGAGTGGTGCTGTTACCATTTGCAGTGGCTAGTAACACAAATAAGCAATTTGAATGGCATAAAAATGATTAAACTGCATCTTCTCAATGCAAACCGCATGGAAACTCAGCCTTAGCTTAGCGATTAGCATAGCGACTAGCCCGACTAAGCATAAAACAATGAACAAATAGCATCCCGACCTAGCGATTAGCATGTCGCGGTTGCTAGTAGCGTTAGCATTTCAAACTAGCGATCTTTTTACAACGATAAACTACGGTGGAAAATGCACAAAAGTAACAGGAACACATTGAAGGGCATCATATGGCATATTTTAAGCAACATAGACCACCATAACTCAGTCAATAACACAATAAATGCATTTTTTCCGTCTGAACGGCTACCGAACTGGAAGCTAACTGAGTGCTAACTCACCGGAGTTTCATGCGTTTTACTTCACAAAAGGGGGTTTTTACTCCTCGGCTCACGGCTTATCGGGTTGAACCTGGGTTCGCCCGTGACTACCGGGTCTGCCAACGGACGTCTCTGCCGTTGTCCGCGGTTTTCTGCCACTCTTTGCGTCGTGTTTGCTTTGTTTAGCTACCGACTCCCTCGGTCTGGTCTGGTCTGCTGCCATCTGGCTTGTGTCTTGAGAGAGAAAAATGGCGTCCGCTCTCAGGTGCAGACTTCTCGCGATAACTCACCTAGGTTCACACCTAGGTTCACGCAGGATACAGCGACTAGCAGGGAAATACTGCCATCTACTGGGGGTGTAGTAGAACTGTCTAAATGACAAATATGGGGTTAGTAACCTGACTTTTCATGCTGGTTACATATAAATATATATATATACATATATATACAGTACAGCCCAAAAGTTTGGACACACCTTCTCATTCAATGCGTTTTCTTTATTTTCATGACTATTTACATTGTAGATTCTCACATGTTTTATATTCTAGTTTCTTCAAAATAGCCACCCTTTGCTCTGATTACTGCTTTGCACACTCTCGGCATTCTCTCGATGAGCTTCAAGAGGTAGTCACCTGAAATAGTTTTCCAACAGTCTTGAAGGAGTTCCCAGAGGTGTTTAGCACTTGTTGGCTCCTTTGCCTTCACTCTGCGGTCCAGCTCACCCCAAACCATCTCGATTGGGTTCAGGTCCGGTGACTGTGGAGGCCAGTTCTAACCCTTACACAGCCTGGACATGTGTTTGGGGTCATTGTCCTGTTGAAAAATAAATGATTGTCCAACTAAACGCAAACCGGATGGGATGGCATGTCGCTGCAGGATGCTGTGGTAGCTATACTGGTTCAGTGTGCCTTCAATTTTGAATAAATCCCTAACAGTGTCACCAGCAAAACACCCCCACACCATCACACCTCCTCCTCCATGCTTCACAGTGGGAACCAGGCATGTGGAATCCATCCATTCACCTTTTCTGCGTCTCACAAAGACATGGCGGTTGGAACCAAAGATCTCAAATTTGGACTCATCAAACCAAAGCAGAGATTTCCACTGGTCTAATGTCCATTCCTTGTGTTTCTTGGCCCAAACAAATCTCTTCTGCTTGTTGCCTCTCCTTAGCAGTGGTTTCCTAGCAGCTATTTGACCATGAAGGCCTGATTCGCGCAGTCTCCGCTTAACAGTTGTTCTAGAGATGGGTCTGCTGCTAGAACTCTGTGTGGCATTCATCTGGTCTCTGATCTGAGCTGCTGTTAACTTGCGAGGCTGGTGACTCAGATGAACTTATCCTCAGAAGCAGAGGTGACTCTTGGTCTTCCTTTCCTGGGTCGGTCCTCATGTGTGCCAGTTTCATTGTAGCGCTTGATGGTTTTTGCGACTCCACTTGGGGACACATTTAAAGTTTTTGCAATTTTCCGGACTGACTGACCTTCATTTCTTAAAGTAATGATGGCCACTCGTTTTTCTTTAGTTAGCTGATTGGTTCTTGCCATAATATGAATTTTAACAGTTGTCCAATAGGGCTGCCGGCTGTGTATTAACCTGACTTCTGCACAACACAACTGATGGTCCCATTGATAAAGCAAGGAATTCCACTAATTAACCCTGATAAGGCACACCTGTGAAGTGAAAACCATTTCAGGTGACTACCAGTGGCGTCGCCTGGCCTGGGCATCCGGGGCTTTAGCCCCGAACGTTTTTTCTTAAGCCCCAGATAATTCAACTTCAGAAGAAATAATGATAACTGTACATTAACGAGCCACTAAAGAAGTTGTAGTTTTCCATTTTCAGTGAATGCAACATAGGATGACGTCGAGACTGGTTAATCAGAGAGAGGGGTTGCGTGAAGCATCCGTGTTTTATTGGCTGATAGCTTCGCGTCACCAGGCTGTTCCGGTATCTAAACCGTTGGCGCGCTGGAGGGAGACATTTTAGCAACAACACGAAAGATCATGGATATAAGACGTTTTCTCAAAAACAAGGAGGCTGACTCAGCAGAGGCTCACGTCTCCGGGGAGCCGTTACCAGAAACAGGTAAATGAATAATTTAAATTCTGTTTATTCCTTCAAAATTATGTGAAACGTGTAGTGTTAGGGGGGCGTGCCGGCGGAGCTGCGGGACAGTCCTCCCCTGTGATAGATGCTCTAGGCGGGCTGAAAATCCCTGAAGGCTCGGTACGGCTGGCGACTTTTCCCACACATAAATTCAGTGATATTTTTCTCACATAAGTTACCAAAGATACCGCACACAACTACGTAACTGTTGTTATGTCCTTCTAACGTTGCTGTGTGGGTTGAAGTGTTGGCCTTTTTCTTTTTATTGTGAAAGCTCAGCTTTCACAATAAAACTCCCGAGGACTTCCGAAGGGCTGATGAGCGCTGCCGAGCACCTCTATCTCATTTTGCCTGCATGTATACAGTTATTCATGTAGATATTTGTCAATGTTGTTATTGATTAGGCTACTCATATATTGTTGCAACATTTAAACTCTTTACTACCATCTCTTGTATTTCATAATTAAAACAATATAATTGAGCCCAGTGAGTGCCACTTTAGCAAGGAAGGAAAAAGACAAGTAAATGCTAATCCTGTTGCAAGGGCCAGTTCCCTTACATGATTGCTTTTTGATAACGTCTGCTATGATAAAATGAATCTGATGTTATATTCTGTTTACAGATGACAGTACAGAGAAGGAAGATAAAAGGAAGGAGGGAAGTGAAAGTGAAGTGAAAGGTGACAAGCAAGTGAAAGAGGGAAAGAAGGAAACAAGCAAGTGAAAGAGGGAAAGAAGCAAGTCAATGGAGAGCAGCAAGTGATGGAGGGAAAGAGAGAAGAGAGAATCAGATGAAGAGTTAAAACCTACAGCATGGTGAGTTAGCCTCATCAGAAAATGGTGTGTGCCTGAAATCAGTTTGTTTATCTGCTTGTTTGTTTTTTTGTTTTGTTTTTTCAGAAGATGTGTGACAGAGAGAAACATGAGTCATGGAGGGAAACAGCAGCAGTCTGGAAAAGTGAAAGGTACAGTAACACTCAATGACATTTATCTGAAAATTGTCCAAGTGAAAAAAGAAATGTTTTTAAATATTTCATTTAATATGTTCTGTTGTCATTCAGTATACATTTCTTTGTTTTTCTGGCAGCAGATTCAAAGGATGGAAGGAATGAGCAGATGGAGAAAAAAGAGCAGCAGAGACAGAGGTGCAACACAACACAGTAGGGGTGGAAGGAAAAATAAAAAACCAAAAATTATACTGACTCATGTAATGTGCATTTTTTGGGGAAAATATGGCTCCTGATATAGTCTGTAGGCATCATCACTCAACTTTTTCACATAGTCTGGTGTTAGTCAAAATATTTACAAAATATTCATTTTTTTGGCTTTAATTCCTGTGTTATCTATAAGTGCATCATCCTGTTTCTATCAATATAATATAATTTTATTTTGACACATTTTGAAGTACATGTTGGCAGTATTTGGCTGTAGACAAGACGCAATAAGGCTCAAGAAAGCATAGAGCTTTTTTCCCAAGTAGGATCCCCTAGACTTCCCTATAAGGTTCTGGGCTCAGCCCCCAGTATTCTCAGTCCCAAGAAACGCCCCTGGTGACTACCTCTTGAAGCTCATCGAGAGAATGCCAAGAGTGTGCAAAGCAGTAATCAGAGCAAAGGGTGGTTATTTTGAAGAAACTAGAATATAAAACATGTTTTCAGTTATTTCACCGTTTTTTGTTAAGTACATAACTCCACATGTGTTCATTCATAGTTTTGATGCCTTCAGTGAGAATCTACAATGTAAATAGTCATCAAAATAAAGAAAACGCATTGAATGAGAAGGTGTGTCCAAACTTTTGGCCTGTACTGTATATATATACATATATATATATGTATATATATATATATATATATGTATATATACACACAAAAGACCATTTCTCACAAATCTGTCTAAATCTGTGTTAGTGAGCACTTCTCCTTTGCCGAGATTATCCATCCCATAATCCATCCATGTGGCATATCAAGATGCTAATTATACAGCATGAATATTAGGCCTTAGTGCCTTAGGCTGGCCACAATGAAATCATATACATATATATATACATATATATATATATACATATATATATAGATATTCTAGTACTAAAAGATACGAGTTCATTGATCCAGTGTTTGGGTGCTCGGGATTTTTCAGATTTCCATTTTTTCAGAATACATTTTTTTTTTTTTTTTTTGCTGCAGTACAATTAAATATTTCATGAGGAGTCATATTAAGTGAACTGACAGTATCCAGTATCCAAACTTTAAGATCGAAGATGATATGAGATTTTGAATTTTCAGAGATTGTTGTGAGAACATATTTCCAAAAAACATCTATTATCGGACAGCTCCAGAGCATATGAAGCAAAGTGCTAGTGGATATTTTATATCTTTGACACATGGCAGAAACTGCACTGTTAAGTTTGTTTAATCTATAAGGAATATAATAAATTTGACATAAAATGTTATACTGAATTTGTCTGTGTTGAGTAGATATCAATACCGTTTGTGTCTGCACCAATCTTTATCATCATAAGAACATTCCAAGTCTGATTCCCATTTTTGCTTCATTTAAGGTCTATGATAAAACAGGAGGTTATTGATGAGAATGTTGTATATTAAAGATGTTAGGCCTTCTATTTGAAAATACTTGAAAAGATTATGAGTGGGTAAATCAAATAACTCAGATAACTGGGGAAAACTGGCAAACAAACCATTAATATATAGTTCACATATTGTTTTAATACCCCAATCCAACTTTATAGAATTCTGTCAGCAATGGGACTTGGTATATTAGGATTATCATTAAGAGGAGTATTCACAAGTAAACATGTATTTAAACTTGAGAGTGTGTGAGAGTCCTGCCATGTGCCAATGGTGCTCAAGAGAATTGAATTTTTTGTGATCTTAGAAAGTTTCTCCCTTGAGCCCAGGAAGGGAATAGTTGTTAATGGAGTGGTTTTCATTTCATTTTGCTCTATTGAGACCTATCTCACATCCCTGTTCTTTGGGTGCAGCCAAATCCACAGAGGACGAAACTGAGAAGCTACGTAATATAATCTGAAATTTGGAAGATTTAGTCCACCCCTAGCATATGAAGCCTGAAGTGTGAGGAGTTTAACCCTTGGCGTTTTCTTTTGCCATAGAAATAATGATATAGCTTTGTTAAGATTTAAAAAAAAACAAAAAAAAAAAAAAACAGGAATTTTAAAAGGGATACAATGAAATAAATACATGAATTTGGGTCGTACATTAATTTTGACAGTGTTGACTCTACCAATTAATGACAACAGTAAGCCCATCCACCTCTCAAGGTCCAGTTTAGTTTGATTAAATAGTTTCACATAATTTTTTTTATACACTTTACCAGAGGCGCCACAAATATTCATACCCAGGTATTTAAAACCGTTGGGGATCCAGAGATAATTCTAATATCACTGTCGAGTACATTAATTGGAAAAGCCTCACTTTTTGAATAATTGATCTTGTAACCAGATACAGAACTATATTCTTTAAAACACTGAAATAATGGGGAGAAAGAATGAATTGTGTTCGTTAGAAATTATAGAAGGTCGTCCGTATAAAGAGCTAATTTGTGCTCATCTGTATCAAATGTTACATGTATGGCAGTGATAAATGGGTTTGAGCAAATCGCAATGGCTAAAGGTTCGATGGCAAGTGAGAATAATCCAGATGAGCTCAGAAATCCCTGTCTACATCCTCTTGAAAGCGAGAAGGCATCTGACAGAACTCCATTAGTTATAATCTGAGCCCTAGGAGCATTCTAGGTGGTTTTGATACACTGAATACATGTGCCACCAAAGTTCATAGCTCGAAGGGTCTGCAGGAGAAAATTTGGTTCTATTCTGTCGAACTCCTTCTCAGCATCCATACATACAATCAGAGTTGGGTAAGGGTTACTTTTAAAGTAATCAAAGTACTTTACTGCGTTACTTTTTTATAAAGTAAGCAGTTACTTCCTGAGTAAAGTAACTCACAGACTTTTAAAGTACTTCGAACATTATTCCCTGAGAAAAGTAACTCAAGCACTTTTAAAGTACTTTTGAGTATTCTACATTTCCTATTGGACAATGGGTGCTCAGCCTACATTTTTTGTCTCCAAAATTAAAGTTATGGACCACTTGCCCTTCACTAAGATCCAATTCTCCCATCACAGCCGTCACTTTGACCAGTAGAAACACAGAATGATCTGCTGCCGTAGACAACTGTATGACAACAACAAGCCAGCGTTTTTAATATTTCCTCTAGGGATGACACATAGAGTAAAATGGGAAAATGATAGTGTGAAACAGCAGAGGCACTTTGTCAACCCAGTGAGTTACTGTCATTAGCATCAAGCTAGCAAACAATGTTATTTCTTCATAACGGAGACGGACATAAAGTAATAACATTAACAAATAGTGGCGGGGCTTTTACTCACCACAACTGCAGAGGCTACCAGCTTCATTTGAAACAGACTACATTATAGATGGTCCGTTATTTATTAATCCCTCTGTGCCTTTATATATTTACTTTTTATACGCTTCCTTTTTCTTTATAAAGTTAACATATCGTGCCGTCATTTCAAACTCAACACTACCTGAATTTCTTTCAAATTAAAAGCCTCTTATAACCTTGGCTGAGAGAATCCCTCCATTTTCTAAATAGACTTTTATTCTGAAACATTTGTAGGAACTTGGTTGTGGAGGATACAGTAGCTTGAATGTTTATGTACGGTATCAATCAATTAATCAATCAATCAATCAATCAATCAATCAATCTTTATTTATAAAGCACTTTTCATTCAAAAATGTAGCACAAAGTGCTTTACATGGTTAGAAGAAATGCCCCTCCCATCCACCCCCCCAGCCACCCACACCCCCACAGACACACCCACACAGCCACCCATACCCACCCACTCACCCACAAACACAGTCATGATGTAGACATAAAAACATGTGGCAGAGCGCAGAGCAACCAGATGAGGAAACAATACCGCAGGGAGCCGTCTGCACCAGCAGTTGATCACAGCCCGTGGCCACCAGGACACCAATACGGAGTCCACCTCAACATGGGCAGACAGAGGGGCCAACACCACTACCAAGAATGCAGAGTGCAGCCCCCCCCCAACCCAGTCGAAGCAACCCATGCACCGCAGCCAGGGCCAATCACAGCACCCAGTGCAGAGGGCCCCCACTGAGGAAACACTGGAGTTAAAAACTAAGAATAACATAAAACATCAATAAAAGACTAAGACTGACATTAAAACCTCGGTACAAGACTAAAAATTACATCAAAATATCAGTAAAAAACTAAGAATGATGTTAAAACCTAAGTAAAAGTGTCAATAACAGTAAAACATCAGAAAACTAAGAAAATATTAGTTAAAAGCCTGATTAAATAGCTAGGTCTTGAGTCTACTTTTAAAAATATCTACATTCTCTGCAGCCCTCAGGTCCTCCGGCAGGCCATTCCACAGATGGGGTCCATAATACTGGAAAGATGCCTCCCCTTGAGCACATGTTCTAACTTTGGGAATGATCAAGAGGCCAATGCCGGAGGACCTCAGGGTCCGCGAGGGTTCATAGTGTGTGAGCAATTCTGTAAGATAAGAAGGCCCAAGACCGTTAAGACATTTAAAAACCATTAAAAGAACCTTAAAATCAATCCTGAAACACACGGGGAGCCAATGCAGTGATTCTAAAACCGGTGTAATGTGGGCCCGCCTTCTGGTCTTCGTCAGCACACATGCAGCAGAGTTTTGTAAAAGTTGTAGGCCTGAGATACTTTTTTTTGGGAAGACCAGAAAGCAGGGCATTATAGTAATCAATACGACTAGAGATAAAAGCATGCATTAGCGTCTCCGTGTTAGCTCGAGAGAGAGAGAGAAACGGGTGGACAAGCGGCTATGTTTTTTGGATGATAAAAGCCTGTTTTTGTTACATGCTTAATGTGTGGAATAAAAGTAAGCCCAGAGTCAAAAATAACAACCAGGTTTTTAACTTGAATTGATGGATTTAAGGACAATGCCTGTAGTTTGGATAAAAGTTTCTCTCTCTGAGTCTCAGGACCGATGAGTAAAACGTCAGTTTTGTCCTGGTTGAGCTGTAAAAAGTTTTCTGCCATCCAGGATTTGATGTCCAAGATACAGTTAAAAAGGGCATCAATTGGCCCTGTGTCATCAGGAGACATGGAGATGTACAGTTGTGTATCATCAGCGTAACTGTGGAAGTCAATACCATGTCTCCTGATGACACAACCAAGAGGCAGCATGTACAAATTAAAAAGTACGGGACCTCACCCAACCAAGAGAAGTATAGAGATGCTAATATGCCATGCTGGTGGCAGTGCAGTTCACGGTTGGCAAACCACTATCATATATTTTGGGACTGCCCCAAACTGAAACTGTTTTGGAAGGGTGTTCATGAGTCAGGTGAAGGGTGTTCATGACACAGGTTCCTCAGGACTTTGAAACTTTGTATCTAGGCCGTGTCTCCTTTTTGGACCAAAGGAAGGATATAAGATTACTACAAATTCTATTAACGGCAACAAAAAAAATCTGTCACTATGAGATGGCTAAATCCAGCACCACCATCAATAGATGATTAGCTTGGAATAGTTTTGGAAATATTCAAGATGGAAAAAAATAACATATTGTTTAAGAACCCAAAAAGAGCAATTCTATCAAATTTGGAACAAATGGATCGCATATATAACCCCCATTAGAGCTGACTTTATCTGAGTCTATGGTCCATTAAACTCTACTTTATTTTATTGTGTTTCATTACTTCTTGTAACTTTATTATCTGACCTGGCTGGCAATATTGTCTCACACTGTTCCATGTATATAGTTGCTTATGTGATTCCCTGTTTCTTATTTTATATACTAGAAACTGGG
Source organism: Epinephelus cyanopodus (assembly GCA_026686955.1). Lineage (NCBI taxonomy): Eukaryota > Metazoa > Chordata > Actinopteri > Perciformes > Serranidae > Epinephelus > Epinephelus cyanopodus. Next base: position 1,887,168 of record CM048919.1, read on the forward strand.
AAGATCTACACAGTGAATGAAGATACAGCTACTGTCATGTTATAAGCATGTCTTTCCAAATAAAGATATAATAATAATAAAAAAAGTTGAGCCTTGGGGTACACCACATTTAATTACATGGATCTCTGAAGAGCATAGGAAGTGAACCACTTAAGAACAGTGCCAGAGAGGCCGACCAGCTGTTTGAGTCTGTTTAACAGAATAGGGTGATCTACTGTGTCGAAGGCAGCGCTTAGACCCAGTAGCACCAGGACTGATAACTTGCATGAGCCCAAGTTACACCTGAGATCATTAACACTCTTCAGCAGGGCTGTCTCTGTACTGTGATTCTTCCTAAATCCAGATTGGTATTTATCAAAGATGTTGTTATTATTTAAAAAATCATTAAGCTGAATAAAAACAATTAAAAAATAAATAAATAAAATTTTACTTAAAAATGGTAAGTTGGATACCGGTCTGTAGTTGTTAAGAACATTAGGGTCTAAATTGTTCTTCTGTAAAAGGGGTCTCACCACTGCTGTTTTAAAGGCATCGGGGAAAGTACCCATTTGAAGAGAAGAATTCACAATGTTTAAAAGCTCATCTTCAAAGAATCCATAAAATGTTTTAAAAGGTGATGTAGGATTTGGGTCTAAAAGACAGGTTGTTGGTTTCACTTGGAAGAAAACTCTACCAAGCCTCTCAGCATCAACCAGGACAAAACTGTCCAGTGCTTCCTCGGGTAAAAATAAGCATTCAGATGTATTAAGAACTGTATTTTGATGGGATAAAATGTCAGATCTGATGCCATCAACTTTATCTCTAAAGTGGACTGCAAAGTCTTCACAAAGGGAATTCGTTGAAGTGCTTTGGAACTTGTTAAAATCAGGGTTGATTAAAAGGTTGATGGTGGAGAAGAGGACTCTGGGATTATTTTTATGATTATTGATTATATTCGCAAAGTTAGTGTTTCTTGCCTGTCTGAGTGCATTATTGTAAATTTTAAGTTGCTCATGGAATATTTGGTAGTTAATTGTTAATTTGTTTTTCCTCCATCTCCTTTCTGCTATCCTGCAATTTCTTTTCAGTTTTTTGATTTCTTCATTTTTCCATGGGGTTATATGACTGTCTTGTACCAGCTTTGTTTTTAGTGGAGCGACTGAATCAAGACTTGACTTTAGTTTACTGTTAAAAACTTCAACAATAAAATCGCAGGAAGCAATTAAAATAATTGGAGGACATTTTCTCAAACTTATACAATAAAATTTGCAGTCACTTCAGAGGTAAGATATCGCTTCCTCACATTTCGCACTGAGGTCTCCCGCTGAATAAAACCGGTGATATTAAAAAACACACAATAATGGGAAAGCACAGCCAAGTTGACAATAGAGGGCACACCAGTGGACAAGCTGTGGGTGATGACGAGATCCAGAGTGTGTCCTCTGTTGTGAGTCGGCTGTGTGACATGTTGAATAAAATCCATACAGCTGAGCATGTTTAAAAACTCATGTGAGATGGAATCTGACTGATTGTCTATGTGCAGATTAAAATCACCAGATAAAATTATCATATTGTAGGCGGTATGGATTATTGATAAAAACTCAGAAAATTCATTAATAAAAGCAGCACATTCTTTGGGTGGTTTAGACTGTGACACATAGGATTGGAGGGCTGCTAAAAATGACTGCATGATGTTCAAAGGTGGTGTACTGATCAAACAGAATGTGTTTAGTAGTGAGTGAATTAGTGGAGATTGATGTAGTACCAACACCCTTCCTACCGCTCCTTACAGAAAAAGCAAAATTAAAATTTGGTAGGGAGGCCTCAGTGAGAACAGCTGGTGCATCTGCGCTCAGCCACGTCGCAGTTAAAAATAAACAATCAATTTTGTTATATAAAATCAGCTCATTGATAATAAAAGACTTGTTTGCCAGAGAGCGAACATTTAAAAGTGCCATATTGATAGTGATTGGTGACTTCTGAACTGTAGAGATCTGTGTTGGTTGATATTTAAGGAGAGGTTTGAGGTTGCGCCTGAAAACGAAAGTATGATTGCCCCCCTCATCCGTATGTTCCTCATGATGGAGTCCCCGACAATGACGGTTGTAGGAGGAAGATCCAACAGTTGTCCACGGGAGGAGGTGACAGGACCGTGAGCGTGGTTCCCCGCCAGGTGAGGAGAGCCCCTAGTGTGCCTCTGCACTGCATCCTGCAGGAGCTGCTTGCACTGGGCTGAGGAATGGAGAGGGGGTCGCTGAGGCCCCGCTGCCGGGCGAGGGACAGAGGCAGTCCCATTCAAGCTCCTCCTCCGCCCACGGACAACAACCTCGGACTGTTTAGCCCCCTGGTCGAGGTGTTGAGATGGAGAACGGGAGGAGCCGTCAGCACGGGAACTGCCAGGACCCCCACAGGATGACTCTCCAATTCCGCAGGGTGATTGTAGGTGCAGGGACAGCAGTGGCATCAGCGGTAGCAGCAGCAGCAAAGGTTTTGAGCGAAGGTGCACCGTTCAGGCCTCCCACTCCCCCACCACTAGCTCCAGCAGGAGGAGAGGCCGCCAGTTGGTGCATGGGGTCAGGGGACGCTCCAGTGGAGGCACGGACAGGAACCACGAAGGCCCTGCCATCCTCACCTTGGTGATCCGGTGCCTCAGTCAGCGCTGTGTAGCGGTTCGACAGGTGGAGCGGTAGCGGTGGAAAATCCGTGATCCGCGCCTTCCCCCCTCCCCTACTTATCACCTCAGACCAGTTGCTCTCTGGGTTTGGGGTCAAGCAGGATGATGACCGAGGTTGTAGAGGATCCCATAGCAAAGTGTCAACTGTGGAGGAGTTGATGGAGTTGATGGTGGAGTTCAGGACGCCAATCTTCTTGTTTTGTGCAACAGCTGTCTCAATGTAGCTTGACAGCAAGACGTCCTTCCTCCGCAGTTCCTCAGACAGTCTCCGGACATCTTTCCTAAGGTTTGTAATCACTCTTTCCCTGTGGGTATGAAGGTAGTCCTCACAGGGCATGATGATCACCCAGGAGTTTAAAACTTGCAGGCAAGAGCCCAGAAACTGGGCCCGGTGAGATGCCTAGGCATCTGGTAGTTGCGGCGCTGTGTCGGTACAGTCATGCAGAATCGTTTAAAACTTGTGGCCGGTCCGATCGGTGATTAAACTAACAGCCCGAGTGGATGAAATACGTAATAACAGAGCAAGGACTGAGCTTAAAATATTTTAAAAACCTATAAAAATGAGTTAAACATGAGTCAAAAGGTCGTATTTTCTAAGAGCCAAAATGACGGAGGTCTGTCAGACGCCATGCATGCGCATAAGGTTACAAGTAGGTGTCAAGTAGGCAAGCGACTTCAAAGGTAGCTCCTGCCATCTGCTGATGCTTTTAGGTTATTACAACATTTCAGCTGGCACATGAACAGACACAGTGACTGAAATAACAGTAAAAGTAATAAAAATAGGACAAGAATAACCAGATGACACATGGGCCGTGAAAGACCACCGGGGATAATTGGTGAGTACCATTGTGTAGTGTGTCATGTCTGTTGGCCAAGTCACGGCACGATTTTATGACTCCTCAATTGTGTAATTTGACATAGTGACTTTCAGAACGGGCAGAGAAGTTGTGTAGTGTGTACCAGGCATAATGCAAGTCCTGTGTCTGACCTGTCTGTCAGCAAATCCTCCTCCACCTTTTTTAGACTCCACTGTAGACAACAGTAGCATTTCTTCTACCATGTAGCGAGCCACAAGCTTAATGGCTTCTTTCGGACTGATAGGTTTAACGTTATCTCCGTTATTAGAACCAAAAGACAGTCATTGCTGTTTCAGAGCTGAAGGACAAGCATTTTAAAAGTAATGAAAGTAACTGATGGCTTGTTTGAAAATGTACTCAAGTAAAATAGAAATAGAATAGAATAATCTTTATTGTCATTGCACAAAACAATGAAAAGAAGAAAAAGAAAGAAAAGAAAAATAAGCAGTGCTGCTCCCCTTGACTTGGATGAAAAAGATGAGTAAAAAACATAACCCACCCAGTACATACTTAGCTTCATATGCTCCTGAGATGGGTCTCTTTGATAAAAGTAGTGGCGGTGGATTGTTTTTTAAGATCAATCAATTAATCAATTTTATTTAGCCCAATATCACAAATACAATTTGCCTCACAGGGCTTTACAGCATATGACATCCCTCTGTCCTTTATACCCTCACAGCGGATAAGGAAAAACTGAGAGAGAGAGAGAGAGAGAGAGAGAGAGAGAGAGAGAGAGAGAAGGTGCCCGGTTTATTATAGGGGGATCCTCCGGCAGACAAGGCCTAAGTCAGCCTAACTAGGGGCTGGTACAGGGCAAGCCTGAGCCAGCCCTAACTATAAGCTTTATCAAAGAGGAAAGTCTTAAGCCTAGTCTTAAATGTGGAGACGATGTCTGCCTCCCGGACTGCAACAGGAAGATGATTCCACAGGAGAGGAGCCTGATAGCTGAAGGCTCTGGCTCCTTGACCACTTCAAGATGGTGGCCGGCTGGGACGTCGGCTCCTGAGCGCTAAGAGACCTCCTGTCTGTTTCTGTACACCGACACCATTTCCCTCAGTGGAAACAAACCCTGTATTTACTTGTATTTTCATTGATAAGAAACAGGAGGACACGGCAGCCCATCTGTTGCACGTTTTCAGCTAGCCTGTGGACTGGAAAGCCCGCCGCACAAACATATCAAGCTAGCTTAGCCTTAGCCTGATGGCTAAGCTAGCCGGAACAGCTATGGTCAGTGAAGAAGATCTATTACTGAGGAAAGATCACTGACCTTAAAGAGGACATCCGCCGGCTCTCGGATGAGCTGAAAAACAAAGAGTCACTTCTGGCTAGCTGCTTGGATGTGGCGCACGAGCAGTCACTGCGGATTGTCTCCCTCACCGCAGCCCTCCAGGACACAGCTCTGTGGGACCCCTCCACCTGTCCCCGGTCTTCCTCCTGCTCGACACCTAACCATCAGTCATCCTGGGCCGAGGTGGTAGTCCAGGGTCGTAAGACAGCAGTGCAAGGGACCGCTTCACCTCCTCGCCTGACCCTCTCCAACCGCTTTGCAGTTCTGCCTGGGGATGATCCGGCCCCGGCTCCGGCTCCGTCTCGTCATGACCTGGACACCTCTCCGAGTGCGGCTTCCTCTCCACCGGCAGCAGGCGGTGTTCGGCCGGTGACATCAGCTCTCTGCTCCGCCGAGGGGCCACATCGGCAGCTGCCTTCCCGTGCAACGACCTCCGCATCTCGGCGTAAGATCCTGAAGGAGGCTGTGCTGAGACGCTCCGGATGTTCCCACTACCCTAAACCGGGAGATAATCCTCCTCACGGGACTGGTGCCGCTGCCTTGGCGCAACACTCCTCTGCTCGGACTCCTCTCCCAGGGACCCCAGCACACGGTCCGGACGCCGACCGCCCGCCACCTTCCCCCGGTGAGCCGCGGTTGTCCTCTCCTCGTCCCCTCTTCCCTCCAACCACTCTGATAGTGGGGGACTCCATAATGAGAAACATCTGTTTCTTTAACGCTGCCACTCGCTGTTTCCCTGGAGCCACAGTCCCGGTCATCCTGGATAAGCTCCCGGGGCTGCTGCGCTCACTACCGCCCTCCATTAACCGAGTGGTAGTACATGTTGGGACGAACGATTTAGCTCGCCAACAGTCTGAGCTTACCAAAAAGGACTTCAGTGCCCTTTTTAACTTTTTAAGCAGCTGTGGAAAGTCCGTTTTTATCTCCGGCCCGATCCCCACACTTGGGCGTGGAGCGGCACGCTTCTCCCGGACCCTCTCTCTCCACACCTGGCTCCTGTCCGCCTGCAATGCCCGTGGCCTTGGTTTTATTGACAATTTTAATCTGTTTTGGAACCGGTCTTCCTTCTTCAGGACTGACAGACTGCACCCCAACAGGCTGGGTAGCCACATGCTATCCGCAAACATCCAGCACGCTGTTCAATCTGCTCCACATGACTGACTGTTGACATCACACGCCCCCTCCACGGAAACTCTACCTCTACCTGCACCAGCAGTGGCTCCGAGTACTGTTCCCCATGCCAGCTCCCCCTACCGGTCTCATTTGTCACTAACACCCTCACCAGAAACATTCCCGATAGAGACAATCATAAGGTGTCCACACACATATATATATATGTATATATATATATATATATATATATATACACACATATATACAGTATATATATATATATATATATATATACAGTACAGGCCAAAAGTTTGGACACACCTTCTCATTCAATGCGTTTTCTTTATTTTCATGACTATTTACATTGTAGATTCTCACTGAAGGCATCAAAACTATGAATGAACACATGTGGAGTTATGTACTTAACAAAAAACGGTGAAATAACTGAAAACATGTTTTATATTCTAGTTTCTTCAAAATAGCCACCCTTTGCTCTGATTACTGCTTTGCACACTCTTGGCATTCTCTCGATGAACTTCAAGAGGTAGTCACCTGAAATTGTTTTCACTTCACAGGTGTGCCTTATCAGGGTTAATTAGTGGAATTCCTTGCTTTATCAATGGGATTGGGACCATCAGTTGTGTTGTGCAGAAGTCAGGTTAATACACAGCCGGCAGCCCTATTGGACAACTGTTAAAATTCATATTATGGCAAGAACCAATCAGCTAACTAAAGAAAAACGAGTGGCCATCATTACTTTAAGAAATGAAGGTCAGTCAGTCCGGAAAATTGCAAAAACTTTAAATGTGTCCCCAAGTGGAGTCGCAAAAACCATCAAGCGCTACAATGAAACTGCACACATGAGACCGACCCAGGAAAGGAAGACCAAGAGTCACCTCTGCTTCTGAGGATAAGTTCATCTGAGTCACCAGCCTCAGAAATCGCAAGTTAACAGCAGCTCAGATCAGAGACCAGATGAATGCCACACAGAGTTCTAGCAGCAGACCCATCTCTAGAACAACTGTTAAGAGGAGACTGTGCGAATCAGGCCTTCATGGTCAAATAGCTGCTAGGAAACCACTACTAAGGAGAGGCAACAAGCAGAAGAGATTTGTTTGGGCCAAGAAACACAAGGAATGGACATTAGACCAGTGGAAATCTGTGCTTTGGTCTGATGAGTCCAAATTTGAGATCTTTGGTTCCAACCGCCGTGTCTTTGTGAGACGCAAAAAAGGTGAACGGATGGATTCCACATGCCTGGTTCCCACTGTGAAGCATGGAGGAGGAGGTGTGATGGTGTGGGGGTGTTTTGCTGGTGACACTGTTGGGGATTTATTCAAAATTGAAGGCACACTGAACCAGCATGGCTACCACAGCATCCTGCAGCGACATGCCATCCCATCCGGTTTGCGTTTAGTTGGACGATCATTTATTTTTCAACAGGATAATGACTCCAAACACACCTCCAGGCTGGGTAAGGGCTATTTGACCAAGAAGGAGAGTGATGGAGTGCTGCGGCAGATGACCTGGCCTCCACAGTCACCGGACCTGAACCCAATCGAGATGGTTTGGGGTGAGCTGGACCGCAGAGTGAAGGCAAAGGGGCCAACAAGTGCTAAACACCTCTGGGAACTCCTTCAAGACTGTTGGAAAACCATTTCAGGTGACTACCTCTTGAAGCTCATTGAGAGAATGCCAAGAGTGTGCAAAGCAGTAATCAGATCAAAGGGTGACTATTTTGAAGAAACTAGAATATAAAACATGTTTTCAGTTATTTCACCTTTTTTTGTTAAGTACATAGCTCCACATGTGTTCATTCATAGTTTTGATGCCTTCAGTGAGAATCTACAATGTAAATAGTCATGAAAATAAAGAAAACGCATTGAATGAGAAGGTGTGTCCAAACTTTTGGCCTGTACTGTATATACATGTGTATATATATATATATATATATATATATATATATTATATCATTATGAAAATAATGTGGGTTGCACAGGGTCGTATACACAGTAAAATCAGACTATCAGCGTTTACATAGGTTACTTAATGGCTTTGCAATCTTTGCAATAAGCTTCTGCCACCTGAGACGAAATTTCGCAGAAAAAAATCTGCTTTACAGCAGGAAATGCGTCATGTATTGCCAAACTGGTGAAAAACGGCCTCCCCAAAGAAAACGAGCTAATCTGTCTGAGGAGTTGAGGATACACAAAAAGGAGAGTGATAAAAGAAGAGGAAAAACAAGAGTAAACCTCAGTCAAGTGTTCAAGAAATGGAGGGAGCTCCATGACCAAAGAGGCTTCAAAATCGATGTCCAGCTAGCTTTCTTTCTAATGGATTAGTAAGTAACACGGCTAAATGTTAGCTAGACGAGAGAGGACTGTACTGTAGGCCTACTGGCTGCTAGTTCATTCCTAGCTGGCCAGCATCGCAAATTGCCGCAACCAAGGACCGGGTAGCGAGTGTTGGTCGGCTGACATCCTCGTCGCCATTCTACGGCAGTGATTAACCCCTGCCCCTACTTCTTCTCCACCTCGGCAAGGAATACTTCAACTTCGGCTGCTGTCGAGAAGAGTTTAGATGCTCCTTGGTGTCTGATCTGTAGTTTAGCTGGGTAGCGGTTAATGTATTCAATGTTTCTCTCCCGGAGTTTCTTCTTAACATCATTAAACCCATTCATCCTGCATTGAATCTCGATGCTGGATAGAGGGAGATTCACTTGTTGTCCAGGTACACAGCCCCCTTCTCTCTGGCTAAACGGAGCACCTTGTCTTTTTCCCTGTTGTTAAGGAATTTTGCAATGATGGGTCTAATCTGGTCTGTAAGTCTTCCCAAGCGGTGAGCTCTCTCCAGAGTAATCAGGGAATTGAAGTTATGTTTCCCCAGCAGGGATCAATCAATCAATTTTATTTATAAAGCCTAATATCACAAATCACAATTTGCCTCACAGGGCTTTACAGCATACGACATCTCTCTGTCCTTTGGACCCTCACAGCGGATAAAGAAAAACTCCCCCCAGAAAAACCTTTAACAGGGAAAAAAAATGGTAGAAAACTCAGGAAGAGCAACTGAGGAGGGATCCCTCTTCCAGGACAGACAGACGTGCAGTAGATGTCGTACAGAACAGATCAACATAATAAATTAACAGTAATCTGTATGACACAATGAGACAGAAAGAGAGAGAGACACAGAGAGAGACAGAGACAGAGAGAGATGCAGGACAGACGATAATGACAGTAGCTTACAACAACATTAATGAAAGTAATAATATTATAATTATAGTTCTGGTTACTGTGGTACAATATGTTGAAAGTATATATTAATATCTGATAGTATACATATACATAATCATATGTGTATAATATAATAACAGCAGAAGTATGACTAATGATAACAGCAGCAGCAGGAGGCATCTGGTAGGACCACGGCAGCAGCACAACCACACACATCACACTATCCAGGCACCGCTGCAGTTCGAGTTAACCTGAGAGACAGTTGAGCACAAAGGCTCCGGAGAAGAAGCCAAGTTAGTGACATCCAGAATGGCCGAGTTAGCAGGACACAAGAGAGAGAGAGAGAGAAGGAAAGAAGGTGCCCGGTGTATTATAGGGGGTCCTCTGGCAGACTAGGCCTAAGTCAGCCTCAGTAGGGGCTGATACAAGGCAAGCCTGAGCCAGCCCTAACTATAAGTTTTATCAACGAGGACAGTCTAGTCTAGTCTTAAATGTGGAGACGGTGTCTGCCTCCCAGACCGCAACAAAAAATGGCTTGACACATTCACTCGCGGCTCACGCAGAAAATAGACCAGACGCCGAACTGATCGCTGCAAATTGTGAGCCTGCCGCGGAGCTTCCCGGTGCAGCACGGCCAGTGTGGATGACACAGTCGGTTAACGTGGGCGCTGAAAGGAAACTGCCTTCACTTCTCGGCGCTTTGAGGCTATTCACGGCGCTTCCGCGGGCGGTGTGGCCCTGGCGTCAGTCAGCCTGGCAACAGTGCTGAAAAGAAACCTGGGGTTATTCTTGTTTTCTTCTGTTAATGCTGAGTAATAGTTTGCTCTGGCATTGCGGAGGTCCCTCTTATACGCTTTGAGACTGTCTGCCCAGATTAAACGAGATTCTTCCAGTTTGGTTAATCGCCAGTTCCTTTCAAATTTTCACGGTATTTGTTTGAACTTATGGGTTTGAGAGTTATACTTTGTTAACTTCTTTTTAAGAGGAGTGACAGAGTTGAGTGTTGTTCGCAGCGAGCCTGCGGCGCTATCAACAAGATGATCAATTCGGAAGAGGTTAAAGTCAGCATGGGAAACCTCTGTTACTGAAGGACTTGGTATTGAATTTAACAACAGAGTAATTATTTCCTTAAATTTTGGGACAGCACTATCTGATAAACATCTAGTATAGTAACTGTCGCTGAGTGGCATGTAATCGAGTACAAAGAAATCAAAAGTAATCAAATAATGATCCGATAGCGAGGGATTCTGTGGAAAGTCTGTTAGGTTATCAATTTCAATTCCATACGTCAGAACTACATTGAAGGTATGGTTAAAACAGTGAGTGGGTTCAAGTGCACCCTGACTGAAGCCAATGGAGTCTAATAATGAGATAAACGCAGTAGCCAGGGAGTCATTATCAGCGTCGACATGAATGTTAAAATACAATAATTGTACACCTACAATAATGAATTTATCTGATTTAAGAACTAAACTGGAAAAAAAACTCTGAGAATTCAGAAACAAATTCAGAGTACAGTCCAGGAGCACGGTACACTATAACAAATAATAGCGGCTGGGAGGTTCTCCAGGTTGGATGTAAAAGACTAAGAACAAGGCTTTCAAAAGAATTATAGTCTAGTTTCGGTTTAGGGCTGATTAACAGACTAGAATTAAAAATGGCTGCAACTCCCCCTCCTCGGCTGCTGCCTTGAGGAATATGGGTATTATTATGACTGGGAGGAGTGGATTCATTTAGACTAACATATTCATCTGGACACAGCCAGGTTTCAGTGAGATTGAGTAAATCAATATGATTATCTGATATTAATTTGTTTACTAACACTGCTTTAGACGATAGAGACCTGGGCCCGTATTCACAAAGATTCTCAGAGTCCTCTCAGAGAGCTCCCAACTAAAAATTCCTAGCAAGGAATCTTAGCTTAAGAGTGATTCAGGAAGTTTCTGAGAGCAAGGAGGAGACAGAAACTTTTATCTTAGTGAGGAGGTGTGGTATGCAAGGTATGACGCAGTCTTCTAAAAGCTGATTACAAAAAGAAAAAAAAAGCACTCCTAGTAATGAATGGACAGTGAAATCAACTGATCATAGAACTTAGACTGTATTAAGAAATGTGTAATTGTGAAAATATTTTTATGTCATGATGATGAAACTCAGCAAAATTAAATTAATTGTTCAGCTTCAAAATGTTTGAACGTACCTCATTCACATTCAGATTATTGTATTGATTTGCTTATTGTTATGTTTACTCGCCATGCTGGTAATTTTACTACTCAATCTGTTTGATAGTAATGGTGGACGCAGACTCAGCTGTCAGGAAATACTGTGATTGCTGGCCTCCTTGTAAAAAGCGTTTGATTTGGCAGAATGACCAAAACAATGAATAAAATGGAGAAAAAAAGAAACGAGAAAGCCAAACTGGACAGAAGAGCAGCGCCCGCTGTTGGCACAGCTTGTGGAGGAGAACAGCAGAGTTTTAAGAGGAAAATTCGGTCCTGGGATCACAGCACAAGGGAAGAGGCAGACTTGGGAGCACATTGCCGGACAAATCAATGCGTCGTTCCCTCTCCTTTTACGCACAAGCAATGAGTGCGAGAAGCGCTGGTATGTGCTTCAATTCAAAGCAGGCGTTATTGCGTTACTATGCTGGGTGAGAAAAGTAAGCTCATCCCTGATAAGGTCAACCACAACCATTATCCCTGCACGATCAAGCCGGTAGTGTCTTATTAAATCACTGTCATTCAATATACGGAGAATATCTCTCCTTCCTCTCTGTCTTTCCGCCATCTTCTCTGTTTAAGACACTCTTAGGCTTCTTAAAAGTCCTCCTCCCTCCTCTTAACAGTTTTTCACCTTAGGAGCTCTCTTAAGGCCTAAGATGCTTTGTGAATAACTTTTATCTTACCAAGGGAAAATTCTAAGAAAAATCTTAGAATTCGAGGAATTCTAAGATTTTTCTTGGAATTACGTCACTAAGAGCTACTTTTAGTCGTAGGATTCTTTGTGAATATGGGCCCTGATATTTAACAGTCCGCATTTAATTCTCCTGTTTTGTCTTTCTGTCACAGAAGAGGTTTTAATTTTTATGAGGTTGTTATGCACAACTCCTCTTTGTTTATTTTCAGATTTAGATATTTTAGGTGGTTGGGGGACAGACACCGTTTGTATAAAACCATGAAAACTATGGGTGGGTAATTGCACAAGAAGCTCAGAGAGGCGTATAGGACTGCGACTCTGAGTCCTGATCTCAACTCTGGGTTGTCAGGGATTTGAATTACTAATAAAATTTGTCAGGTTCCTGAAATGAGAGCAGCTCCATCCAAAGTGGGATGAATGCCGTCTCTCCTAATAAGACCAGGTTTTCCCCAGAAAGTTTGCCAATTATTAACAAAACCCACATTGTTTGCTGGACACCACCTGGAGAGCCAGCGATTAAATGATGACATGCGGCTAAACATGTCATCAGTGGTCAGATTTGGGAGGGGTCCAGAGAACACTACGGAGTCCGACATCATTTTTGCATATTCACACACCGAGGCAATATTAATTTTAGTCACCTCCAACTGGCGTAACCGGGTGTTATTGCCGCCAACGTGAATAACAATCTTACTGAATCTACGTTTAGCTTTAGCCAGCAGTTTTAAATTTGACTCAATGCCACCCACTCTGGCCCCAGGGATACATCTGACTATGGCCGCTGGTGTAGCTAACTTCACGTTCCTCAGAATAGAGCTGCCAGTAACCAGAGTTTTATCCTCAGTGGGTGTGTTGCTGAGTGGGGAAAAGCGGTTGGAAACGTGAACAGGCTGGTGGTGAACCGTGGGCTTGGTGCGCCCCCATGTCAATCCCTTCAGAATTCTCCATTTATGATCTTTATATTTGATCTCCTGCTCCGGTTTTCCAAATCATCTGTTTTGTCTTTAAGAAAAGCGGTCTCCTTTTCCATCGTTATAATTCGAGAGCAGGTGTCTGTCAAATTATCCTCATTAGCACTAACTCAGGTCTCCACCTCGTCAACCCGTTCGGCTAAAGTTGAGATTGACTGCTCGATTTTGGACAGTGACGTTTGGATATCGGTTTTCCTGTTGTCTATGTGACAAGTCAGATCTTCATTAGAATCCCGAATTGCTTTCATCAGTGATTTGAGCATCAGCCTTTCTTGATCAGCAGCCAATTCAGCTATAGTTTGTTTTGTCTTACCAGCAGTTTAAACATGAACACAAAATTATTAAATAATAAAAAGCACAAGCAGCAAAAAATCCCTTATCCTTTATTTTCCGTCAGTTCAATAATTGACTCATAGTTCCAGCTGTACTTGTACATCTTCATATGTTTTGATTGCAAAATCTGTATTGTAATCTGTAATTTGTAGGTAACTAGTAACTGAAGCTAAATGACAGATAAATGTAGTGTAGTAGAGGAAGACGGTAAAAGGAAAAGACTAAGATTTGTACTTACAGTACCTGACTAAGTGTGTTTAGTTGCATTCCACCACTGAGTGCAGTTTGTCACATTACCTTTATTGGTTTGTGAGTATGACTTGACTCAACGGAATAAACAATAAATATTTATTTATTGGTGTTGTGTGGCTAGACCATCTGACTATTTATAACCATTTTGTACACACAAAACAAGGTCGAAAAGAGGCATATGGCACTTCCCACATGAAGACTTGTGAGCTATAAAAACAAACTTGATGGGTGAATTTGCATCTCTGTAAAGAAACTCCCACCCATGCATACAAACATTTTGGAGACAGGGAAAATTGGTGACACACACACCCGGTGTCAAGAGGGGGCGTTTGGGGGTGTTGCCCCCTCAGATCGACAGTCCCACCCTCTCAGTTGTCATGGCGTTTACTGGCAGTCTGTCATCAGAGGCAATTGTTGTCAAGCTAACTATGTGGCTATCTGAATGATTTTGAAATGGATATCCAAAAGTGAATGAAGACTAGTAGGCCACCTACTTCTGCCTCTGAAGCCTCGGATCTAGCACATCAGCACCACCACCACAATACATGAGATCACTTATGGTTGGGTGTGTGCGCTGAGCAGTGGTGGAATGTGTAGAAAATACGTTAGTGCTCTAGGTGCTCCCCGGGGGTAATTCTACTTTTACTCGCGGTCTCAATTGTAGCAGCAAACAACGCGATTTTGCAACCGGGCATATCACAAATTAATTATAGATCCGATTTATTGAAAACATTCAGTCCAGCAGCTTTATTGTAATGGTCAATGGAACTGCATTTGTATAGCGTCTTTCTAGTCATTCGACCACTCAAAGCGCTTTTTAACACTACAAGTCACATTCACCCATTCACACACACATTCATACACTAGTGGCTGAGGCTACCATACAAGGTGCCACCTGCTACTCAGTTTCTAACACACTTACACAGTGATGGAAGCATCACTGGGAGCAATTTGGGCTTCAGCATCTTGCTAAAGGATACTTCAACATGCAGACTAGAGGAGCCGGGGATCAAACCGCTGATCTTCCAATTGGTAGACAACCCGCTCTATCTGTGAACCACAGCCGCCCTTTATTTGTGCTGGCGAGCCACAACTTTTTCATAAACACATTTCAGTTGTAAAACTCAACTCAAACTCAAACTCAAATCTCACCTCGAATTCTGCTACTTCACATCACTATCTCACCATCACATTCCCACCACCAGAGCACAGAGGAGAGGGCCAGGTTGTGTGCTGCTGACTCATGGTCAGCTGTAGAGCACATCTCAGCTGTTGAGATGCAAACATCAAATGGCATCAAATAATTGTAAAACAGAGCGTCAGCAATTTTCAAAAATATATTCCAGACTATAAATATGTATCACTAGGTATGATTCAAGTTTTCAGATTTGTTTTTGTCTGTAAAATGGCTGCAGTGAACATAGCAGTGTGTGCACAGAGCACAGTGGAGACACTGTGTTATTGCCATACCCACCCTGCCTTCTCCAGTCACCTTACGCCAATCACTGTGATTCTAGTTTTCAGATAGTTTTTGTCTGTAAAATGGCTGTAGTGAACGCACTGGAGACACTGTGTTATTGCCACACGCACTCTGCCTCCGGTGAAGCAGTAGGAATAGTTGGAAAAGTGTAAACAGTTTTAATTAGTATGAATGTAATTGAAAACTTGAATGATACTCATAAGTTGCAATATTTTAATGTTATTTGAAAGGCTGACACTACACTGCATATCATAGATGGGACACACTGATATATAATGTTTAGATGCTGTTTAAAATGAAGCTTCTGCTGCTTCAATCTTTGCCTTTGAGATTCAGTGACACATACATGCCCACAGGTCTGTGTTTGTGTGTCAGTAGCCATTGCCATGGTAATTAATGAGGGCAACCTGAGAGAGCACAGAGAGGTGAGGCACACAACAACTGACAGGGAAAAGCTGTTTTAGTGGAGATCACACTTCTCAAAACAACTTCTCACTATGCCCAAACTGTGAGTCTAATCATCAAAATAATGTATTGACCAGAAAGAGGAGCTTCTCCTCAACGTATAGAAGTCATTTTTGTGTTTGTGAAGTCAAAATGGTGGCAGGTTAGAAAACTGGTGCCCCCACCTGTTTTCCAGAAATTTCTCTGCTTAGTTTACATTGGTGTGAATGAGGGAAAATCTGGCTCAACCTTTGCTTTGAAGCTCAGTGAGCCAAATGTGTAAGTCTGTTTGATTCCATAAGGACATGCCTGCAACCAGCACGAGTTTTACTGTGTTTTGTAAATAAATTGTATATGTAGAGTTAAAATTGTGGCCATGCCAGCTAGTTAAAGAAAAAATTTTTAGACGATTTTAGAGCCCCTCTTCACTCTGGCGATGATGTCAGCACCCTAGCTCTGTCCAGTAGAAACCGATTATAAAACCTGAGGAGGGAATATGAATGTTGAATACAAGTAAGAATATAGAGAGGATGGGGAACATTTTAAAGTTTGAATGGTGTTTCTGGGTGTAAGTATTAATGAGGAGATAGGAGTTGAAAATTCTTGAAGAATTTGTCAAATTTGAATTTTTCCTCCATCCGCTTGAATACATAGGGCGTTATAATGTCTAGAATCCGCCGTACATGTGATAATTGCTTGTAAGCTGCAGTGTAGATGCAGTCCATGCAGGGACATTTTATCTTGGTTACAAAGTCAAATGTTGTCTTTAAACTTTTGGTTGCATGTGTTGCTTTGTTACCATGACTTAACAAACTCCTAATTACATGATATGATGAGATGAAAATGTCAGTTTAAGTGAGAACCAAAAGTAAAAGCAGATGTTTTACTCCCACTATAACCTGTTCAATAAGCCAATATTCAGTGGCCTAGGCCACATTATGTGATTGACAACATGAAGTAGAAATCTCCTTGTTTGGAATCAGCTGACTGGGACTTTAAGAGGCTATCTCCAGACAAGACCTTTCGTTGTTAGGAGTATAAGAGTAGGATAGTCTTAATGTAGCCCCCCTCAGGCTACATTAATAATGTGACCTAACCTTAGGTTAGAGGAGACAGTGTTCAACTTGTAAATAGAGCAGAAAAAATGGCATTGCCTGCTTATGTAGCCCTTAAAGAAGCTTTAAAAGTTATTGCAATGGGCCTTGATGTAACTTCTTTCCATCAACTGCACAGAAGAAACTGTCCTCATCAGAATATCTGCTTTTTGATGAAAGGGCCTTCAGTACATATATATATACATATATATAATATATATATATATATATATATATACATATATATATATATATATATATATATATACATATATATATATATATATATATATATATATATATATATACATATATATATATATAAATATATATATAATATATATATATATATATAATACATATATATATATATATATATAATATATATATATATATATATATAAATATATATATATATATATATATATATATATATATATACATATATATATACATATATATATATATATATATATATATATATATATATATATATATATATATATATATATATATATATATATATATATATATATACATATATATATATATATATATATATATATATATATATATATATATATATATATATATATATATATATATATATATATATATATATATATATATATATATATATATATATATATACATATATTATTCACATATATATATATATATATATATTCTTTTTCTTTTTTTTTATTAAACACAAAACTACAACAATAACAACAACAACAAAATACAGGGACAAGACACAAACAAGTCTAAAGATATACAACACGTAGCACGCAGTTTACAAAACCAAGGCATTAAAACAGCAAAACATACATCTTCACAAAAACACAAAAAACAGAAACGACCATCAACAGGGCCAACAGCAGCCTAAAGACATAATAATCAGAGAGAAAACAAAGATAAATTGGCTTCCTTAATAATAATAGCTGCTGTGCATTAATGGTCGGGGCCAGGCAATTTTAGGCAAAATTAGGCAAAATTAGGCAATTTTGAGCAACACACACATTAAAACAAAGAATATCACAACATATGTAGAAGTTACATCATATAATTATGGCATGCCCTTCAAATTGTGGATGAGTGGCTGAAGTTATCAGACTCATAATATACAAAGGAAAGAAAAAACTCAAGAACAAGAAAGTAAGAATAACATTAACTGCTAGCAATTGTGAACAAACTGGCCTGATCTAGCTTAAAGCTAAACATCATCCATGGTGACAAAGATGAAAACATTTTTTAAAATGTAAAAGTAGCTATTGGATAGACTCTGCATATTGACTGATAGCTAAGCCAGATAAACAGGGAAAAGAGATGAGGGATAACAGGGAAAAGTGTTGATAAAGAGGATTTGTCTCTCCGCAAAACTGCCTGGATCATAATTATTTTAACCTTAGTAGTCTCTAATCCACATAGCATGATGCCTGAACATAGGGCTTTCACATTAGAATGTGAAGAATGTTCATGTGTGGCTTCACAGATTGACTAAGCCAAGCATCAGGGTGCCAGACAGAATTTTCAAAGTTTTGAAATCTCGAGGCTTGCTGTAGCGCCACCATCAGGACTATTGTCTAGTGTTTCCAGTTGGGAACATCTGGCGTGGGACTGGACCTTTATGAAAAGTTTGGGTAGATTTCTCATATGGAAATGTTGCACGAGTTGAGGCTTGAACTCACAATCTTCAACACAAAGAACCATCTTCTATCTCACTGAGCCAATTGGCAAACAGGAATATCGCATGTAGCTTCACAAATAAACTAAGCCAGTCACCTGTGTGCAAGACAGCAGCTGTTAGTGTGTAAAGGCAATTTTCGATAAATCAAAAATCTGTGTGGATCGTTTGTGTAGGACAGTCTGAAGATGCTCTGTAGCAAGTTTGGTGTCAATTGAGCAAAATTGTGGGAGGAGATAGGTTTAATAGGTTTTTGAAAAAAACAAAACAGAGTGATGGACTTCATAATTTGCAATAGGTTTAAATGTACAAAAGTTTCTTTAGAATTGGGACTACATTTTGGTTGCAAATCTGTAGTATATATGGTCGATTTGTTGTGAATTTTTTTCAGAATTTTGAAATTTAGAGGCTTGCTGTAGCGCCATCATCAGGACTATAGGCCTGTTTTTGCAGCTGAGGCAATCTGGCATGGGACTGGACCTTTGTGCAAAGTTTGGTGATTTGGCATGGGAAGTATGATTTCCTCGGAAGAAGAAGAAGAAGAACATGCACCAAACAATACCGTCCTGGCAGCTTAGGCTGCCCGGCCCCTAATAATAATAATAATAATAATAATAATAATAATAATAATAATAATAATAGATAAATAGCAAAAAAGATAAAACAGACAAAAATAAACAAAAAAAAAACATCTGCCATCACAATTTCTGTTGTTAAGACCAGCCTTCACTCAAACTCAAAATTTCCCGCCCACGTTCAAAAATTACACACTGTTCTTTATTTCTGTTAATATCTGACGTCTTTTTATCTGACGTCTTTTTATATTTATATTTATGTACTGTCTGTCCTTTTTATTGTGTTGTTATCTTGCCGAGGGTACTACACGTAATTTCGTTGTGCAATGTACAATGACAATAAGGTCTTCTATTCTATTCTTCTATTCTTTTTCTATAGTCCACTGAAATTTCAAAAACATTTTGAAACGCTCAGTGTTTAACTGTTGTTGTTTTTTTGTAGTTTTAAATATAAAGCATTTTCCCATCATAGTGATGATATTATTCAAGTCTTTTCTTTCTATTTCATCCTTTAAATCACCAAACATAATAGTTAGAGGGCAGCTGTAGAAGCTTGAGCTATAAACAGAAATCCATTGACCTACTCTAATCCAAAAAAGTGCAACTTCCTTACAATACCAAAATAAATGAAGATCTGACTCCTCTTCACAAAATCTTCATCAAAATCTTCAAATCTTCTATCCTTGATAGCAGGGCAACATACTAGTTGTTTTGAGCTTAATGATTATTTCCTCTTCCAAGTCTGTGGAATAGCTGCCCAAAGTTGGTTATATGTCAAGGAGTCACAAACATTACCATATGTAGCTGTCAATTCATTGTAAGACATAATTTAACCTTTACCATTTGAAAGATCATTTGCAAATAATAAACCCACTGTAAACATTGATTCGATAAAAAAGGACATATTGTTAATCATAATATTACTGTTGTACCATAACAATTGACTTCGAATTTCGTGAGATGATTCTGGTTGATGGTATTGGTATTGAAGCCCACTAACTGTAACTTCCAAGAAACCTGATAGATAAGGAAAGGCTTTTATCTTCAGCAGAGCAAATTGAAAGGCAGTTAACTGAAAGTAAGGATGAAGTTGTTTATGAAAAAGAGGATGAAAGGTTGTTAATAGCTTTACTGAAAACCACTGGGTATTTGGGATAAATCTGGGCACAAGGGATGCCTTCAATGCAAAGATAAGTGTTCTGAGGCTCAATAGATTAAGCCCACCATGGCTGTAATGGTTATATAGGTAACCACGCTTTATTTTGTCTGGCTTGCCGCTCCATAAAAAAACGAAAACCATTCTTTCATATTTTTTAAAAAGATCCTCCTTTGGTGATGGTAAGGCCTTAAGGATGTAAACAAACTGAGGGATCACTAAAGAATTTGACACTATTATTTTCCTATAAACAGTCAGACTAGCCATTCTCCAGGCTTTTGATATTCTGCCACCTTTCAGAAGCTTTCTTTCAAAGTTTTCTTTTGTTATATGTTCCATATTTCTAGGCAAATGTATACCTAGGACATCTATAGGACCATCAGACCATTTAACTGGCAGGTCACAACAAAACTCTAAGTTGGAGCCTCTTAAGGACCCTATACGCAGTACTGTACATTTTTCATAATTAGGCTTCAAACCAGAAATACTAGAAAAATCATTTAACTCATCAGCTAGTGCAGTAAAAGTTGTTATATTTGGTTGTATTTGGAAATTTACATCATCTGCATACATTGAAACTTCAGTATGTTAACATTTTGTCTGTTTAGTTTATGTGTTTTCACATGTGCAAAAACAAACAAACCATTAAACAAAAAACAAAGTAGTAAAAGAGCAAGAAAGATATGATGGAAAGATGAAAAAAAATGTCAGAGGGGCATAATTAAGGAACTCTCTAGTGTATACCCTAATCCATTAGGTAATAAGTAAAAATATCACACAAATGGGATAAAGAGAAAGACAATGAAAAATGCACACAGACCATAGCTGTGTTTGAAATCACTCAAAATATAGTCCACTTTAATAGTGACTTTGCCATTTTGCAGTAATGTCCAGATGTATAGTGGGAATTATTATACCCTATATAGTGGACTCAAAGTATGATGGTCACCAGCCAAGCAATATATCCAACCATGCACTGAAAGAACGGATTGTCTATTTGGTGCAGATACAAGACATGGACGAAAGGAGAGAGCAGCATGATTGCAACCTGTTGTACATGTTTAACCTTAGATGATATGTTGAAGTTTAATATCCATGTAAACAAATGTCGATCTACAAAGAGATTAAAATAAATTGGCTAAAATGGCCAGTATACTATTGTTTAATGTAAGCATCAATCAAACATTTCAAAAATAGTTAGCAAAAATACACATATAGATGCATACATATGTACATACATCTAAACAGATTTTTTTTGTTCCCCAGAAGGACCCGATGTTCAGGTTTTTTCCTACTTGCCCTGCCTAAGAAGTTCTTTTTCTGGCTGTGTGGTGCATATTTTCGCTCATGACTTATATCTTACGTCAGCAGAGACACTCTGCCAATGGAGGCAGCAGCACATAAAAAAGCAGCACACTGCAACTGGCCCCTCCGAGGACAGAAACAGGAGAAGAAATACACGATGACAAGCCTGGAATTAAGGCATTTTTAGGGCAAGGCCACATTGGCCTTTGATAAATACAAATTTATTGAGGCATCATAGCCAAAATGTGGGGCACCAAGGCCAAAACCAATGGCGCAATAACAATATGTGCTAATTACTTTGAATGACACAAAACAATATATGTGTTGAAAAACAGTACTGAGTTTATTAAAACTGGGTGTGCATGACTGGGGATATATCTCGTTTCTTGTTGTTTTGATTCATATCCCTAATTTTCTAAGTCTTTGAAATCTCTATATTCTTGTTATCTCCTAGTTATTAAGAGATTATTAGAAGAAGAAGATTCATTATTTTCCTTTCTGCGCACATTACATACATTGAAACAAAATTTGACCTCTGCATTTGACTCATCGTACTCAATTTAATTCAATTGTATTTTTAAAGCCCAGTATCACAAATTACAGTTTGCCTCACAGGCTTTACAGCATACGACATCCCTCTGTCCTTAGGACCCTCACAGCGGATAAGGATATATATATATATATATATATATATATATATATATATACATACACACACACATATTATATACACACACACACACACATATATATATATATATATATATAATATATATACAGTCATGGAAAAAATTATTAGACCACCCTTGTTTTCTTCAATTTCTTGTTAATTAATGCCTGGCTCAACTAAAGGTACATTTGTTTGGACAATTATAATGATAACAACAAAAATAGCTCATGAGAGTTTAATTTAAGAACTAAGAACTATTCATTTTCCATGGTTTTCTTGATAATAACCAAAATTACTTAAATTCTTACATCAATAGCTATGGCATTGTACCGCCAAAAACACTACTTTTAAGCATTCCATGTTTTCTTTTCTGTTTGCTTTAAACACATGATACACACAAGAGTTAATACTTGATTGCATAACCATTGTTTTTGATGACTGCAGCCATGCGTCTTGGCATGCTCTCCACCAGCTTCTGACATTGTTCTGCTGTCACAGCAGCCCATTCCTGTTGGACAAATTCAAACAAATTTTCTTTGTTTTTGGGCTTGTGGTTCTCCATTTTGAGTTTGATGATTTTCCACAGGTTTTCAATTGGATTAAGATCTGGTGATTGAGCAGGCCAAGGCATGGTGCGAATGTTGTGGTTCTCCATCCAGGCTTTAACTGACCTTGCCGTGTGGCAAGGGGCATTGTCTTGTTGGAAAATCCAGTCATTCGAGGCAGGAAGAGTTTTCCAGCTGATGAAAGAAGACTGTTTTCAAGGGTAGTCCTGTACATGACCTGGTTCATTCGGCCTTCACACAATTGCATTTGCCCTGTTCCACTCAGACTGAAACAACCCCAGATCATGACTGATCCACCCCCATGTTTTACTGTAGGGGCAAGACAGTCTGGGTTGTAAGCTTCTCCAGGCTTCCTCCTAACCAGTAAGTTGGCTGGAGTGGGCATCAATTCAAAATTGGATTCATCACTGAAGAGAACCTTAGCCCAATCATCAACAGTCCAATCCTTGTGGTCTCGAGCAAAGAGTAACCGGGCCTTCCTCTGCCTTTCATTGATGAAGGGCTTCTTGCGTGCTCTGTGTGACTTCAAACCAGCTTCAACAAGTCGGTTTCGAACTGTCCTTGCCGAACAAGTCACATTTCTCGACAGTGCCCACTCATTTTTAAGGTCCCTGGAGGTCTGACGACGATTCCTGACACAGGAACGGATGAGTGCACGGTCATCTCGTGGGGTAGAAAGACGTTTCCTGCCACGGCCAGGTAGCAATTTGGTAGTGCCATGTTCAGCTTGTTTTTTTTTTTTGTTGTAATGAACGGCTGTCTTGGAGATCTTCAGTTTTTTTCGCTACCTGTCTCTCACTCATGCCAATTTCCAGCAGTGCCAAGATGGCTGCCTTTGTGGCTTCACATAATTCTTTTGTTTTAGGCATTATGTGAGAGCTGACAACTTCTGAGTTGTGCTACGGCAGGGGTGCCCAACCTTTTTTGACCCAAGATCTACTTTTCAAGTAGCCAACCTCCCGAGATCTACCAGTCCAGTGTCAACATCGCAAACTCACACACATCATTTCCAGCCTGCAGTAGCTAATCTCACAACACTTTTTCTTGTTGTCACACAACCACTAGACATCACATCACAAACTCTAAAACACACACACACAGACAAATTCCCCTCACACAGTTGCCAGTTTGCATAGTGCGCTGTAGCACAAACCCGCTCTCTCTGCTCCTCTCTCTCTCTCATACACACACACGCCAATCTGCATGATGAGCAATAGCCATAACTGACCTTAATATGAACCAAACAGAAAAATAAACCAGGTACAAAACAGGTATATCTCTGAGTTTGAAAAAAGGAAATCACTTCCTACCTTAATGGGAGACCTGGCACTGGGAGGAGGAGGCTAGCTTTTCATAGTCAGGAGTGTAGGAGCTGGTTGCAAGGCGTAGGCAGGCTGCAAGGTGGTCATCAGTCATTGTTGATCTGTACTTGGACTTGATGATTTTCATGTGCGAGAAAGCAGACTCGCACAAATAAGTTGATCCAAAAAGAGCTGTCAGGTTCAAGGCACATCTTCTGAGATTGGGATACTTCTCCACCACCAGTAGTTTCCAGTACACTACATGCTCTCCAGGTTGAGCGGATGTTGATCTGGCTTTGATCTCAATGTCATTTTGCAATGTCAGAATCGGAGCGGAGCTTTCCAAGTCGAAAAGTGATTTGACTTTGGCAGCAATGTCACCAACATCAATACTTGCACCAAATGGATAACACATATAGCTGGCTACAGGCTCGATGGATGCAAAGTCAGTAAAACGCCTCTCAAACTCTGACGAGATTCTCTGAACATGCTCCTCATAACGTGCACTGTCAAGCTGTGTCACACCTTTACCTTGATGTTGTAGTTCTGCTTGCATGTGAGGGAAGTTGCACAGGTTACCACGCTGCAGCCTGCTTGACATCAGCTGTAGCTTGCTTTTAAACCTGTTCACTGAACTTATCATGTTGACTACATCTTTACCCTTACCCTGCAGCTCTAAATTCAATTCATTGAGCTCGCCAGTGAGATCAGTGAGGAAAGATAAATCTAAAAGCCACTGGTGGTCCTCTAGCTTTGGATGGTAATCCACATGTTTCGAAAGCTTCAGGAAGTCCTTGATTTCAGGCAACAGCTCCGTAAATCTGGCCAAAAATTTACCTCTGCTTAACCACCTAACATCCGTGTGAAGCAGCAGGTCTGTGTGCTCAGCATCATTCTCCTCCAAGTGAGCACGGAAAAGCCTTCTCTGCAGACTCCTGGCCCGAACTGAACACACAATCTTCATCGCAATATCCATCACTTCTTTCATATTTAAAATCTTTCCACACAACGCTTGCTGGTGAATTATACAATGATAATTCAGGATATCCGGGAAAGATTCACTTTCTTTGCACAGTGCAATGAACCCACTGGTGCGGCCGGTCATAGCCGGCGCCATATCAGTTGTGATGGAGATCAGCTTGAAGAGCGGCAGTTTTGTCTCGGTAACAAATCCCATGAAAGCATTAAAAATATCCTCACCTCTGGTGTCCTTTTAATGGCAAAATGGTGAGTAGCTCTTCCTTAGCGCTCATGTCTTCAAAAACCATCCTGATGAAAACACACAATTGTGCCACATCCACCAAATCAGTCGACTCGTCAAATTGGAGGGAAAAGCACTCACACGCGTCAATATCCTTCCTCAGTTGCTCCTCCACATCCACAGCCATTCCCTCACATCGCCGTGTAGTAGTATTGCGGGAGAGTTGCACTTCTTTAATGGCCTTCACGATCTCTGTTTTATTTTTAAAGTCGTCAAAAAGGCTATCCGCTGCCTCGAGAAAGGCTTCCTTCACAATATCGCCGTCTTTGAATGGCTTCTTGTGTTTAGCAAGGACGTGACTGACGCGAAAGGAAGCAATAGTTGCGGCCTTACTCTGGGTCTTTGGTTTGGTGAAGATTGACTGTCGTGCTGCAAGCTGTGCTTTCAAATCCCGCACTTTTGTGGAGCGTAAAAGCGTCTTTGCAGGGAAATCCCTCTCGTAGCTCCCGTGTATCGTTTTAAAATGCCGCTCCAGATTCCCTTTCTTTGCCAACGCCACCGTTGCATTGCAGATCAGACAAACAGGCTTTGAATGAGAAGAAACAAAAAAATAATCTTCCTCCCATTCAGGATGAAAATGGTAGGTCTTGGCTCGTTTCCCTTCAGCCATGTTAACGTTTAGGAGTGCGTAACCGCTCTGATCGCTAGCTGCTACTGTTGACAGCTGTCAACTTCCTGTCATGCGTGTCACGCGCTACCGTAGGTCAAAGGTGACCTACTTTTTTTTAATCTTTTTTTTTTAATATTTAAAAAAAAAAAAGAGAAAAAAACGTGTTTAAGAGACTGATGCACAGGCAATGACTCATGATAGGCTGCAGTGTACATTTAATACAAAATATAACGCACACACACACACACACCACAAAAAACTTATTCTTTTTTTTTTTTTTTTTGTCATTTTTTCCTACACTCCCCGCGATCGACTTTGGATCAGTCCGCGATCTACCAGTAGACCGCGATCGACTGGTTGGGCACTCCTGTGCTACGGCTTGAATGTAAGCAGGAAACCACTCTAGGCCTTTGCATGTGCAGTGCTGCTTGTGACATGAAATGGCCTCTTATATACCCTGGGAATCAATTAAGCTTAAGAATGTCAAATAGGACATAAAGTATTATGTGACCAGCTGCATTTTTTGTTGTGTTCATTGTATTATACGTTTAGTGGTGCCAGATATTAGAATGAACAAGAAATTGAAGACAACAAGGGTGGTCTAATAATTTTTTCCATGACTGTATATATATACACATACATACATACATACATACATCATGAAATGTTGTGAAGATGCCTGAAATGCCTGAAGAAGGTCACACCGACCGAAACATTCCTAAAATGCTTAAATAATAAGAGTGAGACGGTGTGCGGGACCCTTTTTTGACTTTTATATACAAGTACACAAAATTAAGATCGTTAAATATTAGTAGACAGTTTACACAGAGAACCCATGAGTATAACATCAGGAAGATAAAAGACAACCTTTAACATCTTTATGGGTAGTTTACACAGTTAATCCATAAGGATAACACTGAGGAGATCAAAATAACCCTTTAACAGCTTTCTTACATTGTGCAGGTACTAATTGCAATAAAAATGTTGGGAGTTTTATAATTATTTAGAGTAGAATAATTGTGAAAATGATGACTGTATGAAGAGTGGTCATAAAAATATGAGGGAAGGGTCCTGTTAAGTATAGTTTTGCTTATTCATCCAGGGCAGGTAAAAAAAGGTGGGGGTACAGCATCCATTTTCTCAGGGTCATTTTGTTTTAAACAAACTACATTTGATAAATAAACTTCTTTTGAATGTTACTCATTTTTTTTAACATCCTTCCATAATACTGTGTATGTGTGTTTACAGGCCACCCAAACAATGCTCCTCTTTTATCTGACACTTTTCAGAAATGCTGTCAGTCATCCATACTAATTACAACAAAGTTATTATTTTAGGTGACTTTAATCTGCACAAAGAAAAACAAACTGACTCTTTTGCATAGGATTTTTTTTTAACTTTTTAATTTTTACATTTACTAATCCAACATATTACCCTGTCAACACACAACAGAAGTCACACCTTAGACCTGGTGATAACCCATGGCCTCTCTGCACATACTTCAGTTGTGGATGGAGGCATTTCTGATCATTTCTGTCTTCTTCACTGCAAGCAGTTTCATACAAAAGGATATTCCAGAACAAACTGTCAGGAAATGCTATTTTACTGCTTAAGTGGTTAACTCATACTGCAGCGGTGCCTGGATAGTGTGACGTGTGTGGTTGTGCTGCTGCCGTGGTCCTGCCAGATGCCTGCTGCTGCTGCTGCCATCATTAGTCATTACTTATACTTCTATTGTTATTATACACATATGATTATTATCATACATCAGAGGGGAACCTTCAGGGCCTTCTACGCCTTCAGAGAAGGCCTTAAAAAAATCTGGACCAAAAAATATAAGTATTAAATTATTATATATAATCTATCTAATTTAATTTAATACAATACATTTAATACATTTTCTCTAATCTTTGTTCTAAAGTTAAGTTTACTGTCAAGTTCACATCAGCAATGAAAGGGTTACTGTCCTGAAACATATTATCCAATCAGAATCGTCCGTCTCTATCAAAGCCCGGTTAGCTGGCTCATTAATTGGTTAGGACTTCATGAATCCAGGGGAAGGCCAAGCTATGTGTTTTGGTTTGGAGAGTGATGGGAAAATTGACCAATCATGGTTTGATTTTAAGTGGATGGGACAAAAACAAAAGATCATAGGCCTTCGTGAAGTCCGAAAGGCGGGCAGAGTGGTGAGAGCGGTGAAAGACAGTTAAATGGCAGAAGACGAGAACGAAGTTGTGGCTAGCTTGTTAGCATCGCCTTTTTCAAGGCGGCCTTTCACAGAAAAACTCCAAATAATAAAAAACGGAAGACCAACTCCAGAACTGGAATTAAAAGAAAAGGTTAATAAAGTGGAAAGGCATTTCAAGACCGAAAATTATCAGCGATATCCATGGATGACGGGCTGTAAGAAAACGAACAGACTGTACTGCTGGAGTTGTTTGCTTTTTACAACTGACAGGTCATCCACCTGGGTCAGCGGCGGATTTGTGAGCCTTACAAATCTGACAAAATCAGCCCACCGACATCAAGATTCTGCGGCACACCTGCAAGCAACGGTCAGTTTGAAAACTTTTGGGGACACAAGAGTTGATCTTCAGCTAGATGAACAGCGCCGTAATCATATTACGGCCCACAACAACAAGGTCAGGAAGAACAGAGAGATCCTGAAACGTCTCATCAATGTAGTCACATTTCTTGGAAAGCAAGAGCTGGCATTTCGAGGACATGATGAAGGTAAAGATTCTGAAAACAAGGGGAACTACTTGGAGTTATTGGAGTTTCTGGCGGAGTATGACAGCCCTCTGCGCTGTCATCTGGATTCGGCCACTGTTTTCATCGGCACCTCCAGCAAAATTCAGAATGACCTGATTCAGTCTGTGGCGGATGTAATGACCGAGGCAATGAGGGAGGAGGTGAGGAACACGCCTTTTGTCTCCGTTATGGTAGACGAGACAACTGACGTAAGTAACACCGCTCAGATGTCATATGTCCTGCGTTACACCACTGATGGTGGTGTGAAGGAGCGCTTTTTCCAGTTTGGTGATGTCAGTGGTGATAAGCACGCAGAAGCCATAGCTGGACAAGTTTTGGAGTTTCTGGAGGACTGTGCCTGCACCAATAAGGTCATTGCGCAGTGTTACGATGGAGCTGCAGTCATGGTATCTGGACTGAATGGGGTCCAAGCCAAAATAAAGGAAAAAATACCACAAGCTCTCTTCGTTCACTGTTATGCGCACTCTCTGAACCTCGTCATGTCTCAAAGTGCTGCTAAAATCAAAGAGTGCAAAATTTTTTTCTCACACCTCAGTGGCCTCGCGGCCTTTTTCTCAAAGTCAGCCAAACGCACGAAGCTCCTGGATGAAATATGCCAGCGGAGACTGCCCAGAGTGACTCCAACACGGTGGAACTTTTCATCACGTTTGGTTTGCACTGTGTATGAGCGGAGAGAAGA
The DNA here is from genome assembly GCA_026686955.1 of Epinephelus cyanopodus. Lineage (NCBI taxonomy): Eukaryota > Metazoa > Chordata > Actinopteri > Perciformes > Serranidae > Epinephelus > Epinephelus cyanopodus. The sequence continues at coordinate 1,916,381 of CM048919.1, forward strand.
ACTCTTGGAGCTCTTTGAATTCATTGTGGGACAACCACAATGATTTTGATGATGATGCTGTGCACAGCGCTGATGGATACATGGCACTGCTGACGGGCTTCGAGTTCTGCTTTCTCCTCGCCACATTCAACTCAGTGTTTGCCTACTCCGACGTGCTCTTTGGGATCTTGCAGAATAAGGAGTATGACATGCAGTTCTGTTTGTCCAGCATTGATGACTTTTGCAGCACCACAGAGAGAGAAAAGGCCAAATTTGACTCCATCTATGAGGACACGGTGCGCGAAGTCGGGGCTCCCAGCGGACGCAGGGCACGGAGAGTTGGAGACGTGCGCACAGCCTACCAGCAGCTGCACAGTGAAATCCTGGACAACATTCTCACTCAGCTGAGGAACAGGTTCAAGGATCATGAAAAACTGATGTTCCTTGCCCTTCTGGACCCCAAGAAGTTTGCCTCATACAGAGAAAACTTCCCCAGCTCTGTGTTTCAGAGCCTCGCTGAAAACTACGGGCTGCACTTTGACCTCCCCAGGCTCAAGACTGAACTGACAGTCATGTACAACATGGCAAACTTTGAGGCAAGGAGCCCATCAGACCTGCTGCACTTTCTGACACTTAAAGAGCTGACTGAGAGCATGCCGCAGCTGTATCATCTCACCTGTCTGGTGCTGACCATTCCCGTGTCCACTTCCTCTGTGGAGCGGTCTTTCTCGGCTCTGAAGCGCATCAAGACGCACGCCAGAAACAGTACTGGACAGGATCGCCTGGGAGCTTTGGCACTGATGTCCATAGAAAAAGGACTTCTTTTGGAGCTCAAGTCAAAGGACAAACTTTATGACGCTGCCATCACCCACTTCACAAAGAAAGACTGACGAATGGATTTCGTTTTCATGTAAGGTAGGCCTATGTTACAAGCCACCTTGATTATTATTTCAAGTGATTAATTCGGGCCAAGTGGACATTCAGTAATTTGTATTTATTGCGGAGGTTGTCTGTAAAAAATCCAGCGCAATTTGCGCCTTTAATTTATCTTATCAAACTTATCAGAAGTGTGTGGTTGGACTTTTGTTTTTTAGAGGGTTTTTATTCCCCCCCATGGCTCCCCCCTTTCTGTCCCTTTCCGAGAATTAAGGAGGTGTAGTGGAACCCATGAAAATTGTGACTTTTGACATAAGTATTCATTGTGCCGTGCGTAATTGCGCATGGAGAGGTATTTGCACTTCAATTCAACTTAAAAAAACTCCAGCTACCAGCTTTGTGTAACTTTTGCTATATTGTGCATTTGAAATTGTATAGTTTGACGATGCTCATGAATTTATTTGTCAATGTGTGTATGGCTTGCTGTGCGCCGTGATTTATAGCGCTGTCCATGGTGATGAAGCCTCGGTGTCGGTGTCAGCAGTGTCACGTTCTCGGTGACCTCATTTTATATTTCCAGATTTTGGCTTATGTTTATTTAATGTAGCCTCCAGTTTTATGAAGGTACTGTTGAGAATGTTTCTTGTTGCGGAGAATGTTATTGATGTTATGGTCTATTTGTTTACATTCTTGTCATCGTTAATTAAAGGATTGTAGTTGTTGAACGCTTTCAATTCATCGTACTGTTTCTTTTTTCCGCGATGATTTATTTTCTTGGCAGTGAGGGCTGAGGTGAAGGCCCAGCTGTAGTGCTCACGGTTCGCCACTGTCATACATGTATACTGCCAGATACTAATATACACTTTCAACATATTGTACCACAGTAGCCAGAACTATAACGACAATATTATTACTTTCATGAATGTTGTTGTAAGCTACTGTCATTACCGAGGATGTCATACAGATTACTGTATTGTGTCATACAGATTACTGTTAATTTGTTATGCTGATCTGTTCTGTACGACATCTATTGCACGTCTGTCCGTCCTGGAAGAGGGATCCCTCCTCAGTTGCTCTTCCTGAGGTTTCTACCATTTTTTTTTCCCCGGTAAAGGTTTTTTTTGGGGGAGTTTTTCCTTATCCGCTGTGAGGGTCTTAAGGACAGAGGGATGTTGTATGCTGTAAAGCCCTGTGAGGCAAATTGTATTTGTGATATTGGGCTTTATAAATAGAATTGATTGATTGATTGATTGATTGATTGAAGTGGCTGCAAATTTTATTGAGCATTTAAGTGACTCTCCTGGAGACGTTTTACCCTCGCAGTGTGATTTTATTGTACATAGTTTAAACAGTAAACTCAGATCAACTCTTGATAAAGTGGACCCACTAAAACTGAAAAAGATTGCTACCAGTCCAACAACCCCCTGGAGAAATTAAGAGATTAAACAATTAAAGAGAAACTGTTGGATTGCAGAAAGAAAATAGAGAAATAATGAACTAATGCTCAACTACCAAATTTTCAGAGATCAACTCACCGTCTACAATAAAGCAGTTAAACATGCAAGGCAGGCGCATTTCTCTAAATTGATCACTGACAACCGCAACAACCATAAAAAAAAAAATTTTTTTCAACCATTTATTGCTTAATTAATTTTTATGAGGTCCAGCAGTATGTCAACAAACTTAAAATGTGAAGAATTCACAGTCTACTTCAAAAGTAAAATAGAAACAACTAGATTTAATTTATGTCAATCCCAGCCGATGAATTTTAACACCGCTGATCCTTTGTTTTTATGAGGAAACACCAGAGAAGTTTGTCCTGTTTGATGCTGAAATGAATGGGAAAGTAATCTTTCAATTACAACCAGCAACCCGTCTTTTAGATCCCATTCCCACATCCTTTTTTAAAACAGTTTATTGCTTTTTAGATGAAGCCGTTCTTAACAATGTAATTATTTGCTTCAGATGGGTGTTTTCCCCGCTGCTTTTAAAACTGTCGTGGTTGAGCCTCTTTTGAAACAAAATAATATAGATGCCTTGGTACTTAGCAACTACAGACCAGTGTCCAATCTGCCATTTTTAAGTAAAATTTTTAGAGATGAAATGATTTTATGATCTCCAATATTATTTTTGAAAAATAGCAGTCTGGCTTTCGAGCCAATCACAGCACAGAGAGGCATTAGTCAGGGTTGTGAATAACTCTGTATTAGTACTACTCAATCTTACTGCAGCCTTTGATCCAGTCAACCACTCAATTCAACTCAAGTTTTGAACCACATATTAGAAGTATAACCAAAACTGGATTTTATCATCTTAAGAGCATTGTCAGAATGCGACTGTTTCTCTCACAAGCCAACACAGAGCCCAGATGAGGGCAAGTGGGAGGGCAGCCAGGTGTCAGATCTGCACAGAGCATCAGAATAAAAATACCAGCACATCACAGACAGTATGATAATAACATCCAAAACACAAGTTTCATGCTCAGCGGTTTCTGTGACATGAAAAATACTTTCACAAAAAGTCATGTGACACCACTCTTTTTTATGATTTCAACACTTTGTTGTTAACAATGTAACATTTTCCAGGAAATTTATAATCTCCAGGACTTATCAATAGTGAGTTTACTGCATCCTTTCAAATTCTTTTGCATTGGGGCGCAATATCTATGCCACAATCAGTATGGGTGGGAAGTGGCTCTGGCAGAAGAGCTGGGCATTTACAGAATGATTTAAGTTGAATGATTTGCGCATGTTTTGCTTCATGGTTGGCCGTCAGAACCTCCTTTTGATAAACTTGAGGGTAGGAGCCAGGACCTGGGATCATGCTGAGTGGGGAACATACAGAGAGCCCAATGTTCCCTTTCCTGGGTCTGGTTTCTGCTTCTGTGCCTCCTTCGCCACACTCTGGACAGTCCACTGCAGCGGGCCCACACTGCAGGAACTTGGCAGTATGGAGTGAGTAACCTTATCTGTCTCTCAAAAATTGCACTACTAGGAGAGAGAATCAGCTTTCTGATTGTTAGTACCAGGTCAGTAGGACAGAGGAAAATGAAAGCAACTGAAAGACAAGGCCAACCTGCCTTTACATGGGTTAAGATGCTTGGTCTCCCTGATGAAGAGAAGGTTCTTGTGGTCAGATAACAAAAGGATAGGATGCATCCTCCAGCCAGTGTCTTCACCTCTCCAATGCCAATTTTATGGCCAGGAGACTCCAGGTCATCAACATTACAGTTCCTCTCAGCAGGAGTGAGTTTCCTGGAGAAACAAGCACAGGGGCGCAAACCATTGTCTTCCTCTGATACCTGAGGCAGGATGACTCCCACCATCAGACTGAAAGCATCCATCTACACGACAACAAGGAGATAAGTGTCAGGATTAACTAAAATCTACTCTTCAGGTGCTCGAATGCTTTCTAGGCTTCTTGAATCCTTTATAGAACCATGAGTCAAAGCTGTGATGGGGACTACAATAGCACTCAAACTTTGAATGGATTTGCGGGTGAAATGGGAAAATCCCCAAAACATTACCCCTGTCTGAGTGTGGAGGGTTTATGACATTCCTGGTATGTCTTCACGGTACCTTATTCATCTGAATGCACGAAAAGAAGATGATATAGCCTAGGAAAGACACACTGGTAGTAAGGAAGTCACATTTCTCCAGCAAGATGATGCGGCTTCAGCCTCTGAAGCACCATCTGGACGTATAGCACATGATTCTTAAAATAACACTTACCTTTCTGGAAATTTTACGCTTTTCTTTGTTTAGGTTAAAATGCTATTAATAAGCTACATTACATTACACTAAAATGTAAGTGAATTCCACCAGAAATGAAAACTCATAATTATACCATTCTCATATGATTCTAAGAAAACACAGACCAATGGATTGGTCAAGTGTCCTGTCTGTCTTCCCGACGTGGAGGCCTCCGACTGATGTAATCGCTCTCATAACACCCCAACCCTGTGGGTCTGTGAGACAACAAATAGGCTAGAAACAGGTAGGCTTGTGGATATAAACTTTTCTCCGTAACAATGGCAGACAAATGCGGACCACCGCTTCCAGCTCCAGCTGCTCCAACAGGGAAATTGAAGTTGAAGTTGGTAAAAGAAAGAGTATTGCAGAAGAAGCCAACACTAAGAAATAACTTTTTTACAAGAGCCAAAACTCGGGACAACATTGCTATCAAGCGATGGTGAAGACGGATGGAGCTTCATCCTGAGCTAAAAAGGGATGAGATGGTCACAGACTTTCTCCTGGACAGGTATTTTTAGTTTGCCTGAACATTAGTTTGAATCAACATGGCAGCATGACCAATGCTTGCGGCAGCCTCTTGTACACTGGTGAAGTGAACACGGTGCAACAAGGAGCTAATTCTTCAGTGCAATACAGTCGAAAGTTTCTAACAGACATTAGAAACCGCTACAGAGATCTAACGCTACAACCGAGAGAGCTCAGGATGTGTATCAAGTTTGGCCTTCTATGTCAAGCTAGCCCTGAGATGACCATGGTTTCGCCTGGGGCTGTCCCGATGGGGAGACGCCGGCAGCACTGTGACAGGACACGGAAGTGGGGGATGCGCATCAAATCAGCTGTTCCCAGCGTCCTTCTGGCGAACGTCCGCTTGCTGGACATGGAAATGGATTACATCCGACTGTGGAAATCCACTTATTGAGATGTGGCGGACTGCTGCGTCCTTGTGTTCACTGAGACATGGATGAATGGTAACATAACAGACTCTGGTGTTGAGCTAACGGGGCTAACACTACATAGTAGTGTTGCACGGTATACTAGTACCAACAGTAGACCGCGGTACTTAAACACCACAGTACATATGATACCATAATGTTGGAGTACCATAGTACTATGGTACCTCACGGTACCACGATTGTGGAATAAGTTCAAAGTCCAATCGCAAGACGGTGAGTGTCCATGCACCGCCCAATAACGGCACGTGTTGGCCACCTGGCACTCAATATGCTGCTGCAGTGTTTTTGTTTTCCAGTTGACATTTCAGGTATTATCTGAGCTATTGAGTATCTTTATGCAGTGAAAGTTATTATTTATTTTTACTTGTAGGCTAGATTTGTTTATATATGCTACAGTGATTTGTTTTCCACAGAGCTTTATGGTGCGAGCATTTTACTCGCATTTGCAACTAAAAACAGTTTTGTGTGAGCAAAAGAAATCATTCAGCAGCATGTTGTGCGAGTACAGATTTCAACCAGCAGCAAAAACTAAAGGCGAATCCTGACAGTTGTGGGTTGAACAGGGGTCACAGACAGGAATATGGCGGAGCACTATGGCCACTACTATGGCCACTACACCCAGCTCCAGGTCTAATAATTTGCTCTTCGTTGGTGTCATGACTGCCCAGAAATAACTGAATAGCCGAGCCCTGGCGGTACACAGGTATGTGGCATGTCAGAGGAGAGGCAAGCCTTTCAGATTTCTCACTTTGTGGCAAGTAACAGTCCACAAACCTCACCACACTTAAGGGATTGTTCATAACTTATCAGAAGAGGAGGGTGGCTGGTTGATTTTTATTTTATTTATTTATTTATTTCATTTTGATCCCCCAATGTTAATCACTTATTGATGCTTATTGATGCTGTTTTTGAAGTATGAATATTCATGGTGCTGTGATGTGAAGAGGATGTCCCAGTTCTGCTCTCAGGATGTGGAGGGTTTTTACTGTGAAATGTTGACCCTTTTCATCTTACTATTGCACTATATGTTATTTCTGACATGTTGCACAAATTGCTTTTAAATGTTTTGTTTCGTTTTGCTTGGGGTATGTGAAAATTATTTCGTTTTTGTGCTGCGTATAAAAATGACAAAGAGGTTCAGTTCAGTTCATAACGTTATGACAACACAGCATCCAGTTGCTAATGGCTAACCTAAGCCTACTGTAGCGTATAGTTATCTTCCTTGTGCATTTCCACTTACTAGTAACGTTAACGCTACTATATAACATTAGAACCCACGTAATGGGTTGAAATTAAGTGCCCATACCATGGAAACAATGCCAATGTAAAGTCAATTAGGATCCTTTTTCGTGGTGGACACACAAATTCCCTGATTCAATAACGTCCTGTATACACACAAAAACACGAAAGTGTTCTTGATATTCAAACGGCAAATATATTCCTCTGTTATAATTTCCCACCAATAATAATAATAATACTAACAGTTTGGCTGCACTAGATATTTGATATAGGCCTATTCACATATTCAGTCCCAAAGATGCAGTTTCTAGAGAACTTGCTAAAATATCTGAAATTAACCATCATCCTTACTCTTTCTTAACATATTTCATCTAGATGCAGTGTAGTACTAGTTCGACTTTACTAGTCATTTGATATAATTAGTAGATGTATCTTTTTACGACTCTATTTTACAACAAGCCGCAAAAAACCTACCGTCCCAAAAACGCTGTTTCTCGAGTACTATCAAAAATATCTCAAATTAGCCAACATTCTTGCTAGGTGCAGTGTCATTACTAGTTCGGCTTCACTAGATATTAGATAAATTGGGTAAATATATCTTTTTAAAACCCTAATTAGAACCTTACTTTGCAAATCAGAAGGGAATTGTAGTTTTTAAAAAGTGTTTTTCCTAGATTTGGAAGTTGTAAATAGTGAATTGAGAGTACACTGTGGACTTTGAGAGGGTGGTAATCAGATTTTAAATATCTAATTTCTAAATGGGTGAAAATTAATTTTATCCATATTTTACCCATATCTGACAGCACCCCCAGTTGTTGACTACACTCACATGATAGTTGAGGTCAAGAGCTCTCTATAACAGTCTGTACCCCCTTTTGTTGCCGAGTTATACGCCTTCAAACATGCACTGAGGTCAAGGTTCAAAGGTCAATGGCTCAAAGCAGGAGCCATGTAGAATCTTCATACTGACATATGTTACTCTCCAGGTTGAGACCTTTCCAATGATGTATTAGGTTTAGCTCTACGACAGAGTTTTGATTTTTTCATTTTTTGGACCCAAGCCATGCCAGGTCTAGTTTCAGAGAGCACTTTGAAGGTTCGTGTATAAAATGATTTTTATTTGTTTCTTTGCTTGTTTTTTTCTTTTTTTCCCTAGATAGTTACTAAAATGAGAGATCCTCAGACAATACAATACTACTAAAAGTAAAACCAATAATAACAATAATGAAATAAGCAAAAATAATATTAAAACTAGAACTGCAAGCAGTTATGAACAGGGGCCAAGCCTCCCTGCGCGACTCGGCCCCCGGGTGCTATGTGAGATGCAAGAAAGGTAAGAACAGCTTTAAGATTCCATGAAAAGACCAACATGTCTATCCATGTATACAAAAACAAATCTGTCACATTTATCTCCAAGAATATCATTAACAAAGCTTTGAAAGACAGCTGGAACATTTGCCAACTTAAAAGGCATAAACAGACATACAAATAATGGCCACTTGGGGTGATAAAGGCTGTTTTCCATTAATGACCTTGTCTGTTCCTAATCATGTTATAAGTATTGCATAAATCCAGCTTAGTGAACACTGCGGCTCCTTGGACTGACTCAAATGCAGAAAAAACAGGATATAAAGGGTACCTGTTCTTGATGGTAATCTCGTTCAGGCCACAATTATCAATGCAAGGACTCATGCAGTCTTTTTTCTCCACAAAGAAGCCCAGCTCCAGCAGGTGAAGTGGACCAGATGAAATCATACTTTCTTGATGTAAACCTCCATGGTTGCAGACTTTGACTTAGAGAAAGAGAACAATTTACCTCTCGGTGTGAGGTTTTAAGGCAGGAAGTTAATGTCACACTCCGCAGGCTGATGTGATACTGTAGGAGAATGGCAGCTTTTTGCTTGTCAAAAACTTTGTCCAGATTATGGTGTTCTGGAGGAAACCTGGAGACCTCAGACATTTTTGGAAATGACAGCGGTAGATTGGCTGTTAATTACTATGGAGATAGAGACTAGAGGGTGAGCACAACAGGTATCAAAACAAGAGTCAACCCAGGAGAGGAGAGAAACTGTAGCACAATTGAACTGAGGATGACATAACCATGGATGTTTGAGAATGAGAGGACTCAGGAGAGACCCAAATGTAGAGTAAGGCTGCATTCACACCAAATCTGGTGTATGGAGGTCAGTCACAGGTTGTGCAGCAGTATGATTTAAATGGCCTATTTGCTGGGGAGTGGAGAGTGGAGAGAAAACCAATCTCCCCATCTCAGCAAGTGAATATTTGTCTTTGGTAAGTTTGTTTATGTTGGCTTAAAAGATCTGTAGAATTCTTTTCATCAGTACTGTAGTATCTTTACTGCCACAAAAGGCACATGTGTGTGCAATGTGCAAACACAATAGTGCAAATATTTTCCTTTGTAGGATAATACACACCAGGCGTTAAGACATACGTTATTTCGTTCACTCACTATAATAATTAGTGATAGAAAAAGACTACATTGCTTTTTCCTGTGGACTGTTGGCACCTTTTCAGTCTGATTGGGGGCTACGTGATTGGCCACTGCAGTGTGACAACTGATAGCATTTCCAAAAGTTCAATGTGTTTCAACTTTTCGCTGCAAGCCACTGTGGTGGGGGGTGACTTGCCTTCCCCTTGTCGCAGCCTAGATACACTACTCACATTTAAATGAATGGCTGGCTTGGAGATTTGGTGTGAATACATCCTAATGTATTTTCTGTTTGCCATCTACAATCTGAGCTCTCTACATAGTGGAACACTTGGTTAGACAATCTGTGGGCAATAGTATGAGATTTTGTAACCATAAGTGTTCTGTTCCATTTGTAGTCTTGAAGTTTTGACCAGTTAGAATAGAATAGAATAGAATAGAATAGAATAGAACTCTCTCTCTTGAGGGTGGGAGCTCAGAGTAGAGTCGCTGCTCCTTTGCATCGAAAGGGGTCAGTTAAGGTGGCTCGCGCATCTGATCAGGACCTGCTGGGTGCGTCCCACTGGAGGTATTTCGGGCATGTCCCACTGGTAGGAGACCCCAGGGCAGACCCAGAACACGCCAGAGCGATTATATATCTTGTCTGGCCTGGTAATGCCTTGGGGTCCCCCAGGAGGAGCTGGAAAGTGTTGCTGGGAAGAGGGATGCCTGGGGTGCTTTGCTTGGCCAGCTGCCACTGCGACCCAGCCCCGGATAAGCGGACGAAAATGGATGGATGGATGGATGGATGGATGGATGGAATGGAATGGAATAGAAAGAACTTTATTTATTCCTCTAAAGAGACAAAAAACAACAACCACATTTCCCCACAACAACACAGTGGTATATTACATTTATTATACATTTAAGCAACACGTCAACAGTCCCTGAGGAAAGCAAAAGAGGCAGAACACATTGGTGAAAATGCAGTCTTGGAACCTAATTCGTTATGGTCTGGGCCCAGTATTTGAAAACGTTTAATCCAGATCAGAATGATCTAAATGGGATTAAATCTTAAAATTGGGTATTTCCGAAGCAGGAGATGTGATCCTGATCTCAGAAACTGGTATACAGATTTCTTAATCAAATGTTTGGGAGAATTTCAAAACACAGTGGAGATAGTTTTGATGACTTTTGCTAAAAAACAGGAAAAATCCTAATCATGAAAGGGTGGATTCAGCACAGATTTAAGGTAAATGTAAAGACGTGTAGGACCTGTCGCACATTTTTAATCATTCTTGTATTCAATTCTTGCACATTGAAGTGAGACACATAATGCCAAAGCAATATTCATTCTAAATTAATCAACTATTTAAAACAAAATTTTCAAATAGAACACCAAAAAAGAACTCCAAGATGCTGCATAATGCAACATAATTCTTGCCTGCCTTGTGCTTCATAATATCAAGCAGGGCTTTTCATTGTGACTCCTCCAGCCTTAAGTAGATGCAGGGCCGCCCCTCCCTAAACACAGAATACACGCTGTGCTAGAGCCTCATCCTCCATGGGGGGCCACACTTTGCGCGAGGGGTCGCATTTGCTCATATGCGCAATGGATGCACACATGCGCTACCGTGAGGCGCGCATAGAATCAGCTCGAGGAAGGAGAGAAGAGACCTGACCGCCTATGCGTCGCTGCAATGATTGACAGCACTCAACATCTGAACAATCAGAGGTGTGCGCCGGCAGGCACTTGCAGAGCTACAGCAGGTGAAGAGTCGTCCAAAAGAGCCTCGGGGGTATGTGCGGGGCAGGGAGGTCGGACGCTTCCAGAGAGGGGAGAGGGAGAAATATAGCTAAATAAGCTAAAAATGTCTCTGTATTTTATTTCTGTTTTCAGTGTTTAATTAAGGTGGGAGAGGCGGAGGGCTGAGGGAGATCGGACGCCTCCAGAGAGGAGAGAGGGAGAAATATAACAAAATAAGATTAAATAGGAAAAACCTGTCTCCCTCTTTTATTTTATTTTCAGTGTTTAATCAAGGGTGGGGGGTGAGGTGGTGGAAGTTACTTTCTTTTGATGAGTAATTGGTGGCTATTTGTGACTCAGATTTGTTTATTTATTTATTTCAGTTTGAAGTTATTTTTATTTAATATTTATTTATTTATTTCAGGTTGAATTTTTTATTTTATTTGACTCATAAAGCCAAACTACTGTATCTACAGTCCATTTGTTATTGCCAAAAAAGGTTGTCAAGTTAAATGGCAAGTTGTTGTACGGTCATTTTGTACCTATGATACATTTGGGATGGGGGCCTCCAAATAAAATTTCGCTTAGGGCCCCACTTTGGTCAGGGGCAGCCCTGAGTAGATGGCCCTTAAGAGCTTCAGAGGCAAAAAAAAAAACATCAGTAATAAATGCAGCAATAAGTACACCAGATAAAGGCTATAAACAGCCCCAGCTAATTTACTTGTCCAAACATTTTCACATTTGCATGAATAAAATGTATTAATTTGACCATCAGATGCACACCTAGCCAAAGGCTGCAAAGATAGATTTAGTAGTCCTAATCTTGTGGTATCTGAATTATAATGATCCTATCTGTAAAATTACAAATGACATTACAAAATCCAGATAATTCTGATCTGAATTTAAGTGAGAAACTCCAGGTGAAATTTTTTTTTTTATCCATCAGTAAATTTTGAGATTTTCAGCTATTTCAGACATCTTTCAGACAAGTGTGAGAAAATTGTCCAAAATACACATTTCGGTGTTTAATTTAGTTCAGCTTTCTATTGTGGAAATGTATGTAAATATTTAAGTAGATACTGCATGTTCATTTGAATATTCAAGAATTGTAATACAAAAAATAATTGTTGACTGGGGAAGTTTCATTGTGATATCTATAAGATAATTGTTTATGTCTTTGTGTACCAGTGATAGCCATGGCTGAAGGCATTATGTTTTCAGGTTGTCCATCTGTTCACACATCAGTTTGTCCATCTGTCCATATGTACCTCCATCTGTCCCATTCTTGTGAACACAATATCTCAAGAACACCTTAATGGAATTTCTTCAAATTTGGCACAAACATCCACTTGGACTCAACAATGAACTGATTTGATTTTGATTGTCAAGGTCACTGTGACCTTGCATCCAGTGCTGGCCCATGGCATAGGCTGTATAGGCAAAAGCTAAGGGTGCAAAGACTGCGGTCTCTCCCCCCTGTTATTCACGCTGGCGATAGAACCGCTAGCGGTGGCAATAAGATCCCATCCATCAATTAAGGGGAAGCAGATAGGGGAGACCACTCACAAAATTTCATTATACGCTGACGATATCTTAATTTTCTCAATGGATCCGGGGTCATCAATACCCGCATTATTAGAAACTCTAACGAAATATAGTGCAATTTCTGGATGTAAGATAAATCTAAATAAAAGCATTGTCATGCCATTGAACACAGCAGGGACTAAAATATCAAGATGTAATATACCCTTTCAGTGGAGCCCTGAGAAATTAACATATCTGGGCCTTCAGATTCCCAGTGTACATTCGAAAGCTTTCTCTGTGAACTATTTACCCCTATCAAGGAAAACTGAAGAAGAGTTCTATAGGTGGATGAACCTTCCCTTGTCTTTGATAGGTCAAATCAATTGTATCAAAATGAATCTCTTACTGAAATTTCTATTTTTGTTTCAAATGCTACCCACTACAATACCTAAATACTTTTTTAAACAGCTGCATTCAATGGTGTTTCGTTTCATATGGAAGAGCAAAACCCCCAGAATAAAGTTAAGAGTCCTTCAAGGAACACCTAAGGAAGCAGGACTGAAACTTCCTAATTTCGAAACGTATTATTGGCAGCACAATGTCGGGCAGTTTGGGCATGGAAAGCAAATTTACAGCAACCCCCCCCCCCCTCTTGGCTACAGATACAGCAGCACGATATTAATTCTATGTGTCTTTCATCAATTACGTATGTTCCTTTACTGAAACATCTCCAAATGTTGACAACAAACCCATTTGTAAAACATACATATAAAATATGGTTTGAACTACGTAAAAAGACCCAAAGTAGTCAACCCATATATCACCCTCTTTTACCAAAGGTCCTAAGAGATGGCATCACCTAAGTATGGTTCACAAAGGGCATCAGGACATTTGGGGACCTATGCAAAGATGGGGTCTTAGAGTCATTTGAAAATCTTACGACTAAGTACAGCCTTGACAAGAGCCATTTCTTCAAGTTCCTGCAACTTAGGCATTATATTCAAACAGAACAGGGAGGCAGATTTCTACCCATTACAGACCAACCCTTAGATAATATATTGATTATATATTAAAGTGGGGCTTAAAGCTAGGGCAAAATGGGAGGCTGACTTATCCCACAACTTTGATGATGCTGACTGGACTGAATTATGTGAAAAGGCCCAACGCTTTTCACATAATAGTAGACACATATTATCCCAATACAATTTGATACATAGAACCTATCTAGAACCCCGGAAAAGGCTACATAACATAAACCGGACAATCTCTCAATATTGTTCAAAATGTAAATCTGAAGTCGGCTCCCTTATTCATATGTTCTGGTCATGTTCACAGCTGGGAAACAATACTCAGAACCATATCCAAGATAACAAAAATAAATATTCCATTTGAACCAAGGTTAACTCTGTTAGGAGATGTGTCGATGCTACCTGTGAGGGGCAACAAAATCAGATTCATAAGAATATCTCTGACAATAGCCAATAAGTGCATAGCTCTTAAATGGAAGAATGAACATTCACCTCCACCCTCTCTTTGGCTCTGTGAACTAATCTCTTGTACTCCCAGTGAGAAAATAATGTATAATCTAAATCAAAGGCTGGATAAATTTGAGGGAATATGGGATAATCTGATTGAACACCTGAAAAAAGCAGACATAGAAGATTGAAAAGTCATACCAGAAGAATAGATGAAAAGACAGTATTTATTTTTTTTTTTTTTTTTTTTTATTTTTATTTTTTTTTTTTTTTTTTCTTATCTATTTCTTACCATGCATTTATTTTTTTAGGTTATTCATTTTTGGCATCAATTTTTTCTTAATTTTTTTTATTTTATTTATTCATTTATTTATTTTACATTATACATTTATGTTGAGGTATATTTGTCAAGTTTCATTGGAACTGCTTTAGTTAAGTAAGTAAATATCTAAATGTATTTCTATAAACATATGCACCAGTAATGTAGGGAAAAGGGGGGGTTTGGGTTAGCAGATTGTGTTCACACTGTTGTATTACCCAAATATTTGTAACACAAAAAACTCAATAAACACAATGTTAAGAAAAAAAAAAAAAAAAAAAAAAGCTAAGGGTGCAGTCATCCATGGGGGGCGTCACAAATGGGGGAAAGAAAAAAAAATCTAAATGTTTATCTTTTACTACTTTTACTATACTATTACTAGTATTACTTTGAAAAATTACATAAGGCCACAACAATATAACTAGATAGCAAAGCCTACCTTATCCATGCATTTGTCTCTAGTAGGTTAGACTACTGTAACGGCCTGCTCACTGGCCTCTCCAAACGGGCCGTAAGACAGCTGCAGTACATCCAGAATGCTGCTGCTCGGGTCCTGACCAGAACTAGGAAGTACGAGCACATTAGTCCTGTGCTCAGGTCTCTACACTAGCTTCCTGTGGCTCAGAGAATAGACTTTAAAGCAGCTCTGCTTGTGTACAAGTCTCTCCACGGCCTAGCACCAAAGTACATCTCTGACATGTTAGTGCCATATGAACCATCTCGGACTCTGAGGACCTCTGGGACCGGCCTCCTGCTGGTGCCCAGAGTCAGGACTAAACATGGGGAATCAGGGTTCCAGTTTTATGCAGCTAAAATCTGGAACAGTCTTTGTGAAGATGTGAGACAGGCCTCTACTCTGACAATGTTCAAATCTAGGCTCAAAACAGCTTTATTTCACTGTGCATATGACTGAAAGGATCTTATCTGCACTCTTCTCTTTTAAAGTTCATTTTATAATGATTATTTATGTTTTTATTTTGTATTGTGATTTTAATGCATTTTCTTCTTCTGTAAAGCACTTTGAATTACTTTGTGTACGAATTGTGCTCTACAAATAAGCTTGCCTTGCCTTGCCTTGCCTTACCTGCTGCCCCCTGGCCCACCTCCCCAGCTTGTTACACTTTACCTTCTCTCTGGGGAGATCGATGAGTTATCCAACATCATGTGAACCCCAAAAGACGCTATAACATCTTCATGTCAAAACAGTCAGTGCTCTCTGATGCCCACTCAACCACCACTACACTACTAAAATGAGTGAATGTGGAGAGAAAAAAAAACATGAAATTTAAAAACAAAAACAAATCTGTGTTGAAATTGTGAACGCAGTTTCTCATCAATACTATGATGTAATTTCTTCAAATTTGTTACAAACTTAACTTGGACTGAAGAATGAACTGATTAGAGTTTGGTGGTCAAAGATCAAGGTCACTGTGACCTCCCAAAACATGTTTTTGGCCCTAACTCAGGAATTCATACGCTAATTATGACAAAACTTCACACAAATGTCTAATAGGATAAAATGCTGACATGGATGTAAACTGTAAGTGCAACTTGGCTGGTTCACAGAGGCACACAACGGTGAAGCGGTGATTCTAGTTTAGCCCAGTGTCTTATTTTAGGTCTGACGATGTATGGAATTTCACACTGCATTTTTTTTAAAGGCTGTTATCTTAAAATTAAATTTTCTCACTCTCGGATACAAAAATCTTCAGAAGCACATACTCAGCTTTACAGTCTTATTTCTGTCTATATGATGGGTTCATTCATATGTCATTCATAGCCTGATTTCTAGAAAATTTTGTTCCTTAAAACATAACAAAAATGTTTGTTTTGTTTTGGTCATTAGCACACAATTTCAGAAAACTTGTAATATACAAAAACTTGTCTTAATGTAAATAATGAACTAGGAAAGTTTCATGGTGGTATTTACTGGATAAAGAATTTACCCTGTTTACTTGGGGTGTCTCCCAGTTTAGCATTTTCATTTATTTGTCAGCATTTATATGCAGATATCTGTCTTTAGAGAGTAGCCAAAATGACTGACACACAGGGGAGGAAGTCTTGGCTGGACATTTGCAGGCTTCACTGGAAAACCCCCCAAAAATGTCCGTTGCTCTAAGGCTTATTGTCATCAGGCGATAAATTACTGCTGCTGTGCCATCCCTGTGTAAAATTAGCAAAGCCGTCTCTCAAAGCAGAGAATGTAGATGACAACTGTTTCATTCCTAAAGCTGTGTGATGATTATTTCAGCCTGTTCTTATTCCAAAGTCATCATATACCACCGCTTTGTCAGTGATTTTGGTGAGAGGTCTGCGTGAGTGCATCTCTGCCAGCTCTAAGCACACTGCACTGCACTAGCTGACAAATGATATTTGATATTCTTCTAAAATGTCTGGGTAACTGTACCTGTTGTTTTCTCAGGGTAAGTCAGTGGTGACGCAGTATCCTGTCTATGGTCAAGTCTTCATCGGGCTGCTGCTGGTGTCATCAGTCAGCTGTGTTCCCCTCACAGCTCTGTATGTCTACTGCAGAAAGAGGAAAGGTGGTAACTATCACCAGAGGCAGCAGGCTGTCAACACAGCATCTAGTTATCGACCAGAAGATGACCGAGACTAACCTACCAACTTCACCTGCCTTCCTCAACACCTCCTATCTCGGTCATTTAGCTGGCCTATCTATGTCCTCCATTGCAGCTGTACTGCTACAATAAATGCAGGAGTACAGCATTTATTGGTTTGGGGTATTTTGAGGGGAATGTATTACTGTACATTTTTTCCTCATTATTAAAGTCACACTTATGATTCTAATAAAAACTCTGCACATCGAGATATTCAAGTTCAACTGTGCAACATGATATTATTGCAGATATTTTGTTTAATCTCCAAACATTTAGACTGAATAAAGTTGTGATTTACCACTTTTATGTGATGCTAGTTTACTAAATTATCATAATGTGATGAATGTATGAAATTATGTGTAAATTATTTACACAGTGGGTTATGTTTGAGTATGTTAATCATTTTTTCACATCTTATACAGTTTAAATGTCTTAAGTAATTTTCTTTTACATTCAGCCTTAAATTAGAATTTCTCTTATTACTGGAGTGAGCTATTTCAGGTTCAAATCAAGTTTATTTGTAGTGAAACTAAATACCAAATGGGATTACAGTTCAGCAATAGGATTATGGAAAGTCCGGTAATACTGCCAACAGTAACACTTGTTCTTACAGTTTCCCTTGTTTCAGGAAGTTTCTAAAAGTAAGAGTCAGTAGTTTAAAAAAAAAAAGGAGAGAAAAGAAGCAGTTTACATCACCGGTACCAAAATAATTTTAAGACTCAATAACATACTGATAAAAGTGTAGATGGCTTGTAATTAGTTGTCTGAATTAGTTGTCTGGTAAGTCGATTTATGTATGTGCTCTTTTGTAAGAAGCTTATACAAATGATCTGTTTTCCTATATAAATAGTATTATAGTACTAGTTTTATATCTGTTTTAAAGGGGCTGGCATCTGCTATCATCCTATCTATCATTTTTATTTATGTGTCCTCTAATGATCTGATTAGAATTTTGTGTGTGTGTGTGTGTGTGTGTGTGTTTATTGGCTTAATTAGTAACTACCACAGATGAACTGCCATGAAATCAAAAGTGCCATTAACATATAATATCTCACAAGTAATATTCGAATAATTTTGTTATTCTTCAGCTTTTTATTTTCCTGCTGAATAGCAAATGGTGATCCCTTTTTTATTAAAGAAAAATTATGCTAGTAATGGACATGCAGTGTGTGTGTGTGTGTGTGTGTGTGTGTGTAATATGCAAACATCCATTTCAGTTTCATGGAAGGATGAATTTGCCATTTGCAGATACTTGTAACTACTTTGAGCAACCCAAACTACAGTGAATTATGTATTGCTTCCCCCATTTCTGGTCATACATGAATGTAGCATCAGTAAAATTGCCATAGAACAGTAGATGTAACAAGTTGTGTTTGGACCCAAATACAGCATACAGGAAACCAGGAACAGTTGGTAATGATGTTTAATGCCACAGCACAGTAGGTACAGGACAGGGCAGGTAATCAGCACACGGTACATTTCAACACTTCAGCAAAGTATCCTCACGAAGTCTCTGGCAGCCTGGCTGGTCCAGCAGGCTGATCCAGACCAGGAGGCGGGTGAGTGAGCAGGGACATTTGCCCAAACACACACAGTTCAGTTCAGCAACAGGCAACAGTACCATGAATGAGCAGGCAGGGGACATATTCGTGGAGGCAGAACATCCAAAATTCAGGTAAGTACACAGTCCAAGCAGATAGGTGACAAGCAGAAGGTAGGTTGAGGCCAGGCAGAGGATCTAGCCAACAGGTAAGTACTCCCCGGACGCACACACAATGGCCAGTGTGGCAACACAGAGAAATTCTGACAGGAAACCGCAGGTAAGCAGACAGAGGTGCTCAAACTGTAGCGTTGTGATCAGACAGTAACGCCAAACAGTAACCAAGGATGCAGAAGCAGATCTTGAGGACAGGGACAGAGGGCTGATGCTTTTACCAGGGAAAAGATGAGGCAGCCAGGGTTGGCAATCATCAATCAGTCTAAAATAAAGTACAAGAGTGTCTTGCACAAGTGATTAAGAACAATCTGGCAAAGAGTGTCTGTGAGGCTGTGAGGATGTTTTTTGCTCGGTAGCCATTTTTGAATGGAGTAAAGCAGTGATCCAGAGGGTTTATTTCCACTGTGGCACAGTCAATGGCCCTCATTTATCAAACGAACGTACGGCAGAAATCTGTGTGCACGACCATTTCCATGCAAGGCTCGGCATTTATCAATTTGGACGTGAGCGGACGCTATGATCAAATCTCAAGTCAGGTCTCAGCTCAAGTGTCAGTGTGGATTTGCGGTGCAGCACAGGAAGATCTGGCTGAGTCTTAAAATAATTATTAAACAAACCTTAAACTTGTCATCTAAGCATAAGCAGCCACATATTCAGTACATATTTAAAAAGGATTTCCAAAACAAAATGAAATAAAATAGCAATAAGTGATTACGCATTTATCAATTGCAAAAATTACCACTCTATTAACTTACAAGTAATTTGTGATGCCCGCACGACTCATTTATATTCCATAACAGTAGCATGGGCGCACGGCTACAGGAGGGCGCACTGCAGAGCCGGAGTCACCTCCTAAACTGCGTTAAATAAATCTAAACAAAGTAGGCTATTAAATGACGACATTTTGGTATGGTTCTTGTTCTATGTGACAAAGGTTATCCCCTCAATACCTTATAACCCCGCTGACAAACCCTGCCACAGAGCAGGAGCGCAGGTTTAACAGTGCACATACACGCACACAGGTAGAGCGCTGCTTCGGGTTGCTCAAGCGCAGGTGGCTCTGTCTTGGACCAGCAGGAGGAACGCTGCTGTATACCCCAGAAAAGGTGTGCGACATCATTTTGGCCTGTGCAGTTTTGCACAATATTGCTTTAGGCAATAGAGTGCCGTTTGATGTGCCGGCGCAGCCAGATGAACCAATGCCCAGGGAACCGTGGCCAGCACAGCCTCCCCAGGGGGCTATACGGAGGAGACAAGACCTCATTCATCGCTTCTAAAATGTAAAGTAGGCTATACCTTAAAGTTGTCAAAGTGCTCTACAGTATTTAAACAGTAATGTAATGCAAGTACAGCCTATAGGGCTATTGGCTAAAGGGACATGCAATACAGACAATAGACAATGTTCAGTCATTTCTTGTTAATTTCTTTTAGCGTGTTATTAATTGCCTTAAGCATGCTAACAACTGAAGCCAATAAATGGCATATTTCTGTCTGCCTTTCCAGGACATCTGCCATGATGATTGGCTCAGCACGGGAGGCGGAGGGCACGCACTTGCCCTTGGTTGCCTGGCTCGGTGGGTCTGGCTCAGTGGGACCGCTCTGGGGAGAAGACCTGGACGCCATGCCGGCGGTGCCTGGCTCTGAAACAGCATTTAAACTAAACAATAAAAACGTGTACCCGTGTAACATGTGTAAGCCTATTTATTTGGACAATAGTGTACTGTCAGGGTTAAATTAACTGTCCGATTTTACAATGCAAGCAAAAGCAGGGCTGTTAGTTACAATTCTGTCCACCACCACTTATGCCAGAGAAAGATTCTGACCCCATTAGTGAAGAGATTCTCTCCTTGGTCCCTGTCAGGGTCAGGCTGGGGTCTGGTTGACCTCCTCCAGTCTGCGTGTTGCTGCGCCTAAGGGCTTTTTGTTGCCAGCTTTAAGTCTGACCACTTTTTCTTGACCTAAACGTAAAGAATTGTGACTTGATCAACTACCAGGCATAGGCCATTAGGCTATGGATGAATAAAAGATTCCTTTTTTTAAATTATCATCATCATCATCATCATCGTCGTCATTATTAGGCATAGGCTACTTATTGAGAATTTTATTCAAACCTCAGCCGGAGTCTGTTTGTCAACGGCGACGCTGTTGACTGCCTCTGTGATCTTCTTCCGGACAGCGTTTTTATGAGCTCCATTTATGAGCGCCAGTTTTTAAACTTCAAAAAAGCACATCTTTATTTACCTCCACCTCAGACGTGAGGATGTCGATTTCCGGCACCGAAAACTTTCTCTTCTTTGTCACCTCAAAAGGTGAGGCCTCTGACCCACGAATATTTAAGAGCGTGACATGCTAATGACGATCGTTTTCAGCCGCCGCATTTATCAAGCCCTGATCATTCATACGCTGGGACTGGTCAGATACGAATGTTTCATAAACCACACGTGTGTCCCATCGTGAGATTAATCCTGCGCTCAGATCTGCACCCGTTTCCATGCAAGATGAGGGCCAATATGTTAATGGATGTCAGTCGAAACCATCTTAAGGTTAGCCTGACTGAAATCTCCACCAAAAATGAACAGCATCAGGATTACTGGTCTGTGAGCCAGTACAGGACAGCCTCTGCACTCGACCGTGCTGGCATACAGTTTGCTGTGATAACGTCAGTTTAAATTCTCTCAGTAGAAAGTACAGTCAGCATTTGACTGTTAACAACTCCAGATCAGGGGCCTCATTTATAAACGTGGTGTACGCGAAGAACAAGGCGTACGCCACTTTATACGCAAACTTTGGGATTTGTAAAAAACAAACTTGATGAGAAAATGTGCGGTCCTCCACGGCAGCTCTGACCCATGCGTACGCACAAAAACTGTAGACATGAGAAACTGTTACCCCCTTGGCATAAAGATGAAAAGAAAGAAGTGTTGTGAATTTGATATCATTGTGTAAAATACAGACATTACCTCTCACGTTTTATATATTAAGAGTGTACTTGCAAAAATGGATAAACATAAATGAAGAGCAAACATGTCTTTGACTGATAGTCCCTGGTGTGCACCTGAGTTAGGAAACTAAATACAAGCCGATATCTTCATTTTAAAATAACTCATAAAGTAGGTTCCATATTAAATAATCTGATAAATATAAGTCTGTGAAATAATGATGTGAACAGTTGGACAAATCAAGTGTACACTGCTGCTGTTTTCGATGCCGTAGTCGGGTGGATATGAGTGCTGAGTGTCACAGTATGAGCCAAAATATTGTGTTTTATAATGCGTTTATTTTTTATGGCTTTTGGTGTGTTTTGTCACTATATTTCAATTCTTGTACAAAACAAGCAGTGACAGACATGAACAGAACAAATGTACCAGGGTTAAGAGAAAAGAAAGAAAGAGAAATAAGATAAACAAATAAATTAATAAAAAAGTTCAGCAGCTCAAACCATTAAATTGTTTACATATTTTCAGAGTCTTTATAGCTTTGGAGTTTGTGGAGTGCTGAATGGTTTCTAAGTATTGCTGCATTTCATTCATAAAAATTTTGAACAAGGATTTTCTATTATAAAATTTACTCTTATGAATATAGAATTTTACTATAGATAATAAATAGATTAATGAAATAGAATTGTTTTTGTTTAGAAATGCTGACATCGTAAAATCCAAACAGCACATCTTTGTACAGTAGTGAAAATAGAAATAAATGTTACAATGAATATACAAAGAAAGCATATAAAGTGACAGTATAGGGGCAGCAAAACAAATGTGCAATTACCAAACAATAATCTGTCGCCGTCTGCAGCTGCTGATTTCATACTGAAACAGAATGCTTGATCACTAGGGAAACAGTTGCCGTTGTGCCCGAGAATTATGTTATGAATATGAACAGTTCACAAGTTATAAATTACTCACTCCCATAGTTGTTTTTTTTTTTTTTTTGGAGCCTGCTTGCTTTTTGTAAACTTGTCTTCATTGGTGGCCCTGAAATGAATCAGTGCTTGTGTTTTGCCTGGTGGCCCTGAAATGGAACAGAGATAGCAACATTACTTTCTTTTTTTTTTTTTTTTGCTACCTGTCAGATATTCGTTAAGTTATCAGTTTAGTTTCATGCAGTATTGCAAGTATTATCACAATGAATACTGTAGTCAACATCCAGCAGAACTAGTAAGGCTGTCTATACGGTTACACAAGTGTTATCTGGTGACTTTCATCCACGTTAACATTTCACTCTTTGGGTTATAAGTTGATATTCAACCAAATAATCTGTACCACAACAACCGACGTAATTTATTCAGCGGAAAGTCACCAGATAATACAATCACTAACGTTAACCTGCAGCTGTAACGTTACCAGCTGCAGACTCTACGGCTACAGGAGATGACACCGTCCGGTCATCTTACAAAAATGTCAATGCAAACATTTCACGTATATTAAAACAACTTAACAACTACGTTATCACTGAGAAAAATGACTTTTTGTAACTGAATGACAGCATACTCTGTTATCAGAGAACCGGGGTTACATGCAGGGGCAAGCGCCTGCGCCGGCTTCGTTAGCTAGCCAAAAGAATATGAGTGTTACGCTACAAAGAGGTCTATAGTCCATAAAATGCAGTTAAACTAAGATCATGCAATGGTTATCATAATTTTAAAACAACTATTAACGAGGAAAATACTCCCATTGATAACTCCGCTTGACACTTGTCGCCGCCATCTTGCATTGACTGAATCGGCTGTACTCGGCCGGGCTGGGCTGGGCTCGGCGGATGATGCGCAAAGGATTCTGGGATAGCACTCACTACCAAGGGTGGTCCTAGAAAATCATACAAGTGAGGGACATACAACCCTCAAACTTGCCCCTCAGCTTAACGTTCTGAGAATCGGGACAGCACTTGCACTTCGCGGGAGTGCGCATTTTTGAGATTGAGGGTTAAGATTGAGGGTTAAGACAGGAATTGGAATTCACCCAAAGTGTTGGGGAAAAAAAATCGCTGCATCTTTTTATTGACGACTACTGATGATATATATTTCTTCTTCTTTGAACTGACAGACTGGACAGAGTTTTGGCCCCCCACAGTCTTAAGACGTATTTGCCTTTGAGGGGTGTCCAATTTCTAAGTCACAAAATAGCCCTTAACACTTGGTTTTGAGGGCTACTAAGATTGAGAGTTGAGCTTGAGGGTTAAGATAGGAATTGTCATTGTAAAGCGTGGTGTCACTGTTAGAAAAAGTGTAAACAAATAATTTGTAAAATCGTCATTATTAATAATTATCTCGTGTTCATTTGGCCAAAATTGCCCCTCAATTACAATCAGAGAATACCCCAGCATTTCAGATGCAATCATTTAATTGATATATAGGTATAATTAGCATAAATCATAGTGCATAAAGATGCACAATGGCTTATTTGGCACTATTAGAAGATGTTGAGCATGGGAGACTCTGGAGGGAGCGGATCTTCAGGGACCAGCAAGACCCTCTGGCCAATGATAATGAGTGGCTCATAAGCTGGTTCTGACTGCCACATGCAGTGCTGCTGGATCTCTGCACTGTGCTGGGCCTGGTGTTACAAATGAGCACCCACAAAGGAAGGTAGCTGGTTTGGCTTTTCTGGCGGCCAAGCGAATTATTCTGACAAATTGGAAAATTCAAAAACCGAGATGTTTCTCACTGGAGGAGTGGGTCTCAGAATTTTTGAACCTTCTGGGTATGGAGCAAGCGGCAGACTTGTTAAATGACACTGGGCTTAGGTCGGGTGTTATCTGGAACCAGGTGCGGAGGTGCCTGTTATCTTCACAAAGGATGTT
Source organism: Epinephelus cyanopodus (assembly GCA_026686955.1). Taxonomy (NCBI): domain Eukaryota; kingdom Metazoa; phylum Chordata; class Actinopteri; order Perciformes; family Serranidae; genus Epinephelus; species Epinephelus cyanopodus. Next base: position 1,940,807 of record CM048919.1, read on the forward strand.
TTAAAGGATCCTAAAAATTGGTAAAGATTCCTGTATTCCTTTTCCTGGGCGCTCTATGTTTTGTTTGTTCTGAAATCAGTCATGCACTGTATACAATCAATCTCAGTATCTGGGTTATGATTTCTCTAGACAATGATCTTTATTCCTTTACACAAGACATATACATCACAGACAACGACTTTAGCGATAAATGAAGATTTATTTAACTAAATGACTAAAAATGAGTAAATGAATAGCAAATGGTGATTATATAACACAACACAAATTAAGCAAATATATAGGCTATGAATAGAATGAAAGGTAACACTTGTTTGGGTTCAGTTCGGCTATAGTGGGAAAATAATACTGAGATGGCCTATGATAAACGGAACCGCAGTAATGCACAAACCGTTCAATTAGGCCCGATGAAACTAATTACTATTGGGATGATCAACCGAGCCTCTTGTTCCAGTTTCTCTCTCTCCACCGCCTAGCGGTTATCTCAGATTATGAAAATCTTAGCCTACTTTTCTGCAGCTGGTGGTCCCAGTGGATCTCTCAGTCGGGGGTCCCTGGACTGTCGCGAACTGCTCCGAACTTTCCCAGCAGAATAAGAGGCCGTGTCACAGCCGAGGGAGCAGGCGAAGTCGCGATGTCTGGCGGGTACGACCCGGTAGTTGGTCCAAGCTGCTGGAGGCCGTTGGACTGTATGGCAGACCACTATGGCAAGTGGTGAACAGGAGGAATCTGGAGCGGAGAGTAGTTGACAGGGGCCGATCTGCTTTTTCTGATTACTTGTTTATCATAATGTGAAATCAATATCGCTGGCCATTTGATATTGATGTCAAATCTACTATACACTTAAAACTGTTGAGAACACCAAAGCTGGAAAAACTGGATCAATAAAATTTCAAAGTTCAAAATAACTTTGCTTGTGAGCATAAACGTGTTAAAACGTAATAAAACAATAACGTAAGGATGACATTGAGAGCACGTAGTTTAAGAGAAATAAATGCAAGAAAAAGCAAGAGAGTAATAACTAAGGAGCGCCAGAGTTAGAAAAAGTGTAGAAAACAGACGTAAGGGAAGACAAAAAGCACAGTGACAAAAAGCGGAAGAGACTGTGAGTTCAGGACGCTCTCGGGTATTTCTTAAATTGAAACAAAGTGGGCGTAAGAGGGCGAGCCTGATCCAAGAAGGAGGAGATTCTCCTCTTCCTTCCCTCAAGATTCCAATCAGAGGAAAACTTTAATTCTTTCCTGATACGAGGGTGTATATTTTAATATATTACGCGCAAGCAACATGTACTCTTCCCACTATATCTTAGATTATTTCTTAATCATCCCATTAAACACACAGATTAATGTTAAATCAAAATACACTTAGTATACCATAATATCAGCTAGCCTACGTCAAATACACACACTTTGATTAATTCAATGACATCGTACAATAACACAGAAGATGTAGAAACGAAAATCATGCAACGAGTTGACTAAGACCTAATTATCTTCATTAAAATATACATATATCAAATGGACTCCTTTACGGTGACTCTTCCTAACTTCGCCACGAGGTGGCAATATGGCTACATGTTAGGGAGTTGAGATTACATTCCGTCATGCCCAAGGCCGGACATTGGTCTTAACAAAGAACTCATTCATATCAAAGACTTAACCATGTCATGTGAAGTCACAGCAATTACAGCAATACAGAGACACACATACATTTCAGTTTATCGTCAGAGAACCCTTGTCTCTGCCTGAGGTCACATGCAGGCGACAGGATGCGGTCACCAAAAGGGGCGCATTGTTTTTAGTGATAAACTTAGCACCTCAGGGTAATGGGGGAAGTACGCTAACATCCTGATTTAAATTAGTATTTCATATGCCGTCCTTTGAGACAGAGTGAGTGACACTTTCTTGACCGGGGTCAGAAAGGGGGCAGAGCAAATCTGGGTTCATCGATATGCCTCTACACAGGTCAAGGATATCACAGCCAACCTTTAGCTGTATTATGCCAGACGTGTTAGAAGGTATCACTGGGTTGTCACAGCGATGCTTAAAGTATCCTTACACGGTATTGGTATCATGAGGCGGTATCTGCAGCCCATAGAAGTTGCTCAGGTAGTGCAGCAACTGCAGGGTGGCACATCCATACACACAGTGGTCAGAAGGTTTGCTGTGTCTCCCAGCACAGTGTCAAGAGCATGGAGGACATACCAGGAGACAAACCAGTACACCAGGAGAGGTGGAGGGGGGCCGTAGAAGGGCAACAGCCCAGCAGAAGGACCGTTATCGGCTTCTATGTGCAAAGAGAAACAGGAGGAGCACTGCCAGAGCCCTCCAAAATGACCTCCAGCAGGCCACTCGTGTGCATGTTTCTGCCCAAACTGTCAGAAACAGACTCCATGAGGGTGGCCTGAGGGCCCAACGTGCACATGTGGGACCTGTGCTCACACTCCAGCACGACACAGCCCAAAATGCCTGACATTTGCAAGAGAACACTAAAACTGGCAGATTCGCCCCTGGCACCCTGTTCTCTTCACAGATGAGAGCAGGTTCACACTGAGCACTTGTGACAGATGTGACAAAGTCTGGAGACGCCATGGAGAACGTTCTACTGCCTGCAACATCCTCCAGCATGACTGTTTGGTGGTGGGTCAGTGATGGTCTGGGGAGGCATATCCTTGGAGGACGGCATAAACCCCCACGTGCTAGCCAGAGGTACCCTGACTGCTGTTAGGTATCAGGATGCGATCCTCAGACCCACTGTCAGACCATATGCTGGTGCAGTGGGCCCTGGGTTCCTTCTGATGCACGACAATGCCCGGCCTCATGTGGCTGGAATTTGTCAGCAGTTCCTGGATGATGAAGGCATTGATGCTATTAACTGGCCTGCCCGTTCCCCAGACCTGAATCCAAACAAACACCTTTGTGACAACATGTATTGTAGCATCCACCGCCGCCACATCACATCACAGACTGTCCAGGAGCTGACTGATCTGACTGATACCCTGATCCTGGTCTGGGAGGAGATCCCTCAGGAGACCATCTGTCGTCTCATCAGGAGCATGTCCAGATGTTGTAGGGAATGTATACAGGCACGTGGAGGCCATACACACTACTGAGCCCCATTATGAGTTGTTCTGAGGAAATTCACAGAAGTTGGATCAGCCTGTGATCTGATTTTTCCACTTTGATTTTGGGTATGATTCTGAATCCAGTCCTAAATGAGTTTGGTTTCCATGGATTGTTCTTACATTATTGTGTTCTCAACAAATTACACTATGTAATCAATTAAGATTTTCATCTGGAATATTTAATTCATCGAGATCTGGGGTGTGTGATTTAAGTGTTCCCTTCATTTTTTGAGCAGTATAAACAGCTGTCAATGACATGTTGTCAGAGCAGTCCTATACAGATGGTAAGGCAAATATGACGTAAGACACTAAAAAACATTCTAAAGCAAAGCAGTTTATGACTAACATGAGAGGTAGTCAAGAGAACATGAAAGTCATGGAGATAACAAACAGAAGAATACTGCAAATCATTCAGAACTCGGCCACCCGGATCATCACCTGCACCAAATCATCTGACCACATCACCACTGTTCTCATCCAACTTCACAGGCTCCCTGCACAATACCGCATCCACTACACTCAAACTGGACACTGTGTACTACACTTGTTTTTATGTTGTTGTTTTGTTTTAATGATGTCTTACTGATCTTTTCAATAAATCAATTCAATCAATTTTATTTATAAAGCCCAATATCACAAATCACAATTTGCCTCACAGGGCTTTACAGCATACAACATCCCTCTGTCCTTTGGACCCTCACAGCGGATGACGAAAAACTCCCCCCCCCCCCCAAAAAAAAACCTTTAACGGGGGGGGGGGGGGGGGGCACACACACGGTAGAAACCTCATGAAGAGCAACTGAGGAGGGATCCCTCTTCCAGGACGGACAGATGTGCTATAGATGTCGTACAGAACAGAACATACTTTTATTTTCTATGCTCTGTAAGGTGACCTTGGGTGACTTCGAAGGCGCATCCAAATAAAATGTATTAATATTATTAATAATATTATAGCCAAGAGTAATTGATGATACACTGTCAGGTGCAAAAAATGATGATACTGGACAGAGATCTGCAGAAAGACCCAGAGGTAGCTGTTCGATTAAGAGAACTACTGTAATGTATAAGTTCTGTAATTGATGATACACTGTCAGGTGCAACAAATGATGATACTGGACACAGACCTGCAGAAAGACCCAGAGGTAGCTGTTAGATTAAGAGAACTACTGTAATGTATAAGTTCTGTACCAAAACAGGCCTATAAATTTCATAAAATATATAAAACATCTCAGGAAACTGGCAGCCAAGATGATGATATGGTGAAGAGAACATTAACTTTGCAGTAAATTTGCCTGAATTAAAACATTTTATTTATTAGTTTCAGTATCATATTATAACTCCAAACTCATTCACATTAAGGCATTATAATTCTTAAGTCAAATGAGTGCTTTCCCTGGTGTTCATGGCTCGAACTACAGGTCGTGACCATTTATGAATTTTGTTTGTACCTAAGAGTAGATTCTAAGTACAGAAGTAAACTGATGAATTTAACAAATTCTCTTCAGTCACTTTTATGTGCCACATGGGTCTTGCTTATGGCCCACTAATGAAGAAGCATTAATCTACCTTAAGAGAGAAAAAAATTAGTAATGCACATGGCTGATCCTCAAGTTGAACATTCTTAGTGCCAGTATGACTGCCTGACTCAAATTATGCAACTTCATAGAAACACAATATTAAACAATATTGTTTACATTTAACAACTACACTCAACAAAAATTTAAACACAGAAGGCACTTAATGAGTATATTTCTCTAAAATTTTGGTCACAAATCTGTTAAAGTCCGTGTTAGTGAGCACTTCTCCTTCGATAATCCATCCGCCTCACAGGTGTGGCATGTCAAGATGCTGATTAAACAGCATCATTACAACACAGGTGTGCCTTGGGATGGTCACCATAAAAGAACACTAAGGGAACTTGCCATTGGCATGCTGACTGTAGGAATGTCCACCAGAGCTGTCAGCTGTGAAGTGAATGTTAATTTCACTACCATAAGCCATCTCCAATGTTTAACTAAATTTGGCAGTACATCCAACCAGCATCACAACTGCGCAAGTCAGTTTCAATGACAAATTGCTGTCAGGTCCAGACCCTGGTAAGGACCATTAGCATGCAGATGAGCTTCACTGAGACAGTTTCTGACAGTTTGTGCAGAAATTCTGTTGCAACTGTTGCAGTAACCATTAGGCTTATAGTAGGCTTATAGAGGCGCAATTAACATTCAGTTCACAGGCAACAGCTCTGGTGGACATTCCTGCAGTCAGCATACCAATGTCACGCTCCCTCAAAATTCCCTCAAATCTGTATTGTGTTGTGTTCTCAAATTGCACATTTTAGAGTGTCCTTTTATTGTGACCGTCCAAAGGTAGTGTAGGCTGTGTAGTAATGATGCTGTGTAATCAGCATTTTGATATGCCGCACCTGTCAGGTGGATGGATTGTCTTGGACAAGGATAAGTGCTCAATAACACATATTATTACAAATTGGTGACCAAAATCTGAGAGAAATATATTTATCAAGTTCATATAAAAGTTTTAGATCTTTTACTTAAACCTGTGAAAAATTGGGGAAAAAATGTTTACATGTCTGTTCAATGTACACTGAAGGAATTTCAGAAATAACAAAACATTGTTTAACAAGCAAAATATTAAGTATATCTATGCATCTCCATCCCAAATCAAATCACACAGTCATTTAGACAGATTGTCCACGTGTAGCAAACAGCTGACCAGTGCTGCTGAAACAACATCCAATATAGCAACACAACTGTATCTTTAATGAAAAGTGTGGAGGGTACAAGAAAAAATGACATGAATGTAATAACCAATGATATTATTATGAAGGAATGAACTAAGTAAATGTTGGCACCTCAATACCAAAGACAGCTGCCAGTCTGCCACTAATGCTCTTAAACAACAACCTGTAACTTGACTTCCTGTTGCTGCAGTTACTTGATATTGTGTCAGATTTAGGATGTTAAGCAACAGTGTCTTTAACATCCCTCTAAAGTGTTAATGTTAAAAGGTTAACAATTCTGTTTAACTATATGTTCTTTGTATTCCTGCTTACAAGTGACTCATCTGAGAGCAAGAATTAAGTAAATAGCACAGAAGTCTAATTCTAATTCTAATTTAAAAGTTCCATGACACCTAATGACATCAGTCAGTTAATGATACACTTGGCTGACAAGAAGTGTTACCAGCCTACATGTAGTGTTAAACAGGCTCCAAACAGGAACAAAGCATTTCTGCCTTCTACAGTACTATTTACATTCTACAGTGGCCTTCTAATCGATCAACCTCATGATTTTCACTGTGTATTGGTAACTATCAGTGACAGTCATAATAATAATCACAAACATATATTAAAGGGATAGTTCAAGTTTTTTGACGTGGGTTGTATGGGGTACTTATCCAGAGACAGTTATGTTACATACAGTAGATGTCAGTCAGCATGCCCCCAGTTTGGAGAAGCAGGCTGGTGTCCGACATGGAAGCTAGGCATTCTACTGCTGTGGATGGGTCAGCAACTTAACATATTTTAGCCACCTATGAAAAGCCCCACCTTAAAATATCAAGATCCTTTTCAGTGTATGCTATATTGAGGGTATTTTCACTGCTTTACCTTAATGTCAGACAGTGATTTCCCGCGGAAAAATAAGGCCATTCTATCGCCATCTTCAAAGCCAGACTTCATTAAGAAATACAGTGATTAACATTGCTGAGCACAGGAGCTATTGGTATACCGCTGCCTCCATCAGTTAATTTGTTTGTGTTATTGTGTGACTTTGGTGTTTAAAAGGGTTAGTTTCGTTTCACCAAAGTCACACAATAATACAAACAAACTAACTAAAGCAGCGGTAGACCAGCAGCTCCCTCGCTTCACGAGGTAAAATTACTGTGTTTGTCAATGGAGTCTGGTGGCTTTGATGAGAGCATAGATGGGGAAATAAAGCTAACTGTCTGATGGAAAGGTAAAGCACTGAAAATACTTTAAGCATAGCATATACTCACAGTGATATTGATTTGTTTAAAGGTGGTAATTTTTCAGGTGGCTAAAATATGTTTTGTTGCTGACCCATCACAGCTGTCGATTCCTGAGCTTCCACGTTGGACTCCAGCCTGCTTCTCCAAACTAGGGGAGTGCCGACTGACATCCTTTGTACGTAATACACTGTCTATGGATAAGTACTCCATACAACTCCACTTCAAAAAATTCCAACCATACCGTCTAATATATACCTGATATTTCATATGAAGTGATAAAGATCGCTCAAATGCATAAGTCAAGTTATGAATTGATATTTGGTATTCTGAGGACTTCCAATAACACACTTGCAAGGTAATTTGAATTTTGGTAAAAGAAGGCCGGATGCCTTGGGGCCATTGGAACAGGACAGTCTCATATCCGTTACTGGTCTTGAAGACTCTGAAACCGATAGCGTTTAACTCAGGACAGAGCAACTGTACATGGAAAGACATAAATGGCAACGGCGAAAAGAAAAGACAAGAGGCAAATTAACAGTACAGCTGTACTGTGATATCGCAGCAGCTGTTTTGATTCTGATCCCAATGCATCCATGAGGGGAATGAAGTGGGACAAGCATTTATGTGGGATCCCACAGCATTCTTCTGAAATCATGAACAATTACATACAGTAGGAATATACTCCAGAGGTTCATTGTCCAGTAAGACTGTGGACAGACAGACCTGTCCACATGTCAGTAGCTGCAGTGTGGACAGCAGCAGGCCCGTGCACACCCAGTCTCTGTCTTTCCACCGCTGTGGTACACAAGGCCGGCCCAAATTACCACCCCCCTCCTCCACTCCACCCTCTGTTAGTAAAGGCTCCAGACCTGCTGACGCTGATGTTGGGTGCAAAGTGATGAAGAGCTAGAGGATGAGGTAGTGAGCTCACCAGGGCCTAGCTGCTTTCCACACACACACATTCAGTCCAGCTTTTCTTTCTGGACCAGCTTGGGAGCATCTACAAAGTCCAGTCCATTAAAGAGGATGAGGCCGCCCGTCACCACACTGGCTGTTCCCCAGAACAACACATAGGCCAGAGTCTCAGTCCATGTGTCACCTGACAGGGGACAGGAGGTCATACCAAGTCAGTTGAAGACATCTAAAACTAATTTGGCATCCCCTGTCAAAATATTGGGGGAACTCTACAATGATAGCAATTAGTGCATAGTGGACATTAATTAATTTTAAGATGATTTGTAGGTATGAAAATGCCTGTTAATTTGAGTTTCTTGCAGTTTTGTCTTACCAGCCATTAGCAGGCAGATGATACACATGGAGAATGCTACCACCATGACGATAGGCAACTAAA